>ONZH01007214.1:0-167498 GCA_900303285.1 Rhinella marina
AAGAACGCTGAACAGTAGTTGCCAAATATAGTTTGGTATGTAGCAGAGCACCTAATACACCACTAATGCCTCTCTCTGTCCCTACTCCAGCAGCTATCCCTGAATACGGCAGCCGTTCTCTGTAAAGTGTATCTTGTAAGTAAAGCTATCACTGTAGTGCACTATAGTAGCCCTGATAAGGGCTTTTAATCACGCTCCTGCCTGTCCAACTGCTAAAACCTGTCTGTCCCTTCTCCAGCCTCTGTCCCTGACTAAGTTCACGCAGCATATGCGTACGAGCAGGAAGAGCTGAGTTTTTAATATTCGAGGTCACATGGTTTTTCCAGCCAATCCATGTAGACGCTGTTTTCGCGCTGCCAGCGTGCTCAGCGTGCCTGTCATACCCCCCCTGCATGTTGATTGGTGGAAAAAGAGCGCCAGGGAAGGTGGGAGGGGAAACGAATTCTAAGTGCGCCATCGCCGTTATACTCGATTGAAATCGAGTATGCCGAATAGCGTAGTATTCGATCGAATACCGGCTCGATCGAACACTACTCGCTCATCTCTATGTATTATATGATGTCTGATTTTCATTTTTTACATTATTCATGGGATAACCCCTTTAAAGTATCAAGATAGATAAGGGAACAGTATAGGATAGAGGTTGTAGTTGCAGTATAAGAAGGAATAGATGTTGTATTTGTATACCACCATATATTTATCTATCAGAGGAGAGGTGGTGTCGATCCAGGATTTCCCAGAGAGGTGTTCAACTAAGATGGAGGTAAACTGGCATATAGGAGATAGTAATAGTAATCAGGACAATTCTGTCATTCTACTATATACAAATGAGAGAACCAGTATCAATCCTGATCTAAAACGATTACACTTGCATTATGTACTTACGGGGGGGAGGGGGTATAAAAATAAAGTAAGACATACTAGGCTTTCTTATAAGTTTATGAAGGGATATATAGATAGGTTACTCTTAGAGATGAACGAATCATTCAAAATTTACTTTGTCGAATATTCGCAGAATTTCTGACAAGATTAATATTTAAACTAAAATATTCGTCGAATCTACGTAAAAAAAACACAACTTTTTTTGCGAACATTCCTGCCCAAATTATGTACATACAGTCAGTGTAGTTAAAAGTACGCAATACGTAATCATTAGCGTACAAAAGTGCGTACGAATCATTAGCGTACTATTGACGCGCGAATGCGTCATACGCACGAGGCTAGGCCGCGGCGTACATTCTTTAGAGGCAGTCCATATGAACTAGAAAAATAAGGTGCTCACTGCTGCTAGCTATCAATAAGTGAATAATTTACTAAAAACACCGTACAATAAGTGCATAATAGGACACATTGCAGTACCAGAAAAAGAATACACACAATGGGCTAAAGTGCTGAACCATTAAAAACAGTGTAGCTAAAATACAGCAAAGACATAAGTATGCAAACATTTTAGTACAATCAATTTCACATTTGCAAGCATAAAAGGCTCATATATAAGTTTGAGTCTCTCCTTATGGCTCCTAGTTGGCACCATAAAACACTGCCTGTCTGGAACACATATTCCAAAATACAATTGTAATCCACGTGAGGTAAAATTGTAATCCAAACAGGTAATGTGTAATCCACATGGATAATAGAGAATAACAGCAAATAGAGAACCCTTTTTGCAAAGGGGGCTCCCAAATAACCTGAGAAGGGGGTAAAAAGGAGAATAGGCGCACTTCGGCGCAACAGGGAATTTTCTGCAGTCCTGACAGCATGCCCATCTGGGTGAGAGTCGAGCGGGGGCAACACAAACTAAACAAAAACAACTGCCAACTAGCATCTCACCTGTCAGGTGTGGCTCCCATAGGTTCTCCTGCAGTTTCCTTGACACTGCCAGTAGTTGGGTTCCTCATATGAGGGACCTGAATTCCTCCTCGCTCGAGCTGCTGCTGAAGCTCATCAGAGTACACTCCTGCCTCTTGTAGGCCATGCTCGCTGCGGTGGTGGAACTCCAGTGCCCTCTTCTTCCTGAAGTTGGACTTGACCGGGTCCGGGTGGTGGTGACGCTGGGGAGCTCTGCAGCCATTTTCTCTTTTCCGGATGCTCCTGCCGGGACAGCAGAGGTAAGGACTTCCGGCTGCAGTGGTTCCAGAAAGGTTGCATCCAGGGAAGAAGACCCAGCTTCCCTGGCTGCTGCTGGCTTCATCTTCCACGGCAGCTGGTATTGGTAGATGACCGTGGATTGGAAGGTGAACGATAACGTGGTCAGCTGACCCAGCTGTAAGGACTGTGGTGGTGGTGGTGGTGCTGGCAGGCCAGGAATCAGAGGCTCCGGCTGAGGCTGTGGCTTTTCCCTGAACCAGAGGATGCCATCTGGGAACTCCTTCAGGCAGCGCAAGCATCCTGGACCTGGTGGTTCATCCGGCCACACTTCTGGTTCCATTGTAGGCACCAGAGGCTTTGAAAGGAGGGTAATCCCAGTCGCAAATGGGCCTTTCAGGGATCTCCCACGTACAGGCTATGACGATGTTGTGGCATGGTTCGGCCGTTTAACCGACCTGCGGCCCACAAAATATTCCTTTCCATCCTCGTCATCCTGCAGGAAGCCAGACCCTCTCCCAATGGAAAACCAAAGCACAGTTCCCTTTCGGCGTTCCAATGAAGGATCTCCAGGCCTAGGGTGGTCGAGTACCTGGATTTCCCAGTCCTCCACTGTGGTTTTATAGTCCCAGAGGGTCTGTGCATGGGCCATCACAGATGGTGGAACAATTGGGTTCTGGTGTATGGAAAGGGTGGATCTCCTCCTGGGCGGCGAAGTGGATGCTCCAGCCGCCTCTGCCGCACGAGCCACAGCAGACGCTCCGCCGCACAAGCCACAGCAGACGTTCCAGCCGCATGAGCCACAGCAGACGTTCCAGCCACACGAGCTACAGCAGACGCTCCAGCCGCCTCACGAGTCGCAGCAACAACAACCTCAGCAGGTGGTAAGGAAGACACAGGCACTGAAGCTGGGTTTCTCTGGCAGAGTTGTGACACCCTGATGTCTGGCGCAGGCGGTAGTTCAGGGAACTCGTCCCCAAAAAACATTTCATTCCAATTTGGGCGCAGCTGTTTTTTAGCCATGATGATGCTTGCCTGTTGCTCTGAGGTCAGCGCTGGTCTAAACTGGTTCAGACTTCAGAGGAGGGTGGAGTACTGAGGGAGGAGTCTTCACTCCCTATACGTGCAAAACAGTTAGATCCCGGTGGGCCGGGCTGGTTTTTTCCAGTTCTGAGGGGGGCATATCTTTACTTTCCCGCTCTTGCATGGGCGTATCGTCATTGTCCCGCCTCACGCAGAATGCGTACGTTTGTTACACTTCATACTTATCGTACGTATCGTTAGCGTGTAAAATTTTGCGAAGATTTACAAATAATACGAAGGGAATCCAAAGAAATTTGGATTCGATTCGCAGCTGAAAATTTCCAAAATTCGATACAAATCTACGAATCTAAGATTCGCTCATCTCTAGTTACTCTATATTGGATTCCCATTAAACGGAGGGGGAATACTACTCAAAAAAGAAGAGGTGAGAATAGGGTTATAAGCCAAATAAGGGACGGGAGGATGAAAGAGGCAAAAATTGGCCACAGGCCTCCTCTTCTGCTCACCTCAAGCTAAATAAAGCACACAAAATGTATCTGTTCTTTAAGTCCCAGTGGAGAGAGTATTTTCATAAGATAAATCCACTGGGTTTCCTTCCTCAGGATTTTCCTGTCCAAGTTGCCTTTATGTGTGGGTTCTTCTACCACTTTGAGGGCAAAGAATTTAATTGTCCCGAGATTGTTATTGTGACATTCTTTAACATGTCGCGCCACAGGTTTGTCTCTTTCATTCTTAATATCGCCTACGTGTGTGGAATTCACGATTAGTTTACAGTAATTCACAATGGCACTTTCTGACATATACCACTCCTTTTGTCCTGCAGTTGGTAAATGCACGGCTGCTGTATAGTATGTCTGTGCGTGGATGAGTAAAAGTATTGTCTGTGAGTAAGTAATTGCAGGCCTTACAGCCATTACAGCAAAATGTACCTCAGCTGTGTTTGTTTAGCCAAGATGTTTCCTAACATGGAATAGTAAAATGACTCTTGACTAAATTGTCCTGTAGATTCCTCCTTCTACTATAGGAGATGGCAGATCTGTCAGGTAAAGAGTATGTCAAGTCAGGGTACGTCTTCAGGAGCAACCAGTATTTTGAAATAATCCTGTGTATCTTCTACACTTGGGTATCAAATGTGCCAATGACACAGCATCTGTGCTGAAAGTTTTTGAGTCTTCAAGTGGATATCTAGTTTGGAGTTTTAAAAAGAAATTAATATCCAATCCTATAATACCTTAGGAACATTTCCATGGTTAAAGAAAGCATTTCTGGTAATCAGATTGTATTATGATGCCATTGTCTATTAGACTTGATAAAGGAACTTCTAACAATATCAAGAACTATCTTGGAGCAGTGTTTTCCCATTTAAAATTTGTATATACTTTGTATATTTTGCAAACCTCTTGTTTATTTCTTATATCCATTAGGGCTAATATATAAGAAACATAAGTTGAAGATCTTTTTCTTTTTTTTAAAAAAAAAAATGTTTGTTTACCTTCCACAAGTGATTGTATTATTACTAGAGATGAGCGAGCACTAAAATGCTCGGGTGCTCGTTATTCGAGTCGAACTTTTCCCGATGCTCGGGTGCTCGTTTCGAATAACGAACCCCATTGAAGTCAATGGGAGACTCGAGCATTTTTGCAGGGGACCAAGGCTCTGCTTAGGGAAGGCTGAGTGAAAACCTGGAAACCTCAGAAAATGATGGAAACACCACGGAAATGGACAGGAAACAGCAGGGGCAGCATGCATGGATGCCTCTGAGGCTGCCTAATCCCACCATTACCCCAAATTCTCAGGCAACAGCCTGGTGGTTACCCTCATGGCAATTGTGCTCACCTAGACCAAGAAAGGCGAGGCAAATACCCATCACATGTTAGGGAAGCACCCAACTAGGTGCAACGAAGGTCCATCACCGCCTGCAGGTGACACCACTGCTCATGCTGGCACTGCAGCTGACATCAAGTTTAGTATCTGTTCTTATCAGTTGCTGTGCCTGCTGGTGGTATAGTGGTGAGCATAGCTACTTCCCAAGCAGTTGATCCGGGTTTGATTCCGGTATATCGCAGGAGGCAATTCAGAATCAGTACAATATCTAATACGTCCCCCTACCCGGGAAAATTGTTTGGAGAGAGGGCATGTAGGTGGGGGGGAAGGAGGTTTCGCTGGAAGAGCCAGAGGAGTGCCCCCTGGGCTAGCGTGTGTGGTGGTGACAACAGCCAGACTGGATTTGGGAAAACTGTTGCTTTAACCCGTATGGTATCGATTCTTCTCAGTTTAATACCGTATACGTCCCCTATCTTGGGACCCTATATTTAATGGATTTTTCAAACACGGAAAATGCTGCAGCTAAGGGGATGTGTCCATGCTCTGCCTATCACAGGTCAGGAGGCAGATAAAAGAAGAACAAAAACAAACATGAGTGCAACTTCTGATACGTCCCCTATCCGGCTAAATTGTTTGTAGAGTGGGCCTGTAGGTGGGGGGGGGGCAGGCTGGGGGGAAGGAGGTTTCGCTGGAAGAGCCAGAGGAGTGCCCCCTGGGCTAGCGTGTGTGGTGGTGACAACAGCCGGACTGGATTTGGGAAAACTGTTGCTTTAACCCGTATGGTATCGATTCTTCTCAGTTTAATACCGTATACGTCCCCTATCTTGGGACCCTATATTTAATGGATATTTCAAACACGGAAAAGGGAAAAAGAGCTTGCTCTGGCCAGGGGAGTGTCTTTCCCACTGCAGCTAAGGGGACGTGTCCATGCTCTGCCTATCACAGGTCAGGAGGCAGATAAAAGAAGAACAAAAACAAACATGAGTACAACTTCGGATAAGTCCCCTATCCGGCTAAATTGTTTGTAGAGTGGGCCTGTAGGTGGGGGGGCAGGGTGGGGCAAGGAGGTTTCACTGGAAGAGCCAGAGGAGTGCCCCCTGGGCTAGCGTGTGTGTTGGTGACAACAGCCGGATGTATTTAGAATGACGACGCAGGACCCCAACTTAAAAATTTAGCATCAACCGGTACAGTCGTAAATTATGAGCTAGATCAAGTGTGGCATGACTTTTAAATGGATATTGCATGTGGTCACGTACTCCCTGGAACCCCATAGTCACCCCTTCCCTGATGTGCTAGCCCAGAACATTCTCTGCCCCAATTCGCAAGACCTATTTAGATATTTATTCGTTATCTTCTCTGCGCAGTCTGGCGTTGGGGTTCCTCACTTTGATGGCGAGCTGTCCCGCTCTCTCCACAATGGTCTGTGTTTTCTTAGATGGAGACTTTGTCGGCGATTTCAGTACAGAAGGACTTGTTGCTCATCCACAGAACCTCGTCCTCCTTGACATTGTGGACAAGGAATTTGCGGGTGGACCAGGAATTTGCGGAACCCTGTGAGCAGCATGTGTTTGGTCTTCTACTTGCTACCGTATCCAATGTTGGGCAATATAGATTCGCAAGTAATATTATTTTTCACACCTATCCCAAAAATAAAAATGTATGCAGTATGCACAAATAAAACTTGGAACTGGAATTGTAGGTGGACCTCCGGAAAAATTGTTTGAATAGAGGGCCTGTAGGTGGACCTCTGGAAAAATTGTTTGAATAGAGGGCCTGTGGGGGGCCCTCCTGAAATATTGTTTGAAGAGAGGGCCTGTAGGTGGACCTCTGGAAAAATTGTTTGAATAGAGGGCCTGTAGGTGGACCTCTGGAAAAATTGTTTGAATAGAGGGCCTGTAGGGGGCCCTCCTGAAAAATTGTTTGAAGAGAGGGCCTGTAGGGGGCCCACCTGAAAAATTGTGCTAAAAGAGTGCCAGTTGGACCTCTAAAAAAATGGCGTTTTTTGGGTCAGCGTTAGGCAAAGACGATATGAGGAGGTGGAGGAGTAGAGAAGAGGAGTAGAGAAGAGGAATCGGATACATAAGTTATTTAAATCTTTAGCTGCTTTCCCCCGGAGGAGATTTGAATTCCGGTGAAATCCAGGCTTTGTTCATTTTAATAAGCGTCAGCCTGTCAGCGCTGTCAGTTGACAGGCGTGTACGCTTATCGGTGATGACGCCACCAGCTGCACTGAATACCCCCTCTGACAGCACGCTAGCGGCAGGGCAGGCCAGCACCTCCAAGGCGTACAGCGCCAGTTCAGGCCACGTGTCCAGCTTTGAAACCCAGTAGTTGTATGGGGCAGAGTGATCGCTACGGACGTTGGTATGGTCAGCTAGGTACTCCCTCACCATCTTTCTGTACAGCTCCCCCCTACTCTGCCTAGACTGGGGACAGGTGACAGTGTCTTGCTGGGGTGACATAAAACTGGCAAAGGCCTTGGAGAGCGTTTCCCTGCCAGTGCTGGACAAGCTGCCTGCTCGCCTCCTCTCCCCCGCTACTTGGCCCACAGAACCATGCCCTCTGCCGCTAGCGGCGTCAGATGGGAAGAATTGTTTCAGCTTGTGCACCAGGGCCTGTTGATACCTATTCACTCTCATACTCCTTTCCTCTGCAGGGATGAGAGTGGAAAGGTTCTGCTTGTACCGTGGGTCCAGGAGAGTGAACACCCAGTAATCGGTGTTGGAAAAAATTCTTCTAACGCGAGGGTCACGGGATAGGCAGCCTAACATGAAGTCTGCCATGTGCGCCAGAGTCCCAACACGCAAGAATTCCCTCTCCTCACTGACCTGACTCTCCATATCCTCCTCCTCCTCCTCCTCCAAGTCCTCCTCTTCAGCCCATACACGATCAAGAGTTAAGGACTGAGCACTGGTACCCTCTACTGTCTCGCCGACATTCTCCTCCTCTTCCTCCTCATCCTCATCCCCCTCCTCCGATACGCGCTGGGAAACAGACCGGAGGGTGCTCTGGCTATCAAGCGACGTATCTTCCTCCACCGTCTCTTGTGACAAGCGCAAAGCATCCGACTTGATGCTGAGCAGTGATTTTTTCAACAGGCAAAGCAGCGGGATGGTGAGGCTGATAATGGCGGCATCGCCGCTAACCATCTGTGTTGACTCCTCAAAGTTGCTCAACACCTGGCAGATATCAGACATCCACGTCCACTCCTCATTGTAGACTTGAGGAATCTGAGAGACCTGACTACCAGTTCTGGTGGAAGATGACATCTGGCAGTCTACAATCGCTCTGCGCTGCTGGTAAACTCTGGATAACATGTTTAATGTGGAATTCCATCTCGTGGGCACGTCGCACAACAGTCGGTGAGCAGGCAGTTGGAGGCGGCGCTGCGCTGCCCTGAGAGTGGCAGCATCTGTGCTCGACTTGCGGAAATGCGCACAGATGCGGCGCACCTTGGTGAGCAAATCAGACAGATTGGGGTATGTCTTGAGGAACCGCTGAACTATAAGATTGAACACGTGGGCCAGGCATGGCACATGTGTCAGTCTGCCGAGTTGCAGAGCCGCCACCAGGTTACGCCCGTTGTCATACACAACCATGCCTGGCTTGAGGTTCAGCGGTGCCAGCCACACATCGGTCTGCGCCGTGATGCCCTGTAACAGCTCTTGGGCGGTGTGCCTTTTGTCACCTAAGCTCAGCAGTTTGAGCACCGCCTGCTGGCGCTTACCCACGGCACTGCTGCTGCGCCTAGAGCTACCGACTGAAGGCGCCGTGCCCACGGATGGTAATTCGGTGGAGGAGGAGGAGGGGTCGGAGGAGGAGGAGGAGGCATAGTACGTCTGAGAGACCGTGACCGAGGTAGGCCCCGCAATCCTCGGTGTGGGCAGTACATGAGCGGCCTCAGGGTCATTCTCGGTCCCAGCCTCCACCAAGTTAACCCAATGTGCCGTCAGTGAGATATAGTGTCCCTGCCCGGCAGCACTTGTCCACGTGTCCGTGGTTAGGTGGACCTTCTCAGAAACAGCGTTGGTCAGGGCACGGATGATGTTCTGTGACACGTGCTGGTGTAGGGCTGGGACGGCACATCGGGAAAAATAGTGGCGGCTGGGGACGGAATACCGAGGGGCAGCCACCGCCATGAGATTTCGAAAGGCCTCGGTCTCTACCAGCCTATAGGGCAGCATCTCCAGGCTAAGCAATTTGGAGATGTGGACGTTGAGGGCTTGGGCATGTGGGTGGGTGGAACTGTATTTCCTCTTGCGCTCCAGCGTCTGCTGTAAAGACAGCTGAACGCTGCGCTGGGACACGTTGGTGGACGCTGTGGAGGATCGTGGAGGCGAAGGTGTGGTTTTCCGGCGGGGGGCGCTCGTGCCGGGGTCCTGGGAAGGGGGTTGACTAGCTGAGGCAGCGAGTGACGCAGGGGGTTGACTAGCAGAGGCAGTGAGTGACACAGGGGAAGGAGCAGTGGTGGGACCCGCAGGAGGTGGTGAACGGCCTTGGTTCCATTGAGTGGGGTGTTTAGCACTCATATGCCTGCGCATGCTGGTGGTGGTTAGGCTAGTAGTGGTGGCACCCCTACTGATCCTGGTGTGGCACAGGTTGCACACCACAGTCCGTCGGTCATCCTCACTTTCTTTAAAGAACCTCCAGACTTGCGAACATCTAGGCCTCGCCACGGGAGCTTCACTACGTGGAACAGTTGCTGCTGAATCACCAGCTCTGGCCCTGCTTCTCCCTCTGGCCACACCACTGCCTCTTACAACCTGTTCTGGTGCAGCACTCGCCTCCGCCTCAGAAGCACTGTCTTCACTCGGCATATCAACCCAGCTTGGGTCAGTCACCTCGTCATCCTCCGATTCCTCAGTCTGCTCCCTCCTCGGAATTCCTCCCCTAACAACAACTTCACCACTGTCTGACAACTGTGTCTCCTCATCGTCCGTCACCTCTTTACAAACTTCTTCCACTAAGTCAACATTGTCATCATCATCATCATCACCCACAGACTGCGACAGTTGGAAAACTTGGGCATCGGGAACGAGGTCAGCAGCAACCTGAGAAGTGGTTTGTGACTCTGGGAAGGGTCCAGAAAACAGTTCCTGAGAGTATGCCGGATCGCATTCCAAATTTTCCTGGGAGGGGGCAGACTGGGGGGATGGAGGTTGAGGTGGAGGAGCCATAGGAGTGCTCCCTTGGGTAACGTGGGTGGACTGCGTGGAAGACTGACTGGTGGACAAATTACTTGAAGCATTGTCCGCAATCCACGAGATCAGCTGTTCGCACTGTTGTGGTTTCAACAGTCCTCTACCACGTGTCCCTGTAAGTTGAGACATGAAGCTAGGGAGTGTAGCTCTGCGGCGTTCCCCTGCTCCCTCATCAGCGGGTACTGTCTCACCCTGCCCAGGAGCATGGCCTCTGCCCCCTGCAGTAATTGAATGCCCACGCCCACGCCCTCACCCTCGACCCTTAGCCCTGGGGTTCAACATTTTTTGTATATAGGTGTATGATAAAAAAAAAAAAAAAATTAAGTCCGGTAGAATTAAGTGACGTACAGAAAGTGTCACTTGGACAGATTATACGGATTGGAGCGAGTGTGCTGAACTGTGACACACAGAAAGGTTACACGCAGCTGAGTAAAATGGATTTGTATCACTGAGCTAAAACAACTGAAATTTTTTTTTTTTTTTTGGGTACGTGACGTGCAGGAACTATGGTAGAACTGACTGACACCCTCTTAACGGTGGCTATTTAGTCTGCGACCCAGAGAAATGTCGCACAGAGAGTTTTCTGGATCAAGCGGTAGGTGATATTGGTAGCAAATGACTTGGTTGTATTGTGTGACGTACAGAAAGTGTCACCTGGACAGTATATACGGATGGGAGCGAATGTGCTGAACTGTGACACACAGAAAGGTTACACAAAGCTGAGTAAAATGGATTTGTATCACTGAGCTAAAACAACTGAAAAAATATATTTTTTTTTTATATTTGTTTTTTTATATTTTTTTACAATTTTGTTTTTTTGGGAACGTAACGTGCAGGAACTATGGTAGGACTGACTGACACCCTGTTAACGGTGGCTATTTAGTCTGCGACCCAGAGAAATGTCGCACAAAGAGTTTTCTGGATCAAGCGGTAGATGATATTGGTAGCAAATGACTTGGTTGTATTGTGTGACGTACAGAAAGTGTCACCTGGACAGTATATACGGATGGGAGCGAATGTGCTGAACTGTGACACACAGAAAGGTTACACAAAGCTGAGTAAAATGGATTTGTATCACTGAGCTAAAACAACTGAAAAAATAATTTTTTTTTTATATTTTTTTATATTTTTTTTACAATTTAGTTTTTTTGGGAACGTAACGTGCAGGAACTATGGTAGGACTGACTGACACCCTGTTAACGGTGGCTATTTAGTCTGCGACCCAGAGAAATGTTGCACAGAGAGTTTTCTGGATCAAGCGGTAGATGATATTGGTAGCAAATGACTTGGTTGTATTGTGTGACGTACAGAAAGTGTCATCTGGACAGTATATACGGATGGGAGCGAATGTGCTGAACTGTGAAACACAGAAAGGTTACACACAGCTGAGTAAAATGGATTTGTATCACTGAGCTAAAACAACTGAAAAAATAATTTTTTTTTATATTTGTTTTTTTATATTTTTTTTACAATTTTGTTTTTTTGGGAACGTAACGTGCAGGAACTATGGTAGGACTGACTGACACCCTGTTAATGGTGGCTATTTAGTCTGCGACCCAGAGAAATGTCGCACACAGAGTTTTCTGGATCAAGCGGTAGATGATATTGGTAGCAAATGACTTGGTTGTATTGTGTGACGTACAGAAAGTGTCACCTGGACAGTATATACGGAAGGGAGCGAATGTGCTGAACTGTGAAACACAGAAAGGTTACACGCAGCTGAGTCAAATGGATTTGTATCACTGAGCTAAAACAACTGAAAAAATTATTTATTTTTTTTATATTTTGTTTTTTTGGGAACGTGACGTGCAAGAACTATGGTAGAACTCACTGACACCCTGTTAACGGTGGCTATTTAGTCTGCGACCCAGACAAATGTCACACAGAGAATTTTCTGGATCAAGCGGTAGATGATATTGGTAGCAAATGACTTGGTTGTATTGTGTGACGTACAGAAAGTGTCACCTGGACAGTATATACGGATGGGAGCGAATGTGCTGAACTGTGACACACAGAAAGGTTACACAAAGCTGAGTAAAATGGATTTGTATCACTGAGCTAAAACAACTGAAAAAATAATTTTTTTTTTTTATATTTTGTTTTTTTGGGAACGTGACGTGCAAGAACTATGGTAGAACTCACTGACACCCTGTTAACGGTGGCTATTTAGTCTGCTACCCAGACAAATGTCGCACAGAGAGTTTTCTGGATCAAGCTGTAGATGATATTGGTAGCAAATGACTTGGTTGTATTGTGTGACGTACAGAAAGTGTCACCTGGACAGTATATATGGATTGGAGTGAGTCAGTGCTGAACTGTGACACACAGAATGGTTCCACAGTGCTGTGTGCAATGTATTTGTATCACTGAGATAGAACAATAAAAAAAAAAACAGGGTTAGATATGGCGATAGCTGCACTACTAGTGGCAGCCAGACAAGTGACAAAAAAAAAATAAAATAAAATGTCTTCTAGCCCTTAGAAGGGCTGTTGGGTTCTTTGTGGGTGATCCCTGCCTAACAGACAACTAAATGCAGGCCCTAACACTGTCCCTGAAAGGCAGCAGCTCTATCCCTAACGACATCCAGACGGTATCTGAGCCGAGCGCCGCGGCCAGTCGGTAGTATATTCCAGGTTCACCTGATCAGGCCAGCCAACCGCTGTTATCGACATGTAAAGTCCCCACGTGATGCTGGGTGTACTGTAGAGTCTCCTGGCTTGTGATTGGCTGTGTTTTTAGGCGCCAAAAAAGCACGATGCGGAAGTTGCCATTTCCTCGAGCATGGCGAGATACTCGTCCGAGCAGCGAGCACTTACGAGTACCCTAATGCTCGAACGAGCACCAAGCTCGGACGAGTATGCTCGCTCATCTCTAATTATTACATATCAATGTGTGAAGTTTAAATAATGTGAATAAGGTACAAGAGTAGTTAATGCAGTCCTTGAGATGCTGGCAAGGATTGAGGCAGAATAGCAGTTTCAATTGACAGTACTGTTCTGTCTGGAGGTTAATTAATTAAGGACTACTACCTCAGGATCTGTACAATGGATGCTGCATGTAAAGCAGATAGCAACATACCTTGGCTCTATTGATTGTGCAGTGCAGAGCATTGTTTTCATGATCATACAGCAAGCTAAAGTCCAATGTCCCCAGGGTTGCTGGAAGAGATGAGAAAAACACATTGTTGTTAGCCTTAGTGACAAAATAATAGAATGTATTTTTCAAGGATAGACACACCATTCTTATGTAAAGACTTCAAACATAGGAATGCATTTAGAAAATGTTTTCAGTGCATTTTACTCATTGATGGCCGACACTTTCTTTAAAGCAAATGTGGCATATTTGTATTTTTTAAAATTTAAACAAGTAGTCCCATAACAGGGCTGGCTCCCAAGCCCACCAACTGTTGGTTTTATTGAAGAAACCATGGCAAACCAGACAAGTTTATGAGCGGAACTACATAGGAACTTGTTATGAATCGGATGTGGATCCCCTACTGAACAGATCTGACTTGTGGCTAAGAATGCTATCCAGGTGCCCATATTCCGTTCTTCACTCTTTAACCCCCATACTGTGATGTTGACACCCCTTCAGAGGAACCACCAGGTCACTACCTCTTCTAGAGTAGTCTAAGTTCATTAGACTGCTGACTCATGGGGGTCAAGAGACACTAGTGCAAGCAACAAAGGAAACAGACCATGATAAAGGCAGGCAGAGTTTGTGCAATCCAATAAAAACTCTGAGGTCAGTGTAGGCAGCTTAGGGTGAACACAGAGAACAGACAAGCCAGACAGTGAAGAGTCACATCCAGAAACAGGTCGAGGTCAGTATACCAGCAGACAAAGATATCAACACACCTCTGCAGGACAATAGAACCTACAGATCAGGTACACTCCCATAGAGGAAGATGCCTTTAATAGCCTAGAATGGCCAGCTATAAGTTGGGGAAGATTAAGGTGTGCACATTGGCCCTTTAACACCTAGAGAGAGCACATGTGCTCTATGAGCAGTGAGAAGCTGACAAGGGCGGATTGGCAATGTACCCTACTGGGAAACTTCCCGGTGGGCCAATTGCCTACAGTATGCTCTGGGCCAGTGTGATAATGTTATTATTGTGTTAGGATAATATTACAGCAGGGCGAGCTGTGGCCCAGTGCCCTCACTACACATTACAGGCTGCAGTCAGCCCTGCTGTGATCTCATTATTGTACCACCGACAGGACAATGAGATCACAGCAGGGCTGCTGTCAACTTCAATGTGTATTGTAACGAGGACGATGACTGCCGCTGGCTCTTCTGTAATCTTATCATGCCATAATTTGCCCTCCCCAGCCCCTGATCGATGTGCCACTGTCTGTACCCCCTCCTGCAAGTCCTTTGACACCAGAAGGCAGGACAGAAATCACTATTCTGCCCTCCGGGTGCCAAAGGACCAGTGGCTCCTCCCACTCCCAGTATCAATGCCACTTTGACCCTGTGTCGTGTTGAACAGCACTCAGATGAGCTTCTAGGGAGGTTTTTATTCTACTGGGGCAGTATATTGTGCTGTACTGTGGCATTTGGTTCCTCTGGAGCAGTATATTGTGCTGCACGGAGCCAAATAAAATATACAAAATATACTTCTCCCTCTATGGTTTTTCTGGCCCCGCCTACTTGACTTGACCCTGCCTACATGTGTTGGACCCATCTCCTGGGCCTACCTTCAACATAGGGCCACTTTTATTTTTTTTTCCATGGCCACTTTAAATTTCCAATCTGCCCTGGAAGCTGAGCTTGCAAGAAGCATGGAGAGGACAGAGCTGCAATACACTGGTAGTCCTACCCACTGGGAAGGAACAGTTGAAAGCCAGAAAGCACAAGCCACTGAAGAAGCAGAGCAGGCAACCAGGTGAATGTTCCAGCGACCAAGAGGGAGGAGGTGGCAGGTACAAACCATGGGCACAACATGACCATTTAGATGACTATCCTTCCATTTAATACATATTCTACCCAAGTCAATCAGAGATACTTTTTAAAATCTCTCTGCTTTGAGGGAGTAGGATATTGAGTGTTGGGACACAAGGAGTGGGGATGTCCCATCAGGAAGTCCAACTGTTGAGCAAAACTAAAAGTTTACTGCCAAGCATGATATGGAGAGTGAAAGTCTAAAAATATTTTACTTAAGTTTGTAAAATAGTATTTTCTATATTAGTAACATATGATACAGCTGTTAGTGTCCCTAGTGGGGATCACAATCTTATGAACCATTAATATACCCCTACTCCTCTTAAAGGGGTTGGACAGTTTCCTATATTGATAATCCTGATGATAGGTCATCAATATTAGATCGGCGGGGGTTTGACTCCTGGCACCCATGCCCACCAGCTGTTTGAAGAGAATGCAGTGATCTTGTGAGTGTGCTGCAGTCTCTTCCCAGCTCTTACCTCCCATTCATTTCCATGAGAAGGAGCAGTTCCGTCCACTGATGTGAAAGGGATGGAGGAGCATTGAGTGGTGGTCTGGTCACTGACTGGTGACTGGTCACTGTTTCAGCTGTTTCATGCAGCTTGCTATCAAGTTCTGCATTATAGATTACATTGAGAATTTTATATTTTTCTGTATGACCAACCAGCCAGCTTTTTTTTCTTTAATGAAAAAGTTTCTACAGTTCATAGTCTCATTGCCAGCACCCCAATAATATACATTCTGCAGCAAACATGGAGGAATTGCCTTAAAAAAACAACAACAAAAAACTGTCTCTATTTACCATTTGTAATTAGGCATTTCAGTGCATCATAACCATGTTAGTGAACTCATTGTTTTATTACTTCCAGAAACTGTTCACTGTTATAGCAAAAGCTGTATGGCAATATCACCATTATTATACCCGGGTTAGTGAACTCATTGTTTTATTACTTTATTACTGAGAAATCGATCACTGTTATATCAAAAGCAATACAGAAAAAAACACTTGCAACTTTGTTAGTACCGTTTAATAATCTGCGTACCAAACCAATACCTTTTCATTTATCGGCCTTATAATAAAATGTCTGGTAAATGGATGAACCCTTATAATCCGAGAGTCAGAATGAGAGTCAGAATGTTGGTAGTTGTGCAAACAGCAGTAGCAGTACCAGGCATCCAGCCACCAGTAGTCATAGTACTAGGCCCCAGTTCTCCCTGGCTTCCGACAGGCACCACATTATTTATGAGGACAACAGCAATATAATGTAACAATAACACCATTATTATACAGTACTTGTGTTAGTGAACACATTGTTTTATTACTTCAAGATACCAATATCAAAATACCAAGATACTAAAATCAATATGGAAATAATGCCATAACACAGTCAGATATAAGTGTTGGAAGGTGATGACTATGACGATGATTGTGTGTTGGACAGGTCTTGGGAGTCAGAACAGAGTGCTGAGGAGGAAGAGTTGATGTCAGAGGAGGAGGAGGGTGGTGGCCACAGAATCGACAATAAAGAGCAGAGGCACCACATGGCCAGAACCTCCCAAAAAACTGCCAGGGCCAGATCTGCTTGTATTTTGGCCAGCACGGGAACTGGTGATGCCACAGTCACTGTGCTGCTGAAAACGTGACAGACTTGAGCCAAGCTCAGCTGTCTCTAGCTCTGTGCATGCATCTCCCACTTCGGAAAAGTGGTGGGAAGCTCAAAAAGTCGCAAATTATTGCGCAGGGGTCTTGGTTTAATTGGGTCAAGAGGGGCAGGGGGGGGGGGGGTTGTGTCTTCACTCTGCCTGACGAATTTACTAATTGGCCTAAGTGGCTCAAGTCTGTACCAGCCCCTGCCTGGCGCAGACTTCAGTTTCTGGTACATGGAGGGCCAGAAATGCATCTAATTTATTAAGAAACATTTTCCGCTTAATAAATCAGCTGCATCCTATTCCAGCATGGGAGGATCAAGACTGGCGTATGAATTGAAAGGTGGAATCTGATTGTTTACTATGGGCAACTAAGCTAGTTAGTAGAAAAGTAGAATAGTAGAAAACTGCAAAGGCAGTAATGAGGACACCGTATATTACAAAAATCATGCTTTCTTCATTTACTGACTACATAATTAACGTTAATGAAATATGGAGCTTCACTTTAATTAGTTTACAGATTACTTTTTTACTTTATATGTGTTGCGCCTGTAAAACCATTTTAAATTCAAATAAGATATGAGTTTATTCACACATCACAATTGTGTGCCGCAAGCACGTAAAAAATCATAGTAGCTGTCTGTGAAACCATATGTGACTTTCAGCTCGTATGAATTCATCCTGAAGACTCAAGCACTTGAATGTTAACCTGGTCAACAAAGAGAACTTGCCTAATAGCTAGTAAAACAATATTTAGAGCGAGTGGCAGTCATTCCCATGAAGCAAACCATGCAGTTGTGTCGGATCCATGACTATTGGTTTTGTGGCCTCAGGCCGCTATCTCTGAAGGCTATGAGGAAGTATAATGGTGCAGGTATTGTGATGACATCATGGCTACCTCCTGAGACGGGTCATTGAGCCTCCTGACACCAGCCATAGGAGGTCATGATAACATAACAACCGCCTGCATCGCAAGATAGGTAGTATACTTATTAATATTTGAGTTGGTTAAGTCAGGGCATATAAGGCCCCCCTCCCTGGGAACACCCCAGACCCATCCAGAAACAACAACTTATGGGCATGGTTTGTGTTAGTCCCACCCGTTTTTCGCTATGGGACAGTGTGGATTTACCTTGACTTTCTCTGAAAATCAGGGAAAGTCCCTGCAAATTTGGGACAGTTGACAGCTATGCGTAGGGAATTCAGGTCTACATTATAAACAGAAGCGAGGAGAGTACCTTGTTTTTTATTCCCCCAGCACTACTGGGAAGAGTACATAGAATTGGGGGCATTATAAGAGATCTTAAAACACAGAATACAGTTTAGTGTCAGAGAGGTTCTATTACAATGAGAAGAAGACAATGGTAGGAATGACAGTAATTGACAGAGATAGGTGTTAGAGACAGGAGAGGAGTCAGCGTGTCATTGTGTATCTTAGGCTTCTTCAGGCATACTGGCAGCCATTTTATTGAGTGCTCAGTTTATAATTAATGTGAATCACCCCAACACCCCAATCTTCATCCCATAATTCACAATCGCAGTCAGGCAGTCAGACATTTTACTGGGTGCTGCTTTATGTATCGCAATTACAGTGGACTTTTAATCACAGTGGACCAACAAATACTGAATGTGTTTTACCATTTTGAGAGATTTTTATGACTGCATTCCCTATACTGATTTAGGTCAGCTGCTGGTTTGCCATAGATAATTTGTTTAAAAGTCATCATTTATGTACGTTTTCATATATGCACATATAATGGTCGCTTTTCAAGCCAAAAAGAATGTCGATTTTGCAGTAGTTGGTTATTTGAATCCACACAGTATTCAAAACAGCACAGACAGACTGACAGCAATCAGAACAGGAAATATTGTTATCAGAACCTGGCCGTAGTGCAGATTCAGGCTCTGGGCTTGGAAGTTCAAGCAATTTTCAGCATAGTAGAGAGATATTAGACACAAAAAAAGAAACCAGGTAAATATGTTCCAATTTTTACATACGGAAAAGGCCTCATATATTTCTTTAACTATGACTCCTTTAATGGAAGAGATTTAATTTAGGATTTCCTGTAACAGCTACTGTATATTCATTACTGGACAGAAGCTGCAGGTTATAGGGTCAGGATATAGTAGGTTAAAGAATATATTTTCTTCCATATTTCATTTTCTCAAAAAAACAAAAAAACAAAAAAAAAAACAGATAATGGAGTCAGGTTTATTTTAAAGTATAAGAATACCTTCTGCTGCCACAATTATAGTATTTAAACTGCACCATCTGCACATTTGTGTAATTGCTTTACCTTGGTGTGTTACATAATAGATGGAAAAGGGAAACATATATGTCACAGACAGTACCAGGCTAGTTCTAAAGCTTCTGTGGTGCAGACAAGAATGTAACATGAAGAAACATATACAGTGGGAAAAAAAGTATTTAGTCAGCCACCAATTGTGCAAGTTCTCCCACTTAAAAAGATGAGAAAGGCCTATAATTGACATCATAGGTAGACCTCAACTATGAGAGACAAAATGAGAAAACAAATCCAGAAAATCACATTGTCTGATTTTTAAAGAATTTATTTGCAAATTATGGTGGAAAATAAGTATTTGGTCACCTACAAACAAGCAAGATTCCTGGCTCTCACAGAGGCTCCTCTGTCCTCCACTCATTACCTGTAGTAGTGGCACCTGTTTGAACTTGTTATCAGTATAAAAGACACCTGTCCACAACCTCAAACAGTCACATTCCAAACTCCACAATGGTGAAGACCAAAGAGCTGTCAGAGGACACCAGAAACAAAATTGTAGACCTGCACCAGGCTGGGAAGACTGAATCTGCAATAGGCAAGCAGCTTGGTGTGAAGAAATCAACTGTGGGAGCAATAATTAGAAAATGGAAGACATACAAGACCACTGATAATCTCCCTCGATCAGGGGCTTCACGAAAGATCTCACGGCGTGGGGGCAAAATGCTCACAAGAACTGTGAGAAAAAATCCCAGAACCACACGGGGAACCTAGTGAATGACCTGCAGAAAGTTGGGACCTACGTAACAAAGGCTACCGTCAGTAACACACTACGCTGCCAGGGACTCAGATCCTGCAGTGCCAGATGTGTCCCCCTGCTTAAGCCAGTACATATCCGGGCCCATCTGAAGTTTGCTAGAGAGCATTTGGATGTTCTAGAAGAGTATTGGGAAAATGTCATATGGTCAGATAAAACCAAAGTAGAACTGTTTGGTAGAAACACAACTCATCGTGTTTGGAGGAGAGTGAATGCTGAGTTGCATCCAAGAACACCATACCTACTGTGAAGCATTGGGGTGGCAACGTCATGCTTTGGGGCTGTTTCTCTGATCCCAAGCACACCGCCAGGGCAACAAAGAAGTGGCTTTGTAAGAAGCATTTCAAGGTCCTTGAGTGGCCTAGCCAGTCTCCAGATCTCAATCCCATAGAAAACCTTTGGAGGGAGTTGAAAGTCTGTGTTGCCCAGCGACAGCCCCAAACTTCACTGCTCTAGAGGAGATCTGCATGGAGGAATGGGCCAACATACCAGCAACAGTGTGTGCCAACCTTGTGAAGACTTACAGAAAACCTCTGTCATTGCCAACAAAGGATATAAAACAAAGTATTGAGATGAACTTTTGTTATTGACCAAATACTTATTTTCCACCATAATTTGCAAATAAATTCTTTAAAAATCAGAGAATGCGATTTTTCTGGATTTGTTTTCTCATTTTGTCTCTCATGGTTGAGGTCTACCTATGATGTCAATTACAGGCCTCTCTCATCTTTTTAAGTGGGAGAACTTGCACAATTGGTGGCTGACTAAATACTTTTTTTCCCCACTGTATATGGGATGCCATTTTTGTTCACAGTGCAGTTTGTGAAACAAAATGCATTTTGTATAGACAAAATTCATTTTGTAGAATTCTATGTCACAAAATGACATTTTTGTTTGACAAAATAAAATTCTGTGTGACAAAATGACATTCTGAAAAAAAATTACAATGCAACAGCACTCTGCAAACCAAATAATGTACAATGCCATAATAATAGAAAGTATTCTGGTGCTATGCTATGCTTATTTTATGAATTTGAGATTCTTGGCAAATACAATCTGCTTATCTAAAAGTGCAGTCGATCACCTGAACGCGCAAAACACCCTTGTTCATCTGGTGAAACTGTCATTCATGCAGGCAAGTAAATTATCGTTTTTGGGCAGCAGATCGTGTGGTCTATATAGCGATCTGCTACCCAGGAACAATGCAGCTGTATGAGGACGAGGGCATTAGCAATCCCTCGTTCTCATACTGTGGAGGTGATCACTGCATGTAAATACAACCTTTCACCTTCACCAGCAGATGTAAATCCACCTTAGCTTTATGCTGTCTAATAGACATCCCTAGTAAATCTAACCTATTATCTTGAAGCCACCGAAGTAGCGTTAATGTTTCAAGTGGGCATCCACATAATGTTTTTAGTATTTTACAAACCGCTTATAGACAGCATAATGAAAAATATTATGTAACATAGAACTAATAAGAACATAAAAAATGATCATTACAAATCTGGCCATTCTCCTTGTCTTCATGAAAAATGTGTAACACTGAAGTTCCCACACAAAGTTGTTTTTGTAAATAAATTTTAAAAAGTGTCAAGCCAAACTAATGAGGCCAGTTTTCGAGAAAATATATAATACTTGAAATATCTGTCACTACTAATGAAAATTGTCCCATAGGCTCGTTCATTCATCATCATGCAAGGTCTCCACCATTAGCTCTTAGCCAGAAGGCTTAAACACCTATTCTACAGTACAGAAGCATAAATCACTAGAATTGTAAATGGAAATTATCAGAGGAATATTCCAAACACTTTGTAGTTTCCAATCTGAACCCAATGCCATGTCTGCAATACAAAGCACACACTCAATGGATTTGATTAGCCATTATAGCTAATTTTGTTTTGCTTTCATGGGAATAAGGCCATTTTGTGCTAATCGGATGAGATAAGTAATTGGTTTAAAACAATATGTCAGACCATCTATTTCATGCTCGGAACACACGTCATTCTGTCTTGTGGCTATTTGAAAGCATGTAAGGAAAGCAGCTTTGTGGTTAAATTGCAAGTCTGCTCTTCAGAGCAAGATATTCAAACTATTTGAGCTTGTGGCTTACTCACTTTACATCCAGACATCCTTACATGCATAAATACATAAAAATACAATAAAACATTTTGCAAATAAAAAAAGTTATGGATGGTAGATTTTGCTGAAGCAAGATGGTAAAAAAAATCATGTGATCCTTAAGGTTCGAAGTCTATTTTTCATAAGTGGTTCTTTATTACAATACACATAAAATATGCAATATTTCAGTCATGTAAGGACTTTATTCTGAAAAAAAGTTTCTGAAAAAAAAACAGGTGGGCATCTTTTTTGCTTGAAATGGAAAAGCATTGTCCAAGTATTACCAGTTTTACATGTGCTGTCATTTACTAAACATATCCTGAATGCGTGCAGTCTTGGACTGTATGATGGTTAATATATCAAAACTACTAATTTCTAAGATACATACAAGACAAAGATACAATTCAGATACTTGGATTAAATGTACTGGTGTGATAAGAAGCATGTCAGATTAGACCTCAGTTTTCTTAATTGAAATATATTTGTGAAGGTCTGCTATAAGGTAAGGACAGGGCAACGTTTGTGCTGATACTGCTTAATCTCCAGAATTTTTCCATGCCTCAATAACATTATTCACTAGAGGAAACTCATGATCCGTCGGCTAAGAGTTTTTGGAGTAATGCAAACATGCATTGTCTGCAGAAGTGACAAATCCAGGTTAATGTGTTACCTTTTATCACATTAAGATCTGTATCCTCTCAAGCTTTTTCTACAAAAATGCTGAATTGGTAATCTGATATTTCATAAGAGAGAGAGGGAGCGAGAAAGGTCCACAGCTCATACACCAGTCCATAAAATTATGTCTATTTCATATGTTAAAACTGGGCAGCATGGTGGATACAGTAGCTGTCACGAACGGGAACACTGGGATAAGGTGCGCCCTGACTTATCCCACAACTGTCCCTGCCTACTTGCCTCACCCTAGGCTAACCGTCCTAGGGGGACAACTGGACGACAATCCCTACTCTGTATAAGTGAGGGATAGGGAACGGAAGGAACAAAAGACAAACACAGACACGAACAAACACAATACGAATAGTCAGCTTAGCAAGGTCAAACCGGGAGCGTACGTCAGGAGCCGAGGGATTAGCAAAATCGAGGTTGAGGTCACAAGCAATGGGTCTGGATACAAGGTAAGGTCACAAGTCAATAATGCACAGCACTGCAAAGAAAGGACTTCAATAACAGGCAACTAGCCCTGGCAGTTGCCATCTTTAAATAGCCCACCTCTAGGTCATGTGACGTGGCCAGCGTCACATGACCTGTGATGCAAACAGGGTGTCGACCCGAATTCAAAACAATGACAATTAGCCATGTGGTGTGGTCAGCACCACATGGCTCCAAATAACAAGTGCAAAACACCAACATAAACAATAGCCATGTGGTGTGATCAGCACCACATGGCTGCCTCCTAAGTAATGCTAGGGGGCGGGGAGGACGCCGGCCGCACGAGACCCAGAAGTGCACGGGGTCCTCTGCGCCTGATCACCATGGCGACATGGACGCTCCCCACGTCCTCGCGCCGCCTGCAGCAGAGGAGGCCGGCGGCGCCGCACAGAGGGAGCGCGCCGCTGGCCACTCGTTACAGTAGCAAAACAGGACAATAACCATTTTGCACTAATCACACTTTTTCACAGTGTGTCCAATTGGATATTTTATCTACCAATTAAAAAATATTTTGTAATATTGAAATCAGTGGCCATAATTACTTGTGAGTGCACTGATCCTGAGCTAGGTAGAGAGAGCCTATATAATGATACAACTGTGTATCCCGTGTTTGACTGATTGACCAACTGTTGGCCAAAAGTTGTCAGTAGAATCGAAAATCAACCACACCATCGAGGATGGGTCCTTTGGGCCCTGTTGGTTTTCTGCATAGGTAGAAAAAGAGGAACTCTTAGTCCCTAGGCCCTTATGGACCATTTCATGGACCAGTTGTAGTAGCCATTCCACTAAGAACATACTTTGTTATTCTCTTTTCTGTGACTTTAATAGGGCTGTCCCATAAAAAATGTTCTATAGTTTTTAAACCAGCACCTGGATCTGAATACTTTTTTAATTGCATGTAAGTATACATGCCTTATGTACAGTCATGGCAAAAAGTTTTGAGAATGATACAAATATTAATTTTTACAAAGTCTACTGCTTCAGTTTTTATAATGGCAATTTGCATATACTCCAGAATGTTATAAAGAGTGATCAGCTTAACAGCAATTACTTGCAAAGTCAATATTTGCCTAGAAAATGAACTTTATCCCCCAAAACACATTTCAACATCATTGCAGCCCTGCCTTAAAAGGACCAGCTAACATTGTTTCAGTGATTGCTCCATTAACACAGGTGTGGGTGTTGATGAGGACAGGGCTGGAGATCAATCTGTCATGATTAAGTAAGAATGACACCACTGGACACTTTAAAAGGAGGCTGGTGCTTGGCATCATTGTTTCTCTTCTGTTAACCATAGTTATCTCTAAAGAAACACGTGCAGTCATCATTGCACTGCACAAAAATGGGCTAACAGGGAAGAGTATCGCAGCTAGAAAGATTGCACCTCAGCCAACAATCTATCGCATCATCAAGAACTTCAAGGAGAGAGGTTCCATTGTTGCCAAAAAGGCTCCAGGGCGCCCAAGAAAGACCAGCAAGTGCCAGGACCGTCTCTTAAAAGTGTTTCAGCTGCGGGATCGGGCTACCAGCAGTGCAGAGCTTACTCAGGAATGGCAGCAGGCAGGTGTGAGTACATCTGCACGCACTGTGAGGCGGAGACTCTTGGAGCAAGGCCTGGTCTCAAGGAGGGCAGCAAAGAAGCCATTTCTCTCCAGAAAAAACATCAGGGACAGACTGATATTCTGCAAAAGGTACAGGGAGTGGACTGCTGAAGACTGGGGTAAAGTCATTTTCTCTGATGAATCCCCTTTTCGATTGTTTGGGACATCTGGAAAACAGCTTATTCGGAGAAGACGAGGTGAGCGCTACCACCAGTCTTGTCTCATGCCAACTGTAAAGCATCCTGAAACCATTCATGTATGGGGTTGCTTCTCAGCCAAGGGAATTGGCTCTCTCACAGTCTTGCCTAAAAACACAGTCATGAATAAAGATTGGTACCAGAATGTCCTCCGAGAGCAACTTCTCCCAACCGTAGAAGAGCAGTTTGGCGATCAACAATGCCTTTTCCAGAATGATGGAGCACCTTGCCATAAAGCAAAGGTGATAACTAAATGGCTCAGGGAACAAAACATAGAGATTTTGGGTCCATGGCCTGGAAACTCCCCAGATCTTAATCCCATTGAGAACTTGTGGTCAATCATCAAGAGACGGGTGGACAAACAAAAACCTACAAATTCTGACAAAATGCAAGCATTGATTGTGCAAGAATGGACTGCTATCAGTCAGGATTTGGTCCAGAAGTTGATTGAGAGCATGCCAGGGAGAATTGCAGAGGTCCTGAAGAAGAAGGGTCAACACTGCAAATATTGACTTCTGCATTAACTCATTCTAACTGTCAATATAAGCTTTTGTTACTCATAATATGATTGCAATTATATTTCTGTATGTGATAAAAACATCTGACAAACACACATAAAAACCAGAGGGCAGCAGATCATGTGAAAAAATAATATTTGTGTCATTCTCAAAACCTTTGGCCATGACTGTATATATACGGCAGTCAGGACATTAAATATGAGGCTCACTCGAGTGTGCAGCTGGCACCATAACCACTGGATGTCCTTGCTGTTTTAAACAGAAGGCACCCGTGGTTCATGTCCGCAACTGGCAGTAAAGCCCACCTTCAGATGTTGCGGTGAAATGTGGCGCAAAAAGACGGAAGCAAGTGCTTTCGGGTGTGTTCCAGCTCCCCCCAGTTGAGATGGGGGGAGTTGAGTGTGTGTGCTACAGCCCCTGTCTTCGTGTGTGACAGGTGACTGCTGCACATTAGTTCCTACGAAGCCCCTGCCTGTGGACAGTCTCCATAGGAACATAGTGTAATTCTCATAAACCCCAATGCTAATGCATTGGAGTCTATGAGAAAAACAATCTAATGATTGCTTGCTATAGTTCCTTAGGGGAACCATAAAAAAGTTAAAGAAAAAAAAACTTTAAAAATATTAAAAAAATATATAAAAATTCAAATCACCCCCTTTCCCCAAAATTAAAATAAAAGTATATACACAAAAAAAAAATCATGGGTATCACCACATGCGTAAACACCCATACTATTAAAATATAAAAATATTGATCCCATGTGGCAAACAGTAAAAATAAAAGAAAGTCAAATTGGCCAATTCACCGTTTTTGGTCGCTTCAGCTCCCACAAAAAAATTGAATAAAAAGTGATCAAAAAGTCATACAACCCCAAAATGGTATCAATGAAAAGTAGATTGCAGATCGCCTCACAAAAAATCAGCCCTCACACAGCTCTGTACAAATAAAAATAAAAAAGTTATGGGGGTAAGAATATTTTTTTTCAGTGTTAAAGACAAGAAAAATGATACATGTGGGATATAATTGTAGATGTACTGACCCAGGAAATTATTGTAACAGGTCAGCTTTACCACATATGAAACACTGTAAAACAAAACCCATAAAACTGTGACAGAATTGTGTTGTTTTTTTTTTATAATTTCAACCCATTTAGAATTTCTTTTCTTTCTCTGATCGATGTGGCCTGGTGTGACCCGCTGGGTAGGGACCCTCGCTTGGGCGGACTTTGGAGTCCGTGCCGGCTCAAGGCAAGCGTGTCTCCTCTCCCTTCTAGAACAGGTTTGACGCTCCTTGCTGCAGCGCTCAACAAAACAAAAAGAATTTCTTTTCTGCTTCCCACTTGGTACCATTAGGATGCACAACTTGTCCAGCAAAAAACAAGCCTTCATGTGAATGAAAGGTTATGGCTTTGGGAAAAAACAAAATGAAAAAATAGAAAATTTCCCAGTCATTAAGGGGTTAATAAAGGCAATATTGTGTTCAATGATTCCAAAGTTAGCAGCTTAATATTAGTTATTAATATATTTTCTTAATGGTTACTTATGAAACGGACATAGAATGCATCATAACCACAATTAAATTGTGGCATAATTTGGCTTTTCTGGGCTGTGGAAAAAATAGTATTATGCCAGATGAGTAGAGTATATGACAACATTCTTCCAGAAAACAATATTTTATTAAACCCTTCAACAGTTTCCCAAGCTAATTTATATTGACATCAGCAGATTAATGGGCTATAGTACATTTCTGTTAATGGGACTGGGCTATCAAAATGAGAGCACATTCATTGGCCTGAGACAGAGAAGTAAAATGCTAAGTGGCCAACCTGGAATGCTGGAGACGATGTAAAACGAGCTTTGTGCCTCTGTAAGTGGCCTCCACACTTGGGTGGGTTACTTGCCATGATGTCATTACTGATGTCACAGTGTAAATGCTGCTTCACATAACCCAGTGACATGATGATGGATTGGTGACATGTCACTGCTGAGGCCAATCATTGGCTGTAGCAGCCACATGACCAGTGTTAAACTAGATACTGTATTGGAAGTGGGCAGACCCAGCAGTAGAGATAAGGTAAGTATGATTCCCAGGAATGAACAACCCCTTAAAACTTTTTTTAAAGGGGTAGTCACTAGTAATTTGCATGTAGACATATTCTAGGGAAAAATAATTAAAAACTGGCAGAATGAGTTAAAAAAAAGAAAATCTACACTGATCCCCCTCTGTTCTCGTTCTGACACTTCCAAGGTCCTCTGATCTTTTACTTACTCCTCTTGACACATAAACGTGACTGTACACCCAATCACTGGGGGTGGGTCACTGCTGCGTTCACTGATTGGCTGAGCAGCCACATTCCTGTGTTCAGAGGGACCAGGGTTATGAGGAGATTAAAGGTATATTTATATGATGTTTTACGGTTGTATTTATGAGACAGTTGCCTCATCCATGGGGAAATATGGAAGTAATAGAAGGTACAAGTAAGCTTGTGTATGCATTTGCCATTTAAAAATATTTCAAGATCATTTTATTAGAGGGCGAAATACTCAAAACTTAAAGAAATATTATGTAGCAGTAGTCTGGACAGGAAAAGGGAGGGTGACCTCTATGCAATAAATGCTAGGTCTACAAAACTAAGGTGCAAAGGAACAAGTTCCAAGTTATGTATCAAGGTCTGCCATATTTTTAATGACTTTTTTATGTATTTTATGTATTTTAAATGCATGACAAGGAAGGCTCTTGCTTAATAATTTGCCGATTCCACTTCTGGGACTTTTATGGATTTTTCTATTTAGAAAAGTGCGTGAGCCAGAGTCTGATGCTAATATGTAATGTAGAAAAAATAACATTTGATTTTGGTAAGATATTTCAGTGGTTATATCAGTTAAAATTCAGAGCGGCATTTTGCTTTTTATGCCTCGATGTTTCAGCCAATATATGTCCCCACAAATAAAATTTAGTGTGCAAAATAAAACATAACTCTCAGTTTTTAACTCCATACAGGCAGCAAGCTGCAAAAGTTTCAACTGCAAATATACAACAGTGGAAATAAGGCTCTGTTCACACCACACTTCTGATGTATACCCAGTGTGAATTCTGAAAAATACTCTTGACATATAGGCCAAGTATATTTATTGACTCTATATAGTGTGGTCTTTTGTACTCATCTAGGCTTTAAAATATAAAGGGGCTTGGTATATTTTTTTTATGCAGTAGTTACAGTTGTATACATTGAGGCTAGAATTCTAAGTGCAGACATTAAATTGAGGAGGGGGTCCTACACTTGGGAACCCCACCGATCAGCTGTTCCCTGCAGTGTACAATTCCCTACAGTGTAAAACATCCCTCTCCTGCCACTGAGTTTGTAGTTAAACTAACATCACCCACAAGACCACCATGGCGAACATGGAGGAACTATCACCTGATCATGATGTACTGCACATTTTTGACATAGTTCAGGAAAGTGTTAAGTCTCACAATGTCTTTTAAAAGTAAAAAAAAAGTGCTGAGTCACCATTGTAATAAAGGAGAATGAGCGCATATAATGCTATGTATCTAAATGTAATGAACTGCACAGGTCAGAGGAATTCTGTCACCCAGAACTGAAGTCTGTGGGTCACTGCAAGGGCTCACCACTGATGTATAAAGTCAAATCAATAAGTATCTAGCAATAACTGAAATAGAGCAAGCCGCTGTCCATGGTGCTGTAAGCTCTCTTTTATTTCATCATATTTTTGTGTTTTCTTCTTTAGCCTTCTGACACATTGCTGCTGATCAATAAAGTGAACACAGGTTACAAGCACAAAAGAGCTAAAAGATAAGAAATAGATCTTGAATTTGTTAGTAAAAACTTAAAAATCTGAGGATGAAAGGATAAAGGATTCAGTGGTCTTGCTATTCTAGTGTTCCCTGGCCAGTGCCTCTGGAGACATACAGTATGTAGCTCTCAGGACCCCTGCATGTTCCCCCTACCCCTTCCTAAGCTGTTGGTAACTTGAGGCACCAGAGAGCTCACATCAATACCAGAATTTAATAACCATGTCACTGGCAGTTTACATTGGGGTAACGGCCATTACACTTGGCCATACTGTATGTTAAATGGGTTTATTCCCTATTTTAATATCTGGTATGGCTCAACACATCTTGACAGATCTTAAAATTGTTCATGGCTTACAAAGAGGTTGGGGACCTCTGTGCTAGAGTATTAAAAAAAATCAATCAACAGAGAAGAATGTACAGAATGAACAATAGTGTAGACTAGAGGTGTTGTCCACAGTAACAAACCTGTCTTAAATATAGTATGAATGCTTGCTGATGCAAAGAATGACTATACTGTATCTACAGACCTTTCTCAATGCAGAGTATAGGTGCCCTCTAGCACACAGTACCCAGAGACTTGTCCCACCAGTACTCCACTAGCTATGGCCATGGGAAAAAAATCATAAATATTCCATTTTTCTTCCAGTCACCAATGGTATGCAGAAGAACTTCTTAGCTGATTGCTTGTACTGCTTTGACAAACAACAATAATTAGCAAGCATGTCCGATAATTGCTTAGATCAGTGGATACATTTTCAACAGTCTAAAGCAATTTGCTAGTCACAGATTTTCATGCAGGAAAACCAAAGTGTATTACAGTACAGCAATGTGAATAATCACATGTATAGTTTCTGTGCGGAAATTGAGTTGCTATGTGGATTTTGATAGTTTGTGCGGATTTTAGTGCGGATTTAACTCTTTGAAATGCAAAGGGTGAGACTGGGGAAAAACTGCATTCAAATTCATAACTAAATCCACATATAACAAATGCAGATTTTGGTGTGGAAATGCAGAGAAATCGAACGAAAATCTGTGCAAAAATTCTGTTTGTGAACCTACACCTGTGTGCAGGTACCCTTAAAATCAGACGAATTATCATACGCTCCAGTTGCAGAATTTGACCTTAAATTTTACAGACCCTCCACACATTTTTTAAATGCTAAACTTACATTGGAGCAGGTTTAAGCAACTTTTCATTGTTTGAATAAATAAGCTTATTGAAAATCACCAATTTAATATTATTAGTAACAGTAGTATTGAGTATAATGATGACAATAATATTGTATGGACAATATTGTGGAGTCCCTGCCAAGATAAACTGTACAATTTTCCCAGTTTGGAAAAGGGGTGCAAATTGTCTCTCCCTCTTTTCTATCGGTAATTCTACAATATCTTCTGTGGGGTGTAGTTCTTTAACAAATGGCCAATCTGTCTCTTTTGTATGGAAGGGTCCTTCTAAGTCTTCAGCTACTGTATGTGCATTACCTTCACTGGCTTGTGTTTCCAGCACCCTTCCTTTTAATAGCTGATCTACCTTCTTTTATTTTTAGTTCTTCTCTCCCTCAGAGTCTGTGACCTGACACTGGCTCTTCTTGTGGATCATTTGAGTATCCCCTATGATCACAAGAATGGGGGTCTTTAAGTCCCTATTTGACTGAAGGGGTAGTGCATGTCAGTCCATCCCTAGATTCATATCAAAACTACTATGGAGGGTATTTGCAAAGATAAAAATCCACAAAAGCCCTTAGACACCATAGTAGGTCTATAGTAGGTCTATGTCCCTGTCTAGAGACTGTACTGGGACAAAAAACAACCTTTCAACATTACAAAAATTCTGACATACTTGGGTTTCTTGCAGTGGAATTGCGGTAATTCCATAACATTGCCATGATTCATGGGCAGTACGGTCTACCTAGAGTCTATCAACTGACTTGATCAAATGATGGCTCCACAGGGTCAAAGAGTAGATACAAATTTTTGACCTTTCAGATTAATTTTTCTGATATAATGAAATCTACCTTTGAAAGATATCTTCATTCTGTAGCAGTGATGAAGGCAAAGGTACGTTAGTGACAGGTCTCCACCGAAGACCAGCTGAGATTTCAGCTCCCTAGACTCCTTTAGATTATACTAACAGTTACCTACTACCAAACATGACAGTTGAGTGACAAGACTTGAGAACTATTAGCACTTTTGGCGGCAATTATTTTTTATGATTGCGTTTTACTCATTTTTGGGGTAAATTCTTTATTAAAAAAAAAATGCCAGCAGGTTTTGTGTGACAGTGTTCAGCTTCAGTCTGTTTTCAGACTGTTACTTCTGTCATCAGATGTCAGCTTGCTCTGATAAGAATATGGCTTATCAGTTTGATCTTTCCTTCTCACCATATTCAATAGCTTGCCCGCCCATACCGCCTGCACCTCAAAAACATTTCTATAATTTGCCCCTTTCGTACTATGGAAACACCAAAAACTCTCATTGTTGTCCTGATCCATTCTCGTATCGATTACTGTAATTCATTACTAATTGGTCTCCCCTCACCAGACTTTCCCCTCTCTAATCCGTCATCAATGCAGCCGCTAGGCTGATCTATCTGTCTAACCACTACTCCAATGCTTCCACTCTGTGCCAATCATTGCACGGGTTGCCCATACAGTATAGTATTCAAATTAAATAGCTCATTGTTACCCACAAAGCTCTCCACAGTGCTGCACCTCCCCTACATCTCCTCCCTCATTTCTGTCTACCATCCTACCCATGCTCTCTGTTCATTCAATAAATTATGACTAACATCCACCATAATCTGAACCTCTCACTCCAGTCTCCAAGAGTTCTCCCAAGCTGCACCAGTTCTCTAGAATGCCCTACCCCAAACAATTAGGTTACTTCACAACATCCACAGTTTTAGGTGCTCCCTAAAACACACCTTTTTAGGTTGGCCTATCACACCCCCTAATCTAACTTTTCTACATTTACCCCACCCTTTCAGAATCATTCTCCTGAACCTGATCCATTATCAAATATCTCCACCCCATGCACTCAGAACCACTACAGATATTGGCTGTTTACTGGCTCATACAGATATTTTATCTACTCCTCTATTATGTTAAAATTAGAGATGAGCAAGCATACTCGTCCGAGCTTGGTGCTCGTTTGAGTATTACGGTACTCGTAAGTGCTCGCTGCTCGGACGAGTATCTCGCCATGCTCGAGGAAATGGCAACTTCCGCATTGTGCATATTTGGCGCCTATAAACTCAGCCAATCACAAGCCAGGAGACTCTGCGGTACACCCAGCATCACGTGGGGCCCTTACATGTCGATAGCAGGGGTTGGCTGGCCTGATCAAGTGACCCTGGAATATACTAGTGACTGCCCGCGGTGCTCGGCTCAGATGCTGTCTGGATGTCGTTAGGGATAGAGCTGCTGCGTTTCAGGGAGAGTGTTAGAGCCTACATTTAGTTCTTTGTTAGGCAGGAGTGATCTCCCAAGAACCCAACAGCCCTTCTAAGGGCTACAAGACATTTTTTTTGTCTACTGGCTTGGCTGGCTGGCACTAGGAGTGCAGCTATCGCCATATATAACCCTTTTTTTTTTATTGTTATATCTCAGTGATACAAATCCATTTCACAGAGCTGCGTGGAATCATTCTGTGTGTCACAGTTCAGCTGTCCACTCACTACAATCAGTATTTTCTGTCCAGGTGACACTTTCTGTACGTCACTTAATCCAACAAGGTCTTTTGCTCTCACGTATATAGCTTGATCACAAAAATCTCTGTGCGACATTTGTCTGGGTCGCAGTCAAAATAGCCACCGTCAGCAGGGTGTGAGTTAGGTCTACGATAGTTTCTGCACGTCACGTTCCAAAAAAAACAAAACTAAAAAAAAATATATATATATATATAAATATACACATTCTGTACGTCACTTAATTAAACCAGACTGAACAAGTTTGTGGGTTTCAGTACAGCAGGCCCATTTATTTATTTTTTTTTATATAATACACTTATATACAGAAAATGTTGAACCCCAGGGCTAAGGGTCGAGGACGAGGGCGTGGGCGTGGGCATTCAATTACTGCAGGGGGCAGAGGCCGTGGTCCTGGGCAGGGTGAGACAGTACCTGCTGTGTTAGGCCAAGGAGCCCTTTTTAAATAAAGAAGTGACTCTGCCCTGAGACAGAGCCACCGGGGATCACTGGACTCAGATCCTGAGTCACCCGAGCAGGGCAACCTAGGAACCAAGCAGCCAGAAAGGCAAGCTCCCGAAGGAGGACAGGGGATGAGCCCCAATGCCCGAAGGGCACGTGTGCACTAGCACTCAATAACTAGCTCCCGAAGGAGGATAGGGGATGAGCCCCAATGCCCGGAAGGCAACTGCGCACAAGCACTCAATGCGCTCAGTCTGGGACCAGCACAGGATACCCAGCTCTCAATCGGACCACGTGTGCCGAGTTCCGCGCCTCCCGGAGGAGGTTGCAGCCCAACACACAATGTGGCCTCCAAACACACACACTGGCGCACACTAGGGTTCCGCGCCTCCCGAAGGAGGTTGCAGCCCAACAAACACAACTCCTGCCTAGACCACAGACTACACCTAGTGTGCAACCAAGGTCCTAGCCACAAAGCAGAGCGACCGGGTCTCTAGCTTAGCAAAGCAACAACAAGGCACCGGCGCCTGCTGCCAATACTGAGGGGTTTTTATAGTGAAGCAACCAATTAACAGGGCGGTGCTTCCTGTGTGTGACATCATCTGTAGCCTCGAAGTATGGGCACATGATCACCTCCTGGCGGAAGTGACATCACAGGCAGGGTCAAGGTCGGAGCTTATGACCACTTCCTGTGTCTGAACTAAAACAAAGTGTCTTAAAGCGACAGTGTCGTAATTAGACTACAAGCGCTCGCGTGCACGGCGTCGGTGCCCGTGCCTTACAGTACCCCCCCCTTCAGGGCCCCCCCTCCTCCTCCAAAAGGCCGCAATCAGATCTGGGGCATTCAAATTATCCTCTGGCTCCCAGGTCCGTTCTTCAGGGCCGAATCCCACCCAGTCCACCAGATAGGATGTGACACCTCGTATAGTCCTAGAGTCAAGGATCTCCCGTACCTCGTACTCGGCCTCAACGGTTTCAGGCTCCTCTTGTAAAGGAGGAGAGAACCTATTCAGCCGTACAGGTTTGAGAAGAGAGACATGAAAGGAATTTACGACTCTCCATGACAGAGGCAGTTTAATACGATAGGTGACTGGGTTAATTCGGGACAGTACCCGAAAAGGACCGAGAAAACGGGGCGTAAATTTCAAAGACGCCACTCGGAGCCGAATGTATTTTGAGGAAAGCCAGACCAGATCTCCAGGCGCGAACTCCGGACCGCTGGAACGTCTGCGATCAGCATGATGCTTCATTTTGGTCTTGGAAGCAGCCAAGGAGGACTGGGTCTGTTGCCAGACATCTCGCAGATGTGCGGCGAAATCCGCAACAGCGGGCATCTCTGCCGTGACGGGCAAAGGAAGAGGAAGGCGGGGGGTGTTGTCCATTCTGGACAAAGAAGGGGGTTTTCCCCACAGCATCGGACACAGAATTATTTACTGCAAATTCTGCCCAGGCCAACAGCTCAGACCAGTTGTCGTGCCTTGCGGAAATAAAATGTCGCAAGTAAATTTGGAGGGATTGGTTGAGTCTTTCTGCCAAGCCATTAGTTTGAGGGTGAAAAGCCGAAGAAAGATCCACATCAACCCCCAGTAGATGGCACAGCTCCCTCCAAAACCTAGCTGCAAACTGAGGACCTCTGTCGGAAATAATTCGCCTCGGTAACCCATGCAACCGAAAGATGTGGCGAAAAAATAATTCCGCCAAGCGAGGCGCAGAAGGCAACCCTGGCAGCGCAACAAAGTGCCATACGTGGGAGAATAGATCAGTAACGATCCAGACCACGGTATTTCCTTCCGAGGAAGGGAGCCCCGTCACGAAGTCCATGGCGATGTCCTGCCAGGGACTCTCAGGGACTTGCAGCGGCATCAACAAGCCCGAAGGTCTCTGGCGGACCGGCTTATTACGGGCACAGGTGGTGCACCCCTGGGTAAAAGCCCGAATATCCCGACTGAGGCCTGGCCACCAATAGTGCCGAGAAATTAATTCCATCGTTCTCTTGGGACCCGGGTGTCCAGCCAGACGAGAGTTATGACCCCAAGAGAGGATCTCCTCTCTGCGAGCGGGTGGCACATACGTCTTACCCGGAGGCAGCTGGCGCAGACCAATAGGGTTCACAGGTAGAAGCTTTTCTGCAGGAATGATGGGACGAACCTCAGGCTCAGTACCATGGGCATCAAAAGAGCGGGACAGCGCATCCGCTCTGACATTCTTGTCCCCGTTCACAAAGTGTAAAACAAAATTAAAACGAGAAAAGAAAAGAGCCCATCTCGCCTGTCGAGCGTTAAGCCTCTGAGCAGATTGGAGATACAAAAGATTCTTGTGATCGGTGAAGATCACAACGGGAAACCTGGCCCCCTCCAGGAGATGTCTCCACTCCTCTAAAGCCAGTTTGATGGCCAGTAGCTCCCGATCACCTATGCAATAATTCCGCTCAGCAGGATTAAAGGCCTTGGAGAAAAAGCCACAGGACAGTTTAGTCCCTTTGCCATCCTTTTGGTAGAGAAAAGCTCCAGCCCCTACCGATGACGCATCCACCTCCACGAAGAAGGGGCGTTGGGGGTCTGGGCGATGAATCACTGTGGCCGATAGGAAGGCCTCCTTCAACGCAATGAAGGCGTGCTCCGCCTCCGACGACCATTTACTAGGATTAGCCCCTTTGCGAGTCAATGCAGTGAGGGGGGCCACCAGGGAAGAGAAATGGGGAATGAACTTCCTATAATAATTGGCGAACCCCAGAAACCTCTGGACCGCCTTTAAAGACTGCGGTTTGGGCCAAGCCATGATGGACCTGAATTTATCGGGGTCCATTTGAAGCCCCTGTGCGGAAACTATGTAGCCAAGAAAGGCCAACTGGGTCTTCTCGAACTCGCACTTCTCTAATTTGGCGTACAAATGGTTAATCCGAAGGCGGTGCAACACCTCCTTCACCATGCGCCTGTGGGTAGATAAGTCGTGAGAAAACACCAAAATGTCGTCCAAGTAGACCACCACAGCGGTAGTCAAGAGATCCCTGAATATGTCATTCAGGAAGTCCTGAAACACCGCTGGGGCATTACAGAGGCCAAAGGGCATAACCAGGTATTCATAATGACCGTCTCTGGTGTTAAATGCGGTTTTCCACTCGTCACCCTCCCGAATACGAATCAGGTTATATGCCCCGCGCAGGTCTAGTTTGGAAAAGACCGTTGCGCCCTGAAACCGATCAAATAATTCGGAGATGAGAGGAAGCGGGTATTTATTTTTTACGGTGATGTCGTTAAGACCCCTATAGTCAATACACGGTCGCAAGGACCCATCTTTTTTAGAAACGAAAAAGAAACCAGCCCCAGCAGGGGAACTGGATTTTCGTATGAACCCCTTCTCAAGGTTCTCTTTAATATAAGCTGACATGGCTTCGGTCTCCGGTACGGACAGAGGGTACACTCTACCACGGGGCGGAGTAGACCCCGGCACCAACTCGATGGCACAGTCGTAAGGACGATGTATGGGAAGAGTGTCTGCCCCCTTCTTACAGAAGACGTCAGCAAAAGCCATGTATTGCGCAGGTAACCCCTGAAGCTCAGCTGGAAGGGGCAGTGTCTCTACAGAGATCACCCTCGTCATGCACTTGTCCTGACAGTAAGGACCCCACTGTTTGACCTCACCGGTGTTCCAATCCAGTGTGGGAGCGTGTAGTCTCAGCCATGGAAGGCCCAAGAGGATTGGGTCCACAGACTGAGGTAATACTAGGAGCGAAATGATCTCCTTATGTAAGGCTCCTATCTGGATCTCAACAGGAACTGTGCGGTGTGTGATGCACCTGCCTAATTTGGAACCATCCACCACAGTGATGTTTATACTGGTGGCCAGAGGTTTGATAGGAATTCCGAGCTTCTGGGTCCACTTACGTGAAATAAAATTACCAGAAGCACCGGAATCAATAAAGGCTCTGGTTGGCGTGGTCTTACCATCTACCCTGATCAAGACGGGCAGTGTGCATTTTGTGGAGGTTTGTGCGATCTCACCTAGGGGAATACCTCCCACTGACCCTAGGTGCGCCCGTTTCCCGACTTCTGAGGACAATGGGGAGCAATGTGGCCTGGTTTTTTACACAAATAGCAAACCACCCCAGACCTGCGGGGACCGAGTCTGTCTATCTCCATAGGTTCTTCAGGTGGAACCACAGGCCTGGAAAATACCGGAGCTAGCCGACCCCGTCTCCGCTCAGTAGCTTGCTCGAGACAGCGTTCAGACAGACGGCGGTCAATCCTAATGGCCAGATCGATGAGACCACGAAGAGTACCTGGTCTCTCTCTACCTGCCAGCTCGTCCTTGATGGACGGACTTAAGCCGGCGGAGAAAATCGCTAGCAAGGGAGCATCTTGCCATGCCAACTCGGACGCCAGGGTTCGGAAACGGATGGCGTATTGTGAAACCGAGTCCGTTCCCTGGCGTAGCTCCAGAAGACAGGAGCTGGCGGTAACCAGAGGATCAGGTCCCTGAAATACCTCCCTAAAGCAGGACAAAAAGAGAGGTAGGGAGCCCACGCAAGGATCACCTCTCTCCCATAGAGGGGTAGCCCAAGCCAGTGCCTGCCCGGACAAGAGGGATATTATGAATGCCACTTTAGTGTGGTCATCCAAAAAACTGTCCGGGTTCCAACTGAAAGTGGATCAGGCACTGACTTAAGAATCCCCGACACTCCTGCTGTTCCCCACGGAAACGTTCGGGCAGAGGTAACTTAGGCGGTCGGTGAATCGCCACGGGAACTTGCGGACATACCGAAGCAGCAGCGGAGTGGGAAGTAGCGGCAGCCTGCTGCTCCACGGCCTGCAACCGACCGTCTAAGGTGGACAGAAATTCCGTGCTAGACGCCGAGATGGCGGCAGCACGTTGCTCCATCTCCTGCATGCGTTGTTCCCATTGTTTAACGTACGCCTGCATGGAGGGAGTCTGAGACATAGCACCGGCGGATCCCTGGCCGGTGCCTACTGTTAGGCCAAGGAGCCCTTTTTAAATAAAGAAGTGACTCTGCCCTGAGACAGAGCCACCGGGGATCACTGGACTCAGATCCTGAGTCACCCGAGCAGGGCAACCTAGGAACCAAGCAGCCGGAAAGGCAAGCTCCCGAAGGAGGACAGGGGATGAGCCCCAATGCCCGAAGGGCACGTGTGCACTAGCACTCAATAACTAGCTCCCGAAGGAGGATAGGGGATGAGCCCCAATGCCCGGAAGGCAACTGCGCACAAGCACTCAATGCGCTCAGTCTGGGACCAGCACAGGATACCCAGCTCTCAATCGGACCATGTGTGCCGAGTTCCGCGCCTCCCGGAGGAGGTTGCAGCCCAACACACAATGTGGCCTCCAAACACACACACTGGCGCACACTAGGGTTCCGCGCCTCCCGAAGGAGGTTGCAGCCCAACAAACACAACTCCTGCCTAGACCACAGACTACACCTAGTGTGCAACCAAGGTCCTAGCCACAAAGCAGAGCGACCGGGTCTCTAGCTTAGCAAAGCAACAACAAGGCACCGGCGCCTGCTGCCAATACTGAGGGGTTTTTATAGTGAAGCAACCAATTAACAGGGCGGTGCTTCCTGTGCAGGACTGGCGGATGTGACATCATCTGTAGCCTCGAAGTATGGGCACATGATCACCTCCTGGCGGAAGTGACATCACAGGCAGGGTCAAGGTCGGAGCTTATGACCACTTCCTGTGTCTGAACTAAAACAAAGTGTCTTAAAGCGACAGTGTCGTAATTAGACTACAAGCGCGCGCGTGCACGGCGTCGGTGCCCGCGCCTTACATGCTGATGAGGGAGCAGGGGAACGCCGCAGAGCTACACTCCCTAGCTTCATGTCTCAACTTACAGGGACACGTGGTAGAGGACTGTTGAAACCACAACAGTGCGAACAGCTGATGTCGTGGATTGCGGACAATGCTTCAAGTAATTTGTCCACCAGTCAGTCTTCCACGCAGTCCACCCACGTTACCCAAGGGAGCACTCCTATGGCTCCTCCACCTCAACCTCCTTCCCCCCAGTCTGCCCCCTCCCAGGAAAATTTGGAATGGATCCGGCATACTCTGAGGTACTGTTTTCTGGACCCTTCCCAGAGTCACAAACCACTTCTCAGGTTGCTGCTGACCTCGTTCCCGATGCCCAAGTTTTCCAACTGTCACAGTCTGTGGGTGATGATGATGAAAATGTTGACTTAGTGAAAGAAGTTTGTAAAGAGGTGTCGGACGATGAGGAGACACGGTTGTCAGACAGTGGTGAAGTTGTTGTCAGGGCAGGAAGTCCGAGGGGGGAGCAGACTGAGGAATCAGAGGATGACGAGGTGACTGACTCAAGCTGGGTTGATAAGCCGAGTGAAGACAGTGCTTCTGAGGCGGAGGCGAGTGCTGCACCAGAACAGGTTGGAAGAGGCAGTGGTGTGGCCAGAGGGAGAAGCAGGGCCAGAGCTGGTGCATTAGCAGCAACTGTTTCACGTAGTGAAGCTCCCGTGGCGAGGCCTAGCTGTTCGCAAGTCTGGAGGTTCTTTAAAGAAAGTGAGGATGACCGACAGACTGTGGTGTGCAACCTGTGCCACACCAGGATCAGCAGGGGTGCCACCACTACTAGCCTAACCACCACCAGCATGCGCAGGCATATGAGTGCTAAACACCCCACTCAATGGAACCAAGGCCATTCACCTCCTGCGGGTCACACCACTGCTCCTTCCCCTGTGTCACTCACTGCCTCTGCTAGTCAACCCCCTGCCCAGGACCCCGGCATGAGCGCCTCCCGCCGGAAAACCACACCTTCGTCTCCACGATCCTCCACAGTGTCCACCAATGTGTCCCAGCGCAGCGTTCAGCTGTCTTTACAGCAGACGCTGGAGCGCAAGAGGAAATACAGTTCCACCCACATGCCCAAGCCCTCAACGTCCACATCTCCAAATTGCTGAGCCTAGAGATGCTACCCTATAGGCTGGTAGAGACCGAGGCCTTTCGCAATCTCATGGCGGTGGCTGCCCCTCGGTATTCAGTCCCCAGCCGCCACTATTTTTCCCGATGTGCCGTCCCAGCCCTACACCAGCACGTGTCACAGAACATCATCCGTGCCCTGACCAACGCTGTTTCTGAGAAGGTCCACCTAACCACGGACACGTAGACAAGTGCTGCCGGGCAGGGACACTATATCTTACTGACGGCACATTGGGTTAACTTGGTGGAGGCTGGGACCGAGACTGACCCTGGGGCCGCTCATGTACTGCCCACACCGAGGATTGCGGGGCCTACCTCAGTCACGGTCTCTCAGACGTACTATGCCTCCTCCTCCGACCCCTCCTCCTCCTCCACCGAATTACCATCCGAGGGCACGGCGCCTTCAGTCGGTAGCTCTAGGTGCAGCAGCAGTGCCGTGGGTAAGCACCAGCAGGCGGTGCTCAAACTGCTGAGCTTAGGTGACAAAAGGCACACCGCCCAAGAGCTGTTACAGGGCATCACGGCGCAGACCGATGTGTGGCTGGCACCGCTGTACCTCAAGCCAGGCATGGTTGTGTGTGACAACGGGCGTAACCTGGTGGCGGCTCTGCAACTCGGCAGACTGACACATGTGCCATGCCTGGCCCACGTGTTCAATCTAATAGTTCAGCGGTTCCTCAAGACATACCCCAATCTGTCTGATTTGCTCACCAAGGTGCGCCGCATCTGTGCGCAGCGCCGCCTACAACTGCCCGCTCACCGACTGTTGTGCGACGTGCCCACGAGATGGAATTCGACATTAAACATGTTATCCAGATTTTACCAGCAGCGCAGAGCGATTGTAGACTGCCAGATGTCAACTTCCACCAGAACTGGTAGTCAGGTCACTCAGATTCCTCAAGTCTACAATGAGGAGTGGACGTGGATGTCTGATATCTGCCAGGTGTTGACCAACTTTGAGGAGTCAACACAGATGGTCAGCGGCGATGCCGCCATTATCAGCCTCACCATCCCGCTGCTTTGCCTGTTGAAAAACTCACTGCTCAGCATGAAGTCGGATGCTTTGCGCTTGTCACAAGAGACGGTGGAGGAAGATATGTCGCTTGATAGCCAGAGCACCCTCCGGTCTGTTTCTCAGCGCGTATCGGAGGAGGGGGATGAGGAGGAAGAGGAGGAGAATGTCGGCGAGACAGAAGAGGGTACCAGTTCTCAGTCTTTAACTCTTGAGCATGTATGGGCTGAAGAGGAGGACTTGGAGGAGGAGGAGGAAATGGAGAGTCAGGCCAGTGAGGAGAGGGAATTCTTGAGTGTTGGGACTCTGGTGCACATGGCAGACTTCATGTTAGGCTGCCTATCCCATGACCCTCGCGTTAGTAGCATTTTTTCAAACACCGATTACTGGGTGTTCACTCTCCTGGACCCACGGTACAAGCAGAACCTTTCCACTCTCATCCATGCAGAGGAAAGGAGTAGGAGAGTGAATAGATATCAACAGGCCCTGGTGCACAAGCTGAAACAATCCTTCCCATCTGACGCCGCTAGCGGCAGAGGGCATGGTTCTGTGGGCCAAGTAGCGGGGGAGAGGAGCTGAGCAGGCAGCTTGTCCAGCACTGGCAGGGGAACGCTCTCCAAGGCCTTTGCCATTTTTATAGACTAACATCTGTAAGGAGAAAAGGGCTGAATGGTTTGTAGCCCAAAATGAGTAGAATGCAATAATAAAAAAAATTACCCCCAAAAGGTGTTCATACTTTTATGACGACGAGAATCTAAACTGATGATGTACCACTAGTAAATTTAGAAGATTGTCACCAGTTCCTAATCATAATAGGCAGTATTTTTATTTTATACTTTCATACTTCAGGCTAACAAGCAGAAGAGAAATTGGAAGATAATATTTCTATTTTATTTAGAGACTTTTGTCATTCTACTATAGGCAGCCAAAAGATGAACAATATTTTTTGTTAGTCTTCTACAGAAAAAGAATATTTTTTGCTCTCCTACTGAACTATTATTTTCAAAGTGGTTGCTTGCATGCTGGATTCTAGGGTGACGGAAAGGTCATTTATAGAAGTGGGAGGTTTTGGTTTGGGCATCTATTTGTTTTCAGTCACCTGTAAGACTGTTTTTTCCCTCTATTTCTCCTCTTTTGTTAAGCAAGTATTGTCTTTTACTACAAATTGAAAAAATATAATCTTTCATCTGTAAATGCATCCAAACACAGAGTATTTTATATACAGCTTATCCTCTCCAGCATTTGAAATTCAATATATTCTGTATATAATTCCTGGATAATCAAGTAAGGACTTGTTCACATCACTGCTAGTTATCTACATTGTTCTGCTCTATTAGATGAGCAGAACAATGAAAATAATTGAAGTGCAAGATCTGGTACATAAAAAAAGTGAATGGCTCCAAAGGAACCCCATTAAGTATAATGGGTTCCATTTAGATTCCATCCAGGAGATCACTCTTTTAGTGGCAAAACCCTGCAGTAAGGGCATTTTTGTCAGCTATTTTGAAAGAATCTGCAACGGAGGCCCCTTAGAGAGCCTCCAAAGCAGATGTGAACAAGCCTAAACATTTATAGTTAACAATCATAGATTATGTACATATATACAGTATCCTTCGATTCCATGTTTGTATTCATCAAGGCCTGTAAAACAATTGCTTCTACGAACAAGCAAATGACATGGTTATAACGGAAAATAACAGAATCCATAATACAGAAATCAAAACAGAAACCTTTAAGAGGCATTCCATTTTGATCCATTATAAGTACAGTGCCTTGCGAAAGCATTCAGCCCCCTGGAACTTTTCAACCTTTTGCCACATTTCAGGGTTCAAACAAAAAGATATAACATTTTGCATTTTTGTTGAAGAATCAACAAGTGGGTCACAATTGTGAAGTGGAATGAAATTTATTGGATTATTTAAACTTTTTTTGTAATAATAAAACTGAAAAGCTGGGCGTGCAAAATTATTTGGCCCATTTACTTTCAGTTCAGAAAACTCACTCCAGAAGTTCATTGAGGATCTCTGAATGAACCAATGTTGTACTAAATGACTGATGAAGATAAATAGAATCCACCTGTGTGTAATCAAGTCTCCGTATAAATGCACCTGCTCTGTGATAGTCTCAGGGTTCTGCATCATGAAGACCAAGGAACACACCAGGCAGGTCCGTGATACTGTTGTGGAGAAGTTTAAAGCCGGATTTGGATACCAAAAGATTTCCCAAGCTTTAAACATCCCAAGGAGCACTGTGCAAGTGATCATATTAAAATGGAAGGAGTATCAGACCACTGCAAATTTACCAAGACCCGGCCGTCCCTCTAAACTTTCATCTCAAACAAGGAGAAGACTGATCAGAGATGCAGCCAAGAGGCCCATGATCACTCTGGATGAACTGCAGAGATCTACAGCTGAGGTGGGAGAGTCGAACACTTCACAAATCTGGCCTTTATGGAAGAGTGGCAAGAAGAAATCCATTTCGCAAAGATATCCATAAAAAGTCTCGTTTACAGTTTGCCACAAGCCACCTGGGTGACACACCAAACATGTGGAAGAAGGTGCTCTGGTCAGATGAAACCAAAATTGAACTTTTTGGAAACAATGCAAAACGATATGTTTGGCGTAAAAGCAACACAGCTCATCACCCTGAACACACCATCCCCACTGTCAAACATGGTGGTGGCAGCATCATGGTTTGGGCCTGCTTTTCATCAGCAGGGACAGGGAAGATGGTTAAAATTGATGGGAAGATGGAAGAGCCAAATACAGGACCATTCTGGATTTAAAACAACAGCCAAGCAACTGGTGGGAGTTATAGTTTCACAGCAGCTGGAGTGCCGAGGGTTGCTGACCGCTGTTGTAGAAAACTTTTCGTGGGACAACCTCTTTAAACATTGACGAATTTGAAAAGTGTCATCTCCTAAATGGAGCAGAAGTGTCAAAAAAGTAGCAATAAATGTCCCTTTATATGTTTAAAAAATCCACATCAAACTTCTGCTTGGTGTTTTACAGGAGGCTCTAAATGGTTTATACAGTTTGTTATGTGAATGAAATCATTTCAGTTGAGCAGTACTGTAGATTGTATTTAGTGTAATTCTGCTGCTCAGAAAAGCACAAGTCTTACAATTTGTAAGTAGCCATTCTTCTCTAATGCCTTCTAATTCTGCTCTCCACCATGTGGTACTTGTACCATGGTACCCTATGGCTGTCACGTAGATGCTAATTATTAATATGAAAACAACATATGCTATGCAAATGACTGAAGAAAGGTCACAGTATCTTGCCTCCCACATTGGGGATAGAGACAGCACTATGGTATTATACAGCCAATGTTTATTCTTATATGAAAGACTGCTAATTAAATATGATACTTGTCGCCTGGCCTTCTTCCTGAAAAAAAAAAAAAAAAAGATACCATCTTAAGTTATGTATCTTCTTCATCTTATGGCGATATACATATTAGTTCTTTTTTTTTTCTTTTTTTACCATTATACTTCTAAAGGGGTTGGCCCATCTGGGGCATGGATGACATATCACTGGGATATGCTGATATATACACTCCTATTAGTCCTATTAGTGACTGACAGCAAACTCTGCATGACTAAGCATACTGTAAAGGCTATCAATCACTGAGTAGAACTGCCCACATGACTCCTAACCATAAAAAGAATGGAGGTTTGAATTAATAAATTGCAAGTTTTACTGACTCTGTTCCGATAAAACTATATATCAATGGGAGTACTAATAAAGCTAACTTATAAATTACAATGCAGTTTGACCTTGGGAAACCTAAGGAGTCCCTCTCAATTAGCCCCCCCTCATGCTTTATTGTCCTAGCAGACACGTCACGTTTTCAGTTGGATTCCTAGATGTGACCCCACAATTTGTGTGATTTAGGCCACACAACCAGAAAAATTATCATCCAAGCTGCTCCTTGAAATTCATATCAGCATGAAAAATAAGTGCAAAGAAAATGTGAACCAAAGTCTGAAAAGAGAGAAATTAAAAGACAATTTAAAGATGATATTTACAGATTTTCATGGAGTTAAATTGCATAGACAGAACTTTTTTCCTCTTACTGTATAAGGTTCTATAGTATTAGTTGTTTCTAATAATGAAGTTCAGTAATTCGGAACTAATAAAGCAAGAACGTATATCTTAATTAAATCAGATACACTGACCAGTGTATATAAGACAACTATTTGACACTTACTAAGGCTACTTTCACACTAGCGGCAGCACAGATCCGGCACCTAAAGGGTGCCGACGGATCCGTACTGCCGCTGATACATGTGTGGAGCCGGAGCAGCGCTCCGGCCCCACACATGTTGACACAGAGAACATACATACATACACACACATACACACAAACACATACATACTTACATACTCCAGCCAGGGACACCGGCAGCATGTCTTCTCGCGCCTCCTGCGAGCAGTGATGACGATTCCCTATGACGGAACTCAGTACCGGAATTTAAAAACGCTAGTGTGAAAGTAGCCTAATACAGTCTTTGTTGATATTCTGTGCGTTTTCTAAATTTCATAAGCTATGTGCACTTTTTGGACAAACCTTCTGTACTGTCCGCATAGAGTTCCTGCCCATAAAATGGCTGCTCATGGAGGGTCATGTGACTAGACACATCATTCAACCTTCTCCATTCCATAAATTTTTGTGTGTAGTAACAAAGGTTTACATGGAGGGTATTCATTGTCAGTGGCGCACATAGAGAAGTAAGGGCCCCATAGCAAGGATTAAACCAGGGACACCCACACAGGAAAGAAGGGTTTCTGCCTATACCCCTTTTAATGATCCTTGAGCCATTTTTTCCACTGCCTCATTTGCTAAAAGTTGTTCCTTTAGAGGGTAGAGTCCTGAACAAGTTTTCACCGCCAGTAGAAGACAGGATGATCCCAACTGGACCCCCTCTTGCCCTGGGCCCCATAGCAGTCGCATAGTCTGCCACTATGGTAGTTACGCCTCTGCTCATTGTACATCACAATATATCAGCCACAGGTTTCTACCTTTCCTTATTTTCTAAATGGCTGCAAGATAAAAATATTCCAATAAATCTTTATACCTAATTTCCATGATCCTTGGGTTGAATATTCATATCACTATTTGCTCTTGTAATACAGACCACTTTGTAATAGAAGGGAAGCAGATTTATCATAGTATTTATGCCAGTTGTCTGTAGTAACAAGAGTTTATTTGTACTTGGTTGCACAACATTACATCACAACTGAAAGTGAATGTGATGACGTTGCGACACACAAGTCAACAGAAATCCAAACCTGATAGATTTTGGGCAATTTTCATAGTGCTGTTGCAGCAACTTCTGAGTTCACATTCATTATGTTGCAATATAGAATTCCAATATTGAGATCTTTGGTAACAAGTAACCCTAAACTTATGGTTACATTTGATTGTGGGCAACTACTTTTCAACACATGTCAACCCCAGAAAGAAAATATGCTCATCAAATATTTATTTTTCCGTTAACAAACAGATTGCAAACAATATTTTTTAACCTATTACACAGGGCATTACACCCTACACAGAAGGCATATTAAGTACAGCAAGATATCTGCCGGAGGGTATCTTTGGTGTACATATTCTTTATATGTCTAAAAGACGTGACTTGCCAAAGATGTAAGTAATGCTGACACTGATCTTCCAGCTTGCTACACCTGCTTCAAAGCATCAAACGCCTAACCTCCCTTTTAAGATGGTGATCCTACATGGTTTTATAGGAAAAATGTGTATATTGTTAATGGAAAATGAATGATCAAGAAAGCTGTCTGCAGCGGTTTTAGAAGGTTTGTCAACAGTTTTTCTCCTGTTCCAATAAGCTGAATATCATACATAAATAAATGCAATGTCTGCAAGTTCACCTGGGAAAGGAATAAAGCATGACTTAGATTATAGGAAAAATGTTTTTTTCCATTGTCGGAGACACGATTGTAATGTCAGCAGTGTTTGTAATCTTTTTCCAGTATTTTAACAATAATAAAAGAAACATTTTGCAAACATTTTGATTTAAAATTGTTATATTACAAATAGAAAAAAAAAAACTAAAAGCATACCAACTTTCTGAAACTCCATTGTAAACATGAGATGAGTGAATTTCTTGAAACTCAATTTGGATTCGATTCGGCCTAATCTTTTGGCAATTTGATATGGGTGGAATTAAATTTGACCCAAAGTTCTTTAAATGTGACCCAAAGTTCTTTAATTGCCCTGAAAGACTGTATGCAACTCATTTCAATCTGTTTAACACCAAGCCAGCATTAGTATTCTTAATTGACAGCGATGTACTGTATATTGCTAGGGGTAAATGCATAGCTGCTCGTGGTAACAAACAGCCTCTTGACTTTTTATATAAAGTTTCCAATTTTTTACTTTTTGATGTCAAAAGCCTGGCGGTATATATAAACACACACATAGCCTGGGGTCATGTGATCCTCCTTCATCTTTCTTGTCTTGTGAGCTGATGAAATTTTCTTTGTCTGAAAGAATTTGCAAAAATTTGGATTTGACCTGAATTTTTTAAATCTAGAATCAATTTTCTCATTTCCGATTAAAATACAGTTGAAATAATTATGTATAAAACATCATATATGCCTTCTGTGAACAGGAACATGGCATTGTAACAGTCATTCATTAAGGCTTTGGATTGATTCTTTCAGTCACCTAGTCATCTTCTTATATACGAGTAAACGTGGTTGATTCCCTGCACTCTACTTCCTCTTTTCTCAGTGTCAGCCTTCTAGGCTTTTCCTACTTGAAAGTACAATATTTACTAGGAGACATCACTGCTAGTTTACCCCTAAGGACACAACCTATTTTGACCTCAAGGACGCAGCCCTATTTTAAAAATTGGACACATATTTTCTTATGTGATAATAAGTTTGGAAATTGTTACAATAAACCATTTTGAAGCAGTTTTTTGTGTCACTTTACCCAGGGTCAGGCAATGAACTAGGCATGCCACTGAGTGTTTTTATGAGAACCTGTGACTTTTAATATCCTGTGACAATAATAAAATTGAATGTGAAATTATTTTCTGGCAATGCTGTGCTGTGGTTTGTTGATCTATAAGGGCCATATCCATGCCATCAGAAGATCGATGTTTATCAACAGACACCAACATGGAGTGTGATTAGAGAGCAGCACTACATCCAATCACATAGAACTACATTCAATCACATCTAAAGTGGAGTCCACAAATTATCTACTTCATGGTGTTAAAAGAAAGAGATATCACCTAAAATTTCCATTATGACAGAGCTGGTATCCATCTGAGCAGCAATATATTTGACTCTGCGATTTACTGTGGTGAACTAGACAGCACCTTTATTACCTGCTGCGGACTACTGAAAAAGTGTGCTATGTTGCATTTTTTTAAATTTCTTGAGCATGATCAATTTGTAATTGGTATTGCAGTTATGGATGCAGCAATACCAATTATGTGTTGTATATTTCATTTTTTATTTATTTTTTTCCAATTAAAAAGGGACTTAATAAAAGGGAAAAGGGTAATTTTTCTCTTAAAATTTACAATTTTTTATTTTCTAAAAATATTTTAAACTTTTTCTTTTCTATTGTTCAAGTCCCACTAGAGAACTTGAACTTATAATCTTCGGAACACTGGTATAATACATTATAATACTTTATTATTACTGAGCATTTTACCTACCAGTTTTACACCTGCTTCTGACAGGTCTGAATAGGCCTCTGGTTGCCATGTCCAACATTAGGACCCTAAAATCATGTTCCACTGGTCTTGATGGTGTACAGAGGGAGCAACTTAGATGCCGCAGTCATTATTGACCAGGCATCTAAACATCTGGAATCATAGCTAGCTCTCATCTTGGCCATTGCAGCAGGAGCCCGACTGGGTATTAAGGCTCCCATTGTGGATAGTGCAGACTCCGCTCCATGTCATTCTTGCACCGAATACAGTATGTACTGCTCAGTATCCAGGGGCATATATATATAAATATATATATATATATATATATATATATATATATATATACTAGCTGAAGTACCCGGCTTCTCCCGGGTATATTTCATCTATTTCATTTAATGTTTGTGTGTGTTGTTATATTGAGAGTGACCTCTACAGCACCCCGACTCCTTAACAATGACCTCCCCCACAGTGCCCCGTCTCCTTAAAATGGGACCTCCACAGCAGCCCACCCCCTTAATTTTGACCTTCACAGCAGCCTGCCCCTTTAACTGTGAGTTCCACAGGGGCCCGCCACCTTTAGCAGTGAACTCTACAGCACCCACCCCTTAACACTGACCATAGGTTACAGTCACCTTAACTGACCTCCACCATTCCTGGCCCCCTTGACAGAGACCTCACAGTACCCCGCTCCGTTAACAGTGACCTCACAGTACCCTGCTGCCCCTTTAATAGTGGCCTCCACAGTCCCCTCCTCCCTTAACAGTGACCTCCACAGTGCCCGCCCCTTTAACAGTGACCTCCACAGTAGCCTGCCCCCTTAACAGTAACATCCACAGCGCCCTCCCTTTTAACTTTGACCTCCACAGCAGCTAGGGTGGCCCCTGGCTTCAACCCAGAAAGCCGAACCTCACCAACCACTCCCCCAAATGTGAAGTCACACCCCCGGTCCCCATGAAGCCACACCCCTAAACATAAAGCCACACACCCCAGCTCCGTGAAGACACAGAGGAGAAGAAGTTCCTGAGCTGAAGGTGAGGTAGGGACAGCCAGGTGCTTCTCTCCCCCTCAGTCAGCCACAGGGAGCCATGTCTGCGGGCTCCAGTGACTGACTTGGGGTGAGAGAAGGCTCAGTGAGTCGCTGTAGCTCACGCTTAGCACAATGCTGCTGTCTGAGCGTAAGCTACTGAAAGGGTTGACATCCCTGTGTTCATCCAGGCACTACACCAGACAGAGGACAGAGAGCAAGAAAACCGGACTGTCCAACCTAAAACCGGATGTCTGGCCACCCTAACAGTAGCCTGCCTCTAGTGTGGCTAGAGGTTCGGTTTTAGGCCGGACAGTACAGCTTTCAGACTCCTTTTCCTCAGTCTGGCGCAGGGCCTGGACGGACACAGGGATGTCCTTTTGAACAGCTCACTCTCAGACAGCAGCACTGTGCAATCTGAGCATGAGCTGCAGCGAGAAGTGCTCATTAGCACTGGAGGACAAGGAAGCTATGAAGACTCGGTACTTACCGCTTCCTGGTCCTCCGTTCGGCTGTGCTGTGCGTGCCGGGTCACAGCACAGCCGGCGGCAGGGAGAAGAAAGAGCGCAGGCGGAGAGGAGCGGCGGCGTCCAGGAGCAGGAAAGGTAAGTGGATTTTTTTATTTTATTAGATCTGAAGCATTAGGGCTGTCATGAGGCTGGGGGCTGACCATGGGGCTGGCATGAGGCTGGGGGCTGACATGAGGCTGGCATGAGGCATGGGGGCTGACATGGGGCTGGCATGAGGCATGGGTGCTGACATGGGGCTGGCATGAGGCATGTGGGTTGACATGGGGCTGGCATGAGGCTGGGGGCTGACATGGGGCTGACATGAGGCTGGGGACTGAAAGGGGGCTGACATGAGGCTGGGGGCTGACATTAGGCTGATGAAGTGGAGCTGACATATGGCTGGGTGCTATGAGGCTGCTGGGGGCTGATATGAGGCTGCTGGGGGGGCTGATAGGAGGCATATAGGGGCTGATGAGAAGCATGGGGCTCTTATCTGAGGTCTGATTGGGTGTTATTCACATTGGGGTCTGATCTGAGGTCTTATTGGGGTCTTATTAACATTGGGGGTCTTATTAGGGCTGTTAGCTGAGGTCTGATTAACATTGGGGGTCGGACTCCTGGTCTGACCAGAGGTCTAATGAAAAATATTTTTTTTCTTGTTGTCCTCCTCTAAAACCTAGGTGCGTCTTATGGGCCAGTGCATCTTAAAGGGCGAAAAATAAGGTATATTTATGGCAACCGGAATACCCCCTTTAACAGTGTCATCCACAGTGCTCTGCACTTTTAAAGCAGACCAACAGCAGTGAAAAAAACTGGCTGCGTTGTTATGTAAACCTGGTGTGAAGCTGTATGTGTGGAGACTAACTGCCTGCAAGCTTCTATTGGCTGATAAGGGTCATGTGGCCAGACAGCTAATGCATTTTTTGGGAATATCTCAGGAATGGTACGTCCTGGAGAGCTGAGACCCGTTCTAAAACCTTCCCGGACACCTGATGTACCTGTGTGCCAAATTTCGTGATTGTAGCTGCGGATTCCTTTAGCGGACATTCATACATACACTCAGCTTTATATATTAGATATGTACATGAATTTGTATTGAGGTTAAAGTGGTAGTGCCTATATGAAAACACATGTTGCATGCCCTAGGGGCTAATTCAGTTGCTTCAAATGTAGAATGCTTTGCATGATATATCACTTTCTAATCGAATGCCTTCCAGTCAGATATTGATGACTTATCCAAACCCCCATGGAATATTAAGATAAAGAATTATTAGGGTGCCTTTCTGTGTGTGAAAACCCTCATCAACACATTTAATATTTTGTTCAGAAACCCCCTATCATACATTAAATTGAGATATAACAAATGTAATGAGAAGAACACAATCTTATTGGCTTTTTGAGCCATTCCCAGCCATTTTGCTTCTGATGTATTCCAACACATAGCAAGCTGGAGAATGCCATTCACTAGCAAATCCACCAGACTCCCAGGTTGAGTATCAATTCCATTTTTTGTCCTCACCTGAACAATCTTGTAAACTCATTTATAATCAAATATAAATTCATAATCAACCTAAAAATATATGCTATGGAATAGATCTACAGGTGTTCATATCATTCTCATTAGTTCAATTGAACGCATGTAACCATCAGAGGCCTAGGGTTTATTTGGAACTCCGAAAGGAAATAATTCACAGGGCCCACCCTCCACAGTACATACAGTATGCACAATGCTATCAACTTTCAATTGCACCATAAATGTTGTCCTAGAGGCAAACGATTGGCTCCAAAGTTAAATGATAATACTGGGGTCCAATCAAGGATGCCGTGGTTCTCTAATGGACCAAAGACTGCATATAGTGAATTATGAATACATTGTATTGCAAGTAGTCACAGTGGTAAAAAATGCAATGAACAGGTACACAATTGTAGTTAAAGCATAATAAGTAAATGTCCTATAGTTGGTCAAGAAATAAAGTAGCTGAATAGATATTACCATATAACATCATGTATACTTATGCATCACATGATATGATGAAACTTGGAAACATTGCACTTATTATTTAGGCAAAAAGGTCCCTCTATTCAGGCAGCATAGTGATTGGATTATATTTAATGTATTATTTCACAATATTTGTTTTAATTAGCTGCTCATCACAAATAATCATATTATAAAAATAATAAAGAAATAAATATTGAAGTATAATCATATGTTTATGGGGGATTATGGAGCTCTGAATCTCAAAAGCAGCAACAAAAGCAAGAGTGGTTGTTTGGTAGGCACTTTGTGTTTTTATAGCTAGTAGTAGCACTAATGCTACTTACATATCCAATATATTTTGTGTCAAATGACAACCACAGAGCTGTCATATTTTTGATGTCATCTCTGTATGCCCCTTCGGGTTCCAAAATCCCATTTTCTCTTTGTACTGCTGCTCATCCCATCTTCAATTCTTCAATGCATAGTTGTATTGCATTATTATTATAGAAACCATTATAATGTAGCCTGTGGCTAACTGACTGACTGCTTGTACAAGATCCACTTACAGTCACATAACATAACTGCAATTCCAGACAAACCTAGGCTCATATCATTGTGTTTGGAAATTGATTTGGGGGGATAACAGTAGAGGATATACTCATTGTCTAGGATATTTGGCACAAGTAGGGAAATTCAACATCCCTCAAATTTCAGATGGAGCCTATCTGTTGCCGAGAGAAGGCGATCTGAATAACAAGCTCCTTCAGAAGGAGATTCAGAGGATTTTCTAGATACAAACTGTGAAATCACTTGGCAAGTCCCCACCACTTGGCCGGACCTGTAAAGGGAAATTTACTTAACTGCTTCTGGATACTCCTTCTACTCCTGACCTGGGATGCCCCACTAGGGTCCCTCGCTGAAAACATCTGGTTTAACATGTTTGCAACCAATCACTGGCCATGGTAATGACCGTCTCCCCTTATGTCATAACAAATAGTCACATGATGAAAGAAGATTCAATCACTGACACAGTGATTGGCTGCAACCATGTCAAATCAGATGTTTGCAGCTAGGGAGCCTAGAGGAGCATCATAGGCTGGGAGAAGGAATGGGAGCCAGCACTGGGAAGCAGGTAAGTAAGCTCCCCTTTAAGCATTGATTTTGGATCGCACTGTTATATCTGCTGCTTTTAGATATATTCGGATCTCTTTTCTTTTGGAAAGAAATTTCATTTGCAGATTTCTTTCTCAGGGGAGTGTTATATGTTGGCTTTCTAAAACACTTGCTTTCTCTCTCATATTCAACTAAAATAAATTTCAGATTTGTTAGAATCTAAATATTTTGAAAAGTTTGGGGTGAATTCTGAATCAGTAGAGGTGATCTTCTCAACTCTAGGAGACACCAGTGTCCTGGCTCATGGTGATCAATGGTACCTCTACACTGATGATGAATGTATGAGGAAATGAAAAATGGTACAGGAAGATGCACGTGGATGGGTCAAATAGGCAGAATGAGAGCCTACAGTACCTGAGATCTGCTCAGTATACAACAAGATCAATGGCTGCGGTCGAGGGAGAATACATGCTCTGGAATGGTGTACTTTAATATGACTACTGTGTGCACACCAGCTCATTGTTAGTGAAGTATAAGACTCTCCATGTATATTTATAACATACATCCCATGTATATTCATTCATTAGACCTACGAACATAGGATTAAGATTCATGGGCATATATTAGGGAAGTCTATATAAAAGCATCAGCCAAGGTAAAGTAGAAATCTATAACATAAATTATTCTTTTAGTCATCAGACTTGTTACTTTCTTGCAAATATTTGCGATATTTAAAGGGAACCTGTCATCTCTGAAACACCCCCTGAACTAGAGTAAGCGGTGTATAGTGTGACATCAAGTCCGGTTATGTAATTTTTATCTTCATACTCACTTCCATTCTGATGTTGTGCTCCCACAAACCTGCAGTAAAATGCACTCAGTGGACTCCAGTGCTCACTCACATAATGGAGAGGACTCAAAGAAGACTCCTCTCAATGCATTTTACTGCTGGTTTGTGGGAGCACAGCGTCAGAATGGAAGTGAGTATGAAGATAAAACTTACATATTCGGATTCAGCATCACTTATACTATACACCGCTTACTCTAGTTCAAGGGGTGTTTTGGAGATGACAGGTTCCCTTTAACACTTTTCCTTACTGCCTTCATAATTTCTATTACCGAAAACACCATGTACACCTTATTTTTACTACCTACCCAAAATTCATAAAAATACTGAAAAACCACCAGGCCGGCCCATCATTTCCAACACCAAATGCGCTACCAGCTATTTGTCACATTTCCTTGATCTACACTTACAACCTTATGTAAAGAAATTATCCAGTTACCTTCATGACTCTAAACTACATCCACTATTCTAGCTTTCACCACAAAAAATGGCTTAATAATATCCCTTGCATCCAATACAAGCAGATCAGACTTAACTGTACACACCATGAAGAATACAAAACACAAGCAAAAATTCTCAACGCTAGATTTAAAGAAAAGAACTACCCAAAAAACTTAATAATAGACGCCTATAACAAATGTGCGAAAATTACTCAAGAAGAGTGCCAAGTACAAAAAAAGAAACAACCCTGGAATACATCATTCTAATTACCCAATACAGAGCATCAAATAACTATATCCGGAAAATCCTAACAAAGCACTGGCATATACTACTCCAGGACCCATACCTTGCAAAACATCTACCGAAGAAACCTATCGTTACATATCGGAGAGCCCCTACCATAAAAAATCTTTTTGCTCCAAGCAAATTAAAACAACATCAGAAACCACGGAAATAAAAAATAATAGTCTAAAAGCAGGGAGTTACCGGTGTAATCAGAGTTGGTGTTTATGCTGCAAAGTGATTACACACAAGAAAAATCACTTTGTCTCCAACTCCAATGGAACCACCTTTGCAATTAAACACCACTTGAACTGCCAGTCATCCTATGTAATTTATTTAATAGAATGTGGTTGCGGCCTACAATATGTAGGCCGCACCACACAGGCTATACATTGTAGATTAAATCAGCATAGGTACAATGTAACATCTTTACAATAAACATGGGTTGTCCAGACATTGTGTCTCAACCGCCGAAAAGCAAAAACATCCTCTGCGAAACACCCCAATAGACTACATACGTACAATCCATATAATCGATTTAGTATGCTTCAAAAATGAGAAGTATACTGGATATACCAGCTCAACACACATGTACCATATGGTCTAAATGAGATAAATGAAACAATATGATGTGATCACTTTATTATATCATGATTACCCCCGTTAGGTATTGCAGTATAGTGCCCACAGAGTACGTCTATATCCTGTTATATGTCTACTACTCAAGGAGATCTCTATCAACATATGAACGCATTAGAGCAGGGGTCGGGAACCTATGGCTCGCGAGCCAGATATGGCTCTTTTGATGGCCGTATCTGGCTCGCAGACAGGGCTCCTACCTGTCAGTGGCGTCAGGTGCGGCGCGGCCCTGCAGAGGGAGATGAGCGCTTCCATTATGGAAGCGCTCATCTCCATAGTCATCTGTATCGCCGTCCTCAGGACGGCGATACAGATGACTGTATTGTACTGGGGCAGGGGGGGAGAGGTGTCTCCCCTGCCCGTTCCTCTGATAGGCTGCAGGCACTGGGCCTGCAGCCTATCAGAGGCCGGCTCAGGCGGCGGGATGACGTCATCGCGCCGCCTGAGCCGTACAGCGCGGGACACAGGCCAGAAGAGGCCTGCATCGCATCGCTGCTGGAGGTAAGTATAAGTGTTAATTTTTTTTTTATTATTTTACTGGCACAATGGGGGCTTTGGGGGCATTTTACTGGCACATGGGGGCACTGGGGGCATTTTTACTGGTACTGGGGGCATTTTTTACTGGCACATGGGGGCACTGGGGGCATTTTACTGGCACTGGGGGCATTTTTACTGACACATGGGGGCACTGGGGGCATTTTTACTGGCACATGGGGCACTGGGGGCATTTGTACTGGTACTGGTGGCATTTTTACTGACATGGGGCACTGGGGGCATTTTTACTGGCACAAGGGGCACTGGGGGCATTATTACAGTCACTGGGGCCATTTTTACTGGTATGGGGGGGCATTTTTCTGGCACATGGGGGCACTGGGGCATTTCTTACTGGCACAAGGGGGCACTGGGGGCATTATTACAGGCACTGGGGCCATTTTTAACTGGTATGGGGGGCATTTTCTGGCACATGGGGGCACTGGGGCATTTCTTACTGGCACAAGGGGGCACTGGGGGCATTATTACAGGCACTGGGGCCATTTTTACTGGTATGGGGGGCATTTTCTGGCACATGGGGGCACTGGGGCATTTCTTACTGGCACATGATTTTGGGGGGGAATCAATGGGGGGAACTTCTGGCGCATTATTGGGGCATTTCTTACTGGCACATAATCTGTGTGGTACTAGTGGCACAGTACTGGGGGTGGTAGGATGATTTGTCCAGAAGATGGGAGGATGATGGAAAAGTAGTAAACTAAGATTTTTTTCTGTCAAACTGCAGACATGAGAAATGGCTGAAAAATGGCGTCTGGTCTGAAAGGAGAAGATGAGGAAAGAGAAGATGTACATCCGAGGAGACGTCACTGGATGTACGAGGTATGGGGCGCTGTATTATACTGGATATAAGAGGTATGGGGCGCTGTATTATACTGGATGTAAGAGGTATGAGGCGCTGTATTAGGCGGGGGGCACGGGCCCAAGCTGAACTCTTGCACCAGGGCCCATGAGCCTTTAGCTACGCCCCTGCTACCTGTCTATGGGAAGGATGCATGCACCGCGCTCCATCAGGCCGCGGTGCACGCTGATATTGGTAGTTCTTTGATGGCCTGATAAGCATTGGCGGCAGTGGTGAGCGGCAGGGAGCATGGACTACATTTCCCATAACTCCCTGCATAGCCGCGCCGTCTGCAAGCACGCACCTGCGTCCCCTAGTGAAGCGGCATCTGCCTCCTCCCTTGTGTCTCCCTTGGACGTTCCAGAAACCCCTGGCTGTGATGCTGCTTTGAAGGTGAACATTATAACATGGAAATTGTTACACAGCCTCATGGTCAGCAGCAGTGAGCTGCATCAATAAAGGGGCTGTGTAATACAGTGTGTCCCACCAACCCCCCCTTCCCACTTCACCCCTGAAAATAATCCCACATAATCCATTATATAGCCCCCCCCCCAAAAAAAAATAAAAATATGGCCTTAAAAAACATCTGCCACCCATATTACACCAATGCCAGCTTCCAGTCATGCGCAGGAAAAAGAAGAAGCCAGACTGCTGGACTGATGTCATGCATCGCAAGCTCACAATGTAAGTTATTTATTTAATTTTTTTACTGCTAATTACCATTGTTTCAGTCCAGTTGTGGCTTTATACAGCAGGGAGGAGCATTCCTTGCTGTACTAAGTGAACATTGGAGCGATTGATCTGTCAATGGCCCTTTAAACATTTTGTACGGCTCTCGCGGAATTATATTTCAAAATATGTGGCGTTTACGGCTCTCTTAGCCAAAAAGGTTCCTGAACCCTGCATTAGAGGATATGATCATATGACTAGAAAACATATCCAATACCTTTGCTATAATCGGCACACTATTACACCCTAAACCGTATGTTTATCCATTTTCATCACCCAGGGATACATCCAAACCAGACCTCCCCCTCGTCCTGAAATGTAAGTATCATTATGTACATCCATTGGAGAGTCCTGCTGCTCGCTTGGGAATAGGCTAACTTACCCATAGCAGCAAGACAGCAAGACATCCACAGCGAGATATTGCGATACTTCCTCACCCATAAGATTCGTGGCAAAACATCCAGCCTAGACAGTGACGAGGTCTTGCGAGACTTTGTCCGCTATATCAGTGAGCTCTTTCGATTGAATAAAAAGGAATTGACACTATGTCTCAACCAATTAGATATAGCCTCAATCGATACATATGAATGTATCTTCTACCTCAAAAAAGACACATTGTTAATACTGCTTATTCCTCGATCTGAGATGTGTCTATTGAGATATACCATCTAGACTTACTAATATTGTCCACTTCCATATCCGAAATCAGTCCACTATAACTCTCAATATGAGAATTAAGACAAACAACTACTACTATTATACTAATACTATAATATAATATATATACTAGTGCTATATAAAAAAATGACAATAGACTAGTGATGATCAGGATTTCAGTTCGATTTTATTATTGTCCACTCATCCACTATGATGCCATTATGATAAATGTGACAATATATGATAATTTTGACAATCGAGAAGTTATCACCTACATTGGTATTGTGCTTTTTATCTTGATTTTACTATCGATCACCTATCATCATGATAATTGCGATTTATTTACGACTAGACATGAGCGAATCATTCAAAATGAACTTTTCCTATGATTCGTGTATTCGACGAATAGATTCGTTGTATTTGCGTACAAAATATACGTTATTATGTGGCTATTAGCGAACATTCGCGCAGTAATAACGAGCGGACAGTTAAAAATGTACGCAACTTCTTAGAAGACGTACGCATGAGAGTACAAATCGCGTACGAATCCTCAGCGTGCTATTGTCTAGCGATTACGTAATATGCAGACACGCACGACGTGAGGCTGCAGCGTGCACTCCTCAGAGGCTGAGCGAATAGTTGAAAATGGCATCCAGGCGATCCTCATCATTTAGCTCTGGAGAGCTGAAATACCTGATCCGGCTGATGGACAGAAAGGATTACCGCCATCTAAACCAGCATAAGAAGGAGGTGATCCAGCAGGTGATCCAAGGCTTGCGCCATCGTTTCCACATCGTGTGGACCCTGGGCCAGATCCAGCGGAAATGGTCCGATCTGAAATTCAAATGCCCAGAGCGGCTTAATGAGATCCGCGCAGAGATATGGCAGGGTGAGTAACAAAATATTTGATAAGTAAAAACATGTTAAAAAATTAGTGTACTGTATTGTATATACACCAGCAGTGAGTGCCAATAATGAAAAAAGTATAGAAGGACAACGTGGGCGTGCGTAGTGTGCTGCAGTAATTTTGTTTCATGCTAGGCAACGCCTCTAACTCGACCCAAACAACTTAAGTGAAAGTATTCTAGTCATTATTGTTAATGGTGCTGGCCGTTCTCCCGTTTGTGTCAGGCAAATGCACTAGTGTGAAAGAAAGTACCCTTAGATGTATGCCCCTTCATAATTAGCGCTTCCTCCTCCTACACACAGACTCAAAGACGTGCCCATGCTGCAGCTACTGTCAGTGGGCGATATCCAAAGTATTCCTACCGCACCATGTTAACGATATAAAGAAAGTTATTGCGACAATAACGTTATCTATTGCTATAAATACCTTTTTAGAAGAAAAATATATGATATGGTTCCCCTCTCACACCCATAATATCTTCATAGTAGTATGTGTTAGTATTAAAAAGAGTCATCATCTAACAATTGTGTAAGTTTTTATGTTGCAGAGCACCGTCAACGACGGCGTCACCACCGTCGAGGCAGGATGGCCCCTGAAGTACCTGCAGCCTCTAGTAAGTGTAAAACATATTTAATTTATTTTTCGTCCAAGTTACGTGGGAGTGCAGCTGCAGTAAGAGCACTAGTGGTTAGGAACGGGATCCTCCAGCCCCAAACTATTCCCATGTAGCTACAACTGTTCATTAGAGTTGAATGTAAGGCTACTTCTACACTAGTGGCAGCTCGGATCCGGCGGGTGAAGGGTCCCTCCGGATCCGTGCTGCCGCAGGTACACGTGTGGGGCCGGAACCGCTTTCCGGCCCCATTCACTGTAATGGGGGCGGGCCACGGATCCGGCCGCAACACGTTAACCCCTGCCGAGAGGCAGCCGGAGCGAAAATACAACATGTAACTTCACCCGCCGGATCAGGGCTGCCGCTAGTGTAGAAGTAGCCTTAGGCCATTATTTAATGATTTTTGACAGCTGCTGCACCACAGAGGAGCCGCTCTCATCCTTCTCCACCCCAGCGAGAGAGGACCCCACCTGCCCCTTCAACACCATTAGCCCAGCTACCAGAGGTAGAAGGTAGGTAAAATAAAAAGTGTAATGGGTGGACCTTCTGTCTTCAAAATATGAGCTAAATTGTTAAAATGTTTTATCTTTTGTATCTCCAACCCACAGAGAGCAGTTTTCCCCTGGACCATGGGAAGACCACGCCGTATGGGTGTCCAGTAAGTACTACAAACCAAAAAAAAGGCTCAGTCAGTACAGAATACATGTCACTGAATAAGTTGCTCCAGTACATGTACCAAATATATAATGACATTCAATTGATAACGTATTCTGATCCAGGTGCTGGTTAAAGTTTTTTTTTTTTTTTTTGTGGGACAACCACTTTAACTCGATCATACAAACTAAGTACATAACTGTTTCCACCCCTACAGACATCCCCACTGACTTCGAAGTGGAGGCTGCATTACGGTGCTTTGGGTCCAGACTCCACGCTGCCTCCCGGCTCATTCGTGGCCTGCAGCTGGAGCTGCAAGAGCTGCAGGACATGATGACCCGACATCTGCAAAGGCTGGCTTAATCTTATTTTTTTGTTCCTTTCTTTTGTTTATTATATTATTTATTTGTTAAAAAATAAGTTTTTATTTATTACTAAAATATTCTTGAAAAACCTGTGTTTTGAGTGTTTTGTTAAACCTTTAACACCTTCCTGATCCTGACATAGTGTGAAGAATACAAAGTTTTTTTCCCACAGCCATTTTCCCATATTAATGAACACAGCGGTGTCTGCCGGCCGAAGTATTACTAAATTACACACACTCCTGTTCACTGATTACAATTGACAGACAGTAAAATAAAAAAGGCTTGGCTTTTTTGGGCAACAAGCCTGTACATTCTACCTTAACATATGCAGTGAAAATTATATATGAGCTTTTTATGGCTGCCCCGGCCAGTAGTAGTAGGGGACGGGGTATATCAGCATAGAGTGATTGGTAAAATAAATACAACAAACTACGGTGGTGTATAACAATATCCACTAATGTAACTGGTAACGGGAGGCAGAGACAGTGTAAAATTATTATTTTTTAAAATATATATAACACATATATATTTATATATATATTTTTTTTGGAGGGGGGGACTAAAGGCTGAGGCTCCAAAACAAACTTAACAATACTAAATAGAACTATTAGTAACGTTAACTAACAAAAGCTACTCTCCTACTAAGCATAGAAAACGGAGGCGGAGGTAGACAACAGTGTTTGGTTTTGAAATAGGGTTTTGGAGACTTCGGGTTCGCATAGCCCATGACATGACACAAGACATTTGGCAGTAAAATTATGGGCCGGCTGACAGCAACAGTGGGAAGACACTCAGACTATTCTGGCCTGCAAGGCCTGATCTAATCACCACCAGCATCAGCAAGAGGAGTATGAAATTCGGATTTAATCCAGCCTTTATTCATTTTTATAAAGGTATTTTTTTGAACACTGCCTGGTGACAGTTTTGTCCTTTTGGGTGTCACATCCCCCCCCCCAGCGGTGCTAAAAACCCTCTCTGACATGACACTTGAGGCTGGGCAGGAAAGAATCCCTAGTGCATAGTGGGACAGTTCCGGCCACTGTTGTAATCTGCCTGCCCAGAAGTCCAGGGGGTCTGAGAAGAGGCTTTGTGAGCCATACTGCAGGTACGCCTGAACCTGCTCATTGAGGCGGGTGATCTGGGTCTGCTCACTTGGCTGCAGCTGTTGGGAGCCTACAGAGAAAAATTCCTGCATCATACTAATTAGGCTTAACTGGCTGTTGCTGGTTGTGGCAGAAGGTGGATGACTCGGCCGGACCTCCTTCTCAGACAAGCTGGCAGCAGGCTGGGGCTGGCTGAAACCTGTGGCCAAGTTACTACATAGCTTCTCCCGCAATGATACTAATTTCTCTACCTTTTCCTGGGGAGGAAAACAATCCCCCATGTTGGATTGATACCGCGGGTCCAGAAGCATCGCCAGCCAGTATTCGTCAGTCTGCCTTATGTTTAGGATACGCCTGTCAGTGCGTAAGCATGTGAGCATACAACTCGCCATACTGCCCAGAGTGCCTGAGAGGCCACTTCTTTCCATCTCAGCCTCTCTCTGAGAAACTGATATGTACCTGAAAGTCTCATCATCCTCATCCTCCAGCTGTGTCTCCTCCTCCTCCTGGTCATCATCATCCTCATTAAAATCCTCCTCCTCTCCCCCCTCCTCTAACTGAAGTTCCTCATTCTCATCCTCCTCCTGCTCCACAAGGTGCAGTGACAGCATGGCGGGCAGACAAATGGCCAGGATTTCCTTCCCCCATTGCCCCCTGCTGCATGAGCGTGAGTGTCTTTTCCAGCACAAATATTATTGAAATTATGTCGTTCACACCGCAGCTGTCCCGACTGACCAATTTTGTGGCTTCTTCTAAGGGCCTTAGAACAGTGCAGGCATCTCGGACCAGCCTCCACTGCCGGAAATCAAAGTCGCACCTGCTCCCTATGGTGGAAGATTCTGGCTGCTGCTGGACAAAATTGTCCACTGCTCTACGCTGCTCTAGGAGTTGCTGCAACATATGAAGAGTGGAATTCCACCAGGTCGGCACGTATGAATAGCTGAAATTAGTGCAAAGCTTCCACGACTTTGCCAGCACTGTGCGCAGGCCAGTGAATGTTTTTAGAAATCTTTGCACCACTAGATTTAGGACATGTGCCATACAGGGAGCATGCGTGAATTTACCCAGGTTCAGTGCTGCCACTATATTTGTCCCATTGTCACTCACTACCTTGCCCACTTCCAGCTGCCGTGGAGTCAGCTAGCGCGCTATTTGCTGCTTCATGTAATGCAGCAAGCGCTGGCCTGTGTGGCTGCTACTGCCAAGACAAACTAAGTCTAACACTGCATGGCAGTGTTTCACCTGGCACATGTGATATGAAGGAGCGGAGGTAACTCGCTGACGCTCCAGCAGGCGGACTACCCATGGAGGTGGAAGCGGATAGTTGTTGGGTGGTCTGCTGCAATCCTGGCTGGAAAGTGTGTGGAGGTGCCAACATCAATTGAACGGTTGCTGGGGGGTTCCTGACTCGCTGCCACTAAATACATTCAGCCAGTGGGCAGTAAAGGACATGTATTGCCCCTGCCCGTAAGCACTGCTCCTGGTGTCCACTGTGACGTGCACCGTGCTGCAGAGAGACAGCAGCAGGGAGCGTCCAATATTGTCAGCCACGTGGGAGTAAAGGGCGGGGATAGCTTTGTTGGAGAAGTAATGCCAGCTAGGGACCTGCCAGTGTGGCTGAGCGCAAGACATTAGCTCCCTAAAAGCTGGACAGCCACCCTGCTGGTACGGCAGGTACTGCACAGCCAGCAACTTTGTCAGGTGACCATTCAGTTTGCGCACTGTTGGATTACTTGTGGCGTAAAACTGCTTCCCGGCCACACACTCGGCAATGGACGGCTGCCGAATGAGAGGAGGTGGAGAAATGCACACACTAGCCGACGACGAGGTGGATGTACTAGTGACACCCCGGGATGCGGGCTGAGCTATGGCCCTGGATGCGGCCTGCCTGACAGACGGGACACCGGGAGAAGTAACCAGCTCTTTAGTATTAATGGTCTGCTCTAAATTTCCAGCATGATGCCGCTTCAAATGGTTCCACAGAGCAGTGGTCCCAACATTTGTGGCTTTCCCACGACTCTATTTCTGTTTACACAAATTACACGTGGCCATACTGCTATCCCCCGGCAGAGTGGTAAAATACTACCACACATCCGTGCGCCCTCCACAACTGGCCAAGCTTGTAGCCCTTGCACGCTTACACCCTGGTGCCAGCCCCACTATATTTGGGGTCTCGCTAGTTCCCAGGGAAGCACTAGCCCTGGGCCTAACTCGCCTCTGCCCTCTGTTGCTGCCACTACTACTACCACCCTCCTCCTCTGAGATCAAATCCTCCTCACCAGCCCGATCCCCTTCCCAGGTCCTCCGGTCTAACACATCAGATTCATCATCAGACTCCTCCACAACACATTTTTCGGAATGCAAATTAGGCTGTTCCCCACCAACCGACAATTCTGGGCAGTCCAAACTCTGACTGCCCTCTAAGAAATCCTCAGGGAGGCTGTCCTCTATAACCGCTGGATTATGCAGTGGGCTTCGGTGGCTTTTTTTTTATAAATTGCAGAAGGGACACCATTAGGGGGGAACACTGAAGCCTGAGAGGTGGCAGAAAATGATGGGGTTTGCTGGAGTGGAATGGTGGAGCAGGAGGAACGCTGGCTACATATGGATACTGTATCAGCAGATGACAGCCGGCTGAGACTGAGATGAGTGTGCAATCCACTCCACTACCTCATCTACTTTCTCCTCCACTACAATTTTGCACCTTAGTGGGTTAGAACAACGGCCAAGTATTGCGAATACTACTAGTAGATGCTCCGACTACAGGTCCTTTGGCACTGCTGCCCTGTGCCACCTTCTCCTTTTTTTAGAGCTCGAGGTCTGGCTGGAACTGGACCCCTTTTGCTTATCCATTCCAGACATTTTTCAATTCACTCTGTGGCCCTGCAGCTGGTCTTTGTCCCTGTATCTCCCTGTCTCTCCCTATCTCTCCCTGTCTCTCTCTCTCCCTGCCTGATTAATTACTAGCCCTTAACTGGCCCTGCACTTGCCCTGCAGTATCCCTGATATGTGTAATATGGATTCCCAGAGCAATTACACCAAATTTTCACAAAAACAGGTCTCAGAACTTCACACACAGTGCTTCTGCTCGTCTCAACAGTCTCAGCAGAAGTGATGCGTCACTGGCTCACCAAGCCTGAGCCAATCAGAGCAAGCCCTGCCCACTAGGTCAGCTTTCTTCCCGGGCTTTTGCGCACGATAAACGAACTAACAGTAAAAGTTCGCTAATGAATTGAATTCGTACGCAAGCGTATACAGTAACTTATATGTAGCAATAGCGTATAATTTATAGGACAAACTACGGAGCGATTGCGTACCAAGCCGAAGCAAATCACCTAATATTCGGATTCGCTTTGCATCTAAAAATTTCCAAGATTCGATAAGAATCAACGAATCGGCGAATAGATTCGCTCATCTCTATTTATGACCATCCTCTTTCTTTATACTATTTTAACCTGGCTATAAGTGTTTATTTGAGTTATTTTTAATCCATTTAAATAATGCACCTTATGTTGTATCAGCTGATACAAGCTGATACAATAGCCAATACAAACCAATACCGGCATAGACAAGTCCCATCCCCGTTGTGACACGGGATGCCAGTCAACCATCCAGGGACACACCGCCACTCCAGCTCCTGCTTTCCCCATGCCAAAAGTTTGGCTTTTTAAATGTGATTGCACACGTAAATGCTATGTATTGTCCTGACGAAAAGGGCACTCTGTAAGCCCTCGAAACTGCAAATAAATACAAAGATTTATATCTGGCATCTCGATTATTGAAGATCTTTCTATTGTTACTATCGGCATCCCGGCATCCCCGTTTGCTGTGGATAAGAGGATCATAGGCTGCAGTCAAAGAAACCTGATTTGCTGTTCGGGTAAAATATCAGCGAGGGGGATTCTAGTTGTTGTGGCTTCACACAACATATAAGGATAAGCGCAATATGCTCTTAACCCTTACATCTCCACATTGATACCACACAGGTGGCGCTGCCTTCTTTCTCTTTTTTTCTGCCTTCAAGAGTTTGCTATTGGCCAGGAGTTTCTGGTACACCTCTATACACCCTTCTGCAAGGTTCACATACATCTGAAGTTCTGCTTTAATGCTACTGCTTAAAGAACATTTCTCTTATTTCTCCATGCTGTGCTCATCTTTAAAGAAACGTGTTCTGTATTAGCACTGCTACATGTAATGGAGAATTATACGAACTCAAAACTTTAACATTCTTGAGGGACACCTCAACCTTGGCAAACAACTTGAGATACCTATCCTTTCTGTTGCAGTTAACTGCCTCTGAAGAACTGAGAAATTGACATATTCTTTGTATGGTCCACCCATATCAATGTCTTGTAGATAAAAGGCCTGGACTGCTTCACAAAATTCTTCAAATGGCACAAAACTTCTAAGGTTTAGTTTAGATACTTGGCTGTGAAACACCTTTCAGAGAAATCATCTGTCATTTAAGTATTTTTCAAACGGCTTCACAACGTTTCTAGCTAGATCTGGAGTAAGTTGTTTCGGCCTGGTGTTCATAGAAAAGCCAAAAAAGTGATCCTTAAGTCTTCTGTCAAGTTTACCTTTCAGTTCTGTCATTAGCTTATACACTGAGGTGATACAAAATGATCTGTCCTCCAGTGCCTCAATACAGTCAGAATAATTTCAAAGCATGGCTGAGGAACAGAAAATATGTCTTTGACACCTCACAGGTGTTCTCTCCAAAGCATGCCTGCAGAAATTTGGGGCATTCCTCCTTATCTAACTGCTCACACCTCTAAATGCCACCACTCTGCCAGTCTATTTACCATCACTATACCGCGTTTGTGTCACTCTCTACCCTTCTCTTCCTCCAGACCTCTACTTGCAAGACCTATCTATTCTACAGGGTGGGACATTTATATACACCTAAATAAAATAGGAATGGTTGGTGATATTAACTTCCTGTTTGTGGCACATTAGTATATCGGAGGGGGGAAACTTTTCAAGATGGGTGGTGACCATGGCGGCCATTTTGAAGTCGGCCATTTTGGATCCAACTTTAGTTTTTTCAATGGGAAGAGGGTCATGTGACACATCAAACTTATTGAGAATTTCACAAGAAAAACAATGGTGTGCTTGGTTTTAACATAACTTTATTCTTTCATGAGTTATTTACAAGTTTCTGACCACTTATAAAATGTGTTCAAAGTGCTGCCCATTGTGCTGGATTGTCAATGCAACCCTCTTCTCCCACTCTTCACACACTGATAGCAACACCGCAGAATAAATGGTAGCACAGGCTTCCAGTATCCGTAGTTTCAGGTGCTGCACATCTAGTATCTTCACAGCATAGACAATAGCCTTCAGATGACCCCAAAGATAAAAGTCTAAGGGGGTCAGATCGGAAGACCTTGGGGGCCATTCAACGGCTACATGATGATGTGTTTCCCTCTTTATGCACTGAAGCTGGCACGTTCCCTGAGTTTTTCCAGCAAGATGGTGCACCACCACATTATGGGTGTCAGGTCCGAGCATTCCTAGATGAACAGTTTCCTGGAAAGGAGATTGGTCATCGTGAGCCAGTTGAATGGCCTCCAAGGTCTCCCGATCTGACCCCCTTAACCCTAACTCATCAGCACCTCAGTACCGATTATTGATAACATTTAAGAAACAATTCCTTGGTGCGAGCCATGCAGTTAGATACCCTCATTGATTTCAAAGTAAGGACCTATCCTAAGGATAGGCCAACAATACCTCCATCATGGAAAACCTCTTTTATGAACAGTCCTATTCATATTTCCAATTAAAATGCATTTTGTAAAGTTTTAGGAGTAGGATCAGGAGTGGGTGGTGTAGGTGAGTGCCTAGGGTGCTATTGAGGCAGGGACCTCAATTTATAGATTTATAAACCAAATGTTCTGCCTCAAAATTTCTACCAGTATTTCCCTTTATAAATAAGGATGCTAATGATCTCTAGAGCCATATAGCCCACAATGTAAGTAAAGTAAACTGCAGTATATTACATGCTTTCTTCACCATATTACTTAAAGATGACTTGCCACCATGAAATTCAGTACAATCTGCAGACAGCATGTTATAGTGCAGGAATTGAGCAGATGACATATAGTTTTATGGGAAAAGATTTAGTAAAACTTGCCATTTATATCTGTACTATTTCTCATTTCATTGTTCATGGTGGAAGTCTTATCAGTGGATGACATCTATCTATGTATACATAAGGTGCATTTACATGTACCGAGAAGCAGCAGATTCTCAGGAAGGAGAGATGGGTGAAGTTCATTAAAGTTAGATTCAGCTGCTTTGCCAATTTTTTTTTAAAAATTGCTTTGTGACAAATTACTTTGTCATGAAGCATATTTCTTGAAGTTCTCGCGCTGCATGATGACGTTATCACATTGGCCATTGGGGTGATATCATACGTCACCGCACACAAGATTTCGTGTGGGATCTTTAAGCAAAATGCATGAGGTAAGTATGATTTTTTAAAAATTTGCTGTGAAACTGCACTTCGTGAACTTTGATTTGCTCAACACTAGAAGTGTTCTTTCCCAACAGTTGGCTGCTCATTCAGTGGCGGAGGCCGCCGACTGGTCGCCATTTCGATCACTTGTCCTGATATAGCTGTATTGTTTATGGGCAGCAGATCTTGCTGTCTAAACAGAAGTGATAATTTAAAGGGAACCTGTCACCTCCTGTAGGGAAAAAAAACTGTTAGCAGTACCTTAATCTGGTGGCCAGGGTGACGCTAAAGAAGGTCTTGATAAGGAGAAGAGATTCCTGTAAATAGAAGAAATTGATGTTTTAATCCTGTTCAGAACGCTGACTTGACTCGGCTTGAAGTCAAGGGGGCAGCGGCTAGCCAAGAAAACCACTCCCCCTGGTCAACTTGAATGACAGTTGCCGTTGGGCCGGGGATCGCGCAATTCTCGCGCATGCGCGGTGCGCAATTTCTCCCTGCGCGATCCCGGCCCCGGCTCTTCACTTCTGCGGCGCTTTTGTCCCTACAGCGCATGCGCCGCAGAAGCAAGCGAGCGCGCGGGGACGGCGGGCGGGTGCGCTCTGGCAAGCGCGCTCGCTTGCTTCTGCAGCGCATGCGCTGTAGGGACAAAAGCGCCGCAGAAGTGAAGAGCCGGGGCCGGGATCGCGCAGGGAGAAATTGCGCACCGCGCATGCGCGAGAATTGCGCGATCCCCGGCCCAACGGCAACTGTCATTCAAGTTGACCAGGGGGAGTGGTTTTCTTGGCTAGCCGCTGCCCCCTTGACTTCAAGCCGAGTCAAGTCAGCGTTCTGAACAGGATTAAAACATCAATTTCTTCTATTTACAGGAATCTCTTCTCCTTATCAAGACCTTCTTTAGCGTCACCCTGGCCACCAGATTAAGGTACTGCTAACAGTTTTTTTTCCCTACAGGAGGTGACAGGTTCCCTTTAAGTGCCTGCATGAACTACAGGATCACCCAATGAAAGAGCGTTTGTTTGCACCTTTAGATTTCAGGAATGAACACTCGCAGGACTGTTTGTTCACAATAATCTGCCTGAAAATCTGCATGTGTAAATCCATCTTTACACAAAGAATGCTATCAGTCACTGATAACACCATCCCTGTGTACAGCTATTATTGACTGACAGCTATCTATCTATATACACTTACACAGAGAATGCTATCACTCACTGATAACACCCCCCCTCCCCCCAGTGTAAAGCTATCAGTGACTGGCAGCTATCTATGTATACACTCTTACACAGAGAATGCTATTAATCACTGATAACACCTCCCCTGTGTACAACTATCAGTGAGTGACAGCTATCTATGTATACACACTTACACAGAGAATGCTATCAATCACTGATAATACCTCCCCACAGTGGCATAACGGGGGGGGGGGGGTGTTGAGCCAGGCAGTAGAGAGTAGATTCCTGTCTCCCTGCAGTCCAGCCTCATAGGCTTCAGGCCACTGGGCCAGAAACCTATGAGGCAGTAGAAGGGCACAGGCAGGGTAAAGGTTAAACTACATGCACGGTAGGGACCTGCGACTCACAATATCACGTGACATTCCTAGGTCACGTGGGTCAGAAGCTGTCACGCAGCACCAGGAGGAGGTTGGGTCATGGATGACTGCTCAGGAATGTCAGTGCAGAGAGGGAGAAATAAATAGCATCTGAGGAGGAGGTACATATGTATAGTCACGGCCAAAAGTTTTGAGAATGATACAAATATTAATTTTTACAAAGTCTACTGCTTCAGTTTTTATAATGGCAATTTGCATATACTCCAGAATGTTATGAAGAGTGATCAGCTTAACAGCAATTACTTGCAAAGTCAATATTTGCCTAGAAAATGAACTTTATCCCCCAAAACACATTTCAACATCATTGCAGCCCTGCCTTAAAAGGACCAGCTAACATCGTTTCAGTGATTGCTCCATTAACACAGGTGTGGGTGTTGATGAGGACAGGGCTGGAGATCAATCTGTCATGATTAAGTAAGAATGATACCACTGGACACTTTAAAAGGAGGCTGGTGCTTGGCATCATTGTTTCTCTTCTGTTAACCATGAATATCTGTAAAGAAACACGTGCAGTCATCATTGCACTGCACAAAAATGGGCTAACAGGGAAGAGTATCGCAGCTAGAAAGATTGCACCTCAGTCAACAATCTATCGCATCATCAAGAACTTCAAGGAGAGAGGTTCCATTGTTGCCAAAAAGGCTCCAGGGCACCCAAGAAAGACCAGCAAGCGACAGGACCGTCTCTTAAAAGTGTTTCAGCTGCGGGATCGGGTTACCAGCAGTGCAGAGCTTGCTCAGGAATGGCAGCAGGCAGGTGTGAGTGCATCTGCACACACTGTGAGGCGGAGACTCTTGGAGCAAGGCCTGGTCTCAAGGAGGGCAGCAAAGAAGCCACTTCTCTCCAGAAAAAAACATCAGAGACAGACTGATATTCTGCAAAAGGTACAGGGAGTGGACTGCTGAGGACTGGGGTAAAGTCATTTTCTCTGATGAATCCCCTTTTCGATTGTTTGGGACATCTGGAAAACAGCTTATTCGGAGAAGACGAGGTGAGCTACCACCAGTCTTGTCTCATGCCAACTGTAAAGCATCCTGAAACCATTCATGTGTGGGGTTGCTTCTCAGCCAAGGGAATCGGCTCTCTCACAGTCTTGCCTAAAAACACAGCCATGAATGAAGAATGGTACCAGAATGTCCTCCGAGAGCAACTTCTCCCAACCGTCCAAGAGCAGTTTGGTGATCAACAATGCCTTTTCCAGCATGATGGAGCACCTTGCCATAAAGCAAAGGTGATAACTAAATGGCTCAGGGAACAAAACATAGAAATTTTGGGTCCATGGCCTGGAAACTCCCCAGATCTTAATCCCATTGAGAACTTGTGGTCAATCATCAAGAGACGGGTGGACAAACAAAAACCTACAAATTCTGACAAAATGCAAGCATTGATTGTGCAAGAGCATTGAGAGCATGCCAGGGAGAACTGCAGAGGTCCTGAAGAAGAAGGGTCAACACTGCAAATATTGACTTGCTGCATTAACTCATTCTAACTGTCAATATAAGCTTTTGTTACTCATAATATGATTGCAATTATATTTCTATATGTGATAAAAACATCTGACAAACACACATAAAAACCAGAGGGCAGCAGATCATGTGAAAATATAATATTTGTGTCATTCTCAAAACTTTTGGCCATGACTGTATACTGTGGATGTGCTGAAGACAGGGGGGACTGTGAATTAAGGGGGTTCCTATGTAAGATTTGAGGGAGGTGTCTAAGATTGTATGGAGGGAGGCAGTGTACGATTATATGGAGGGGGGCTATGTAAGATTATATGGAAGGAGGCAGTGTAGGATTGTATGGAGGGGGAGCTGTGTAAGATTGTATGGAGGGAGGCAGTGTAGAATTGTATGGAGGGGGGGTTGTGTAAGATTGTATGCTGAGAGGGGACTTCACATGACCACCTGCTCCCAGTCTTACAGGATTACGTGGTGCAGGAAGGTACAGTGTGACTGCCTGCGCCAGGACGCCGGAACTCAGACCATAGGCGATGACAAAGAGAGGATAACAGGTGAGTATTTTTTTATTTTTTCTTTAAATGTATATTCTGATGTATGCAGCATTGGGGGCACAACGGGAATGGGGGAGAGCATTTTATGTACTACAGAGGGGGAATTATATATATTAATAAACAGGGGGCCATTATGTACTAATAAGACAGAGGGGGAACTATATATACTAATAATATAAAGGGGCCATTATATATTATCAATACAGATGGCATTATACATATAGGCACTATGGGGTGAGGGGGCGTTATAATACATGGGGCACTGCAGTGGGGTTTTATAAATACTGGGGCCACTACAGGGGGCATTATAACTACTGGGGACACTATAGGGGTGCATTATAGATTAGCCTTATTACTTCTGTAAACTCTATAGGGGCCTTATCAAGGGGTCTTGTTACTGCTGATAACACTATAGTAGGCCTTATTTCTACTAGGGTTCCTATGGGGGCATTATTAATATTAGGGTGTTGGTGCATTATTATTGAGCACAATATGGAGGGCATTGCTAACGGGTTTGCTACTGGGGGTACTGTAAGAGCACTATTACTATTGAGGATAGTATGGAAGCACTATTACTATTGGGGGATTATCTGCATGGTACTGTTGTCTGCAGTATAGTATTGGGGAGCACAGTGGGCACAGTATTGGAGGTAGCAGCAGGATGACAATGTTGGGGCACAAGAAGGGGGAGGATGATAGAAAAGTAAGGAAACTAAGATGTCTGTGTTAAACTCTGCAAAAACGAGACACGGCTGGAAGAAATCATCATGGCAGTCTGCTCTCCGAAAGGAGAAGATGAGGAAAGAGAACATCTACATCAGAGGAGACGTCGCAAGATGTAAGAGGTATGTGCGCTGTATTCTCCTGCATGTTTTGTAGAGATTATGTAATGTCAATTCAAATATCTCTTTAACAGTAATGCTGGGAGTGTTGTTGGACTTTCCACAGCAGGGACTGCAGAAAGGCTAGAATCTGCCCTTCGCTTTAAGCCACTGAGGGCATCTGTAGGCCCAGACTGCCACAGCCTGGCCCTACTGTAGGTCACACTGTGCCTGTCCTGAATTCTAGGACCTCTCACCACAACAATGCAGACGATTTTCATGGTGTGCATTGCCAGGGTGGGCGGCCCCAGAACTCATAACAGTCATAAGCCATGGTGTGCACAATGCCCTTCTCTTAAAGGGGTTGTCCCATGAAAAATATTCTACAGTTTTCAAACCAGCACCTGGATCTGAACATTTTTATAATTACATGAAATTAAAAATTTATTATAGCTACTGAGTTATTCAATAAAATGTATCTGTATCGCGCCACTTAATTTCTTATTTCTTTGACCTGCTCACTGAGAAGGCCGCACATGCTCAGTTTCATCTTTCAACTGTCTCCTGAGCTGTGATAGGGAGAGCCTGGACACACCCTCTTAGCTGAAGCAGAAAAGACACTCCCCTTGAGCTTTCAGCTTGATATAAATCTAGCAGAGCAATGAATGGGGAGATCTCTGGATCCATGTGATGTATAGGGCTGGTTCTAGCTTTGTTAGAAAGGTATTGGCATGTACTATATGATGTCTGATTTTCATTTTTTACATTATTCATGGGATAACCCCTTTAACATCCTGAGTCTAGCTTGCATCAGGATGTTCTGTGCGGGAGTCTCAAAGCTGGTTCTGCCTCCTTCCTCTTCCTCTGTGGTATCTTGCTTGAAGAAGAGAAGGACAATTCAGGTGACATCTACTTAATTATCTGTACTGAGAGCATTATCACTGTGTTATCTGCGGTGTTACATAGGATTGCAGGTTGGTAAAAAGAGGAGTGTCCACTGGTTGGGGGCGCGATACTTGGCTTGCCCTGACCCTCACCGTGTACGGCTATCAGTGACTGACAGCTATCTATGTATACACACTTACACAGAGTATGCTATCAGTCACTGATAACACATCCCCTGTGTACAGTTATTAGTGACTGACAGCTATCTAGGTATACACACACAGAAAATGCTATCAGTCACTGCAAACACCTCCCCAGTGTACAGCTAAAGTCAGAAAGAGCTGAGGTTTAAATATATAAATTTCAAGTTTTACTGAATCTTTTCCCTCAAAACTATTTATCAATCTGCTCTGCTCCTCCCGCTCTATAAAATGCTGCCTGCAGATTGCCTTCCATTGTGTTATGACAGGTACTCTTTAAATCAAGAGAAAGGCATAAAAGAAAAAGAAGCATATACATTTGCTGCAATGACATCAAGCTCACTGACCCCATGAGACGCCATAGAAAGGCGATGGATGAGAAGCCAGGCATTACAATGTAGAACAATGGCTAGGGATTACAGATCAGGTTGATGGGTTGCGATGTCAAAGGAGTGAAAAAAGAACAAGCTCAGTTATATCATATTTTCATAGCTTACACTGCATTTTAAAATTCATTTATAGTCTGCACAAATTCTTACAGTGACGTGAGCTGCATCTGTATTTTACAAGGTAACATTATGTATGAAATGAGTTAGTGGCAGACTGTGAAATAGGGAAAATGCTGGATATTTGTAAGATGCATATAGTAAATACTTTTACTAATGTTTCAGTTTTGCTACGAAAGAGCTAAGATATTGGCGATAGTTGATATGATAAATGCTTTTAGCTGACACTGATTGACAAGTCCACTTACTAGCAGGAACATGGGAGAGCCTGCTGAAGTCACCCCCCAGAGAAGCAATTAGCCTGAGTAGCTTATCTCTGCCAGCTTCCACACATCCAGCACATTGGGTGTACTCCTCCCTGGTGGGGTGTTTGAATTTTTCTGTCATGCAATATGGACTACTGAATATATAAAGTCATGAAGCTCCACAAAAGGGTAGGATCAGTTTAACATATTTTACTTATAAACTGAAGCCATGATACCAGTTTGAACAGAGCCAAAGTTGATCGCTAATGCATTCGATATTCACAGCATTAGAAATAGTTTTTGTTCTCCATATTGTATGTACTATAAGGAATTGTAAATCATATTGCTTTGCAATTTCTATTCTTGAAAAATGATGGCAAAAAAATATGGTCCTTTTAGTCTGCCCTGATAGCATTTCCTTTCAATTTGTTTCTTAGGATGGAGATCCCAGGTAGGTATAAATTCACTTATGCCAATGAAATGTCAGCAGGTAGGGACAGACATGGACAGTGAGCCCTAACTAGAACCCTGTCAGTTTTCCCAGTCTACTTGCAGTGCAAGCTCTAAGTAGCAAGTCTGTAACTGGTCGATGGTCCCTACTCTGCTAAGGTGCGAGACAAACAACACCAAGGGACAAAAACAAGACACAGAGACATGATCGTACTAAAATGGGTCTGAACATGGAGGACAACAAGGTACCAAATGGAGAGACAAAATAGACAACTAGCCAAGCCGAGATCAGAACCAGACGGGAAACTCAGTACCAATACGTTAGACAGAAATGGGTCAAAAGGACAAACCGAGGTCAAAACACTAGTGAGCCAAAGTAGGAACAGAGCTAGTGAGTCAGAGACTATCACTGGCCCTGGTATAAGGCCAGGAAGGGGTTTAAATACAGCACTGAGTCCCAAGAACTTGACCTGATAGGTCAGGACTCAGCGGTCTATTAGTCAAAAACACTAGCACATATGCAATGGACCAGCCGCAGGGCTCATGAGATATGATGGTTATTGTGTCACAGGTGTGGTGTTGCCGATGGTTACTCACGGTTTGGTGACTTCTTGGGCCAGCGTGCAGTGGATGGAGGGGGAACACTACTTCCCTCGGGGCACACTCTATACTCAGGACCTCCGCTGGATGGTGAGGCGAGGTGCCCTGGATGTTAACTTTTATAGTGTTGGTTGGCTGGGTCCTGGATATTCGTGATGCCAGTGTCTTAAGTAGACACAAACTTTTGGAGCAGGAGTGAAGAGGAGACAGTTTCTGATGTAAAACAGGGGAACTTTTACTTAATTCTTGAATCCTCCTTATTGTACAGACTATGCACACAGAGATGGCTTACAAAATGATAGATATGGTAGGCTTTTCCAAGAATGCTGGGTCTCTCATTTCCAATACAAAGTCTCTAAGAAGACAGCCAGGCTTTGGGTACAGTTTAAGAATTAAGTTCACACCTTGGAGGGGTAATGTGTGACTCAGATTTATGGATAATAGTGCACTTATCATCCGGCAAATTTCCTCAGGGGCTGTGGAGCGTCTCCTGGGAACTTGTTAGTGATGGAGTCCAAAACAATTAGAATATAGATTACCCCCACCTGGTGTACCGCTTTGTGACACCTTGATCTGGCTGTGGAATTAATGATGACTTCACTGGCTTTTAGGTTTCCCGGTGCCATTTGAGGTGAAAGCTGCTGGACCTTGCTTCTCCACTGTGATCTCCTTACTCACTACACTGCACTCTTTCACCAACCACCAACTTCACCCTCCTCTGTACAGAGGGGTGGTAGCAGATTGCCAGCCCCATCTAGAGGTGAGGAGTGGAATTTCCTACTTCAGCCTAATCTATAGCCTTACCATATGTATATGACATAACAGTTTGAAGTGAACCACTAACAGTGGGACAGTGCACATAAGAATAGAACAGCTAAGTAATCAGCCCACTGCTAGTCTCCTCCAGGACACGCCTGCTGTGGGGAAAATAGTATTGCATCCTGTTGTTAAGGAAGCCATTGTGTCACCAGGGGGACGTGGCTTAGTAGCGCATCCCTCCCAATGCCAAAGCTGGAGATCTCGCCGTGGGAACTCAGACAGGTACGTTTGTGACAGCCAGTCTATGATATCCCCTGTGCAATGCTCATGCCTCATCATAAATTAGATGCATCCTCCAGAAGTCCAAGTGCCTAAACTGAAATCTGTGCTAGTCCCTAGCTTGTGTAGATTTCAGTATTTTCTTATGCCAGAAAACTAATATAAAAAAGATAAATATGATGGGAAATGATAAATTCCTCCCATGCTATATAAAAAGAGTAAAAAATGATGCAAATGTATTCTTACACTACATTTATTAATTTCTTTATCAGCTCTTTATGTTGCATTGAATCAAATACTTGGGTGATATCCAGATAGGCGATATCCAATTAAACACTTTTGAGACATACAGTGATCAATTAAATCATTGAGATTAGTTTGGCATAATCCGTCCTCAGTAAAGCCCTGACTTCCCCACATCACAATTTACATATATCTATCTGCACAATGAAAATAGAGTTTAATGAGAGGTTATCACCATGAAGTGTAGGCAGCAAGATATAGACAGCAGGAGCTGAGTAGATTGATATATACTTTTATGGGAAAATATTCACTGATAATTGTGTATGCACTAATAGTTGTCAATCATTGATAAGACTGCCCATATGGCTGCTGAGCCCAGAAAGAGCAGAGATCTAAATATAGTATAAATTACAAGTTTTGCTGCATACTATATTTTCCCATAACACTATACATCAATCTGCTCAGCTCCTCCTACTCCACAACATACTGTGTCCAGATTCCATGCATTTCATGATGACAACTATATTGCAGACATCCCTGACTAGGTAATTTTTCTCTAGTTTCAAATGGACATTTCAAATAAGTGAATTTTATTTCAGCTCACCTATAATGTTTGCCAAGCTAATGATGTAGGCAATTTGAAATGACATTCTCTGCTAGGCATTGATATGAAATTCCAAGATAGAATTTACATTTGGCAATTTTCTCATTTAACTCTTTCTGTTGTACACTATGATAAGGCTAATGCCCATGCCAAAGCCACTAGGAGAATAAAACACATTAAAATACAACATGTTGGGCCAAATAAAACGTTTAGCTCTGCTACATTAGGAAATTAATATTTGCTGCATTTCTACATGAATGCAAAAATAAAATGCATCCAGGCGAGTCGCTACAAGAAATAAATGTTTAGAATAAATGCCTTTTGCCAGTTTGCCAATAAATATACATTAGTGTTGAGCGAGCACCTCTGTGCTCGTATGCTCTGGCCGAGCACTAAGGGGTGCTCGAGTGCTCAGCCAAGCACCCGAGCATAATGTTAGTCAATAAGACTAAACCAGGCACCCCCCGCTCGGAAGAGGGCAGGGTGTCTGGTTAATAGAAAAAGGTCAGAATCGCGAATTCTCCTCTTTTACTCCTTTCACTCGTAAAAGTATGCTAATTAACTGAATTTGTACCCATTAGCGCACAATGCGTAGCAACAAATTTGTATGCATTAGCGTACAATGCGTAGCATTAGCATACAAATTTGTACGCAATAGCGTACAATGTGTAACATTAGCATACAAATTTGTATGCATTAGCTTACAATGCGTAGCATTAGCGTACAAATCAATATTACAGTGAATGCCAGTACTCTCCCGCACACAAACGTGCAGGGAAGAGACTTGAGCATTGCGCTCGAGTACACTCACTGTTCGGCCGAACACTGAGCGGACCCAAGCGTAGGCATGCTCGGCCGAACAGCGAGTTCGGCCGAGCATGCTTGCTCAACACTAATATACATGTGACTACACACAGGTTACAGACAGGACTTTGGGGAGAGATGCCATGTTTTTAATTGGGGTTTTTTGTGTGTTTTTATTTCATGTTCAAAAACGCTGCAGCCAGAAATAAAATTTGTAGTCAAATATCAAACACACTACATACAGTTTTTTTTGTTTTGTGTTTTGGTGTCTTTTTTGTCAGTGGTGGTTTTTATATTTTTTAAATGGAGCATGTTCAACATTTTTGGGTGTGTTTCCCATAGATGTCTCTATAAGGCCTCATTCACACGTCCGTATAATGTGTCCGCATCCTTTCCGCATCCGTTTCCGCAATTGTGGACAATTATGCGGATAGGATGCGGATCCATTCATTTCAATGGGTCCCGAAAAAATGCGGACAGTACACCGTGTGGTGTCCGCATCCATGTATCCGTTCCGACTGTCTGCATAAAGAAATCCTCCTGTCCTACTTTTCTCCTGAATTGCGGTCCGTAGCACAATGAAAGTCTATGGATCCGCAAAAAATGCGGAAGACATGCGGAAAAGGCATCCGCATGTCATCCGTATTTGCGGATTCCATTCCAGGAGTGGAGAAAAAAAAAGAAAAGGTACAGATGTTATTCATCCTTCCGTTTTTTTGCAGAAAAACGGAACGGATGTCCTGGAAAAATTGAGTTTTTTCAGAACAACGGATCTGCAAAAAACTGACCGTTTTCCAGGATGTGCACAAATACGGATGTGTGAATGAGGCCTAAGACTGGAAACACACATGCACACACACACACACACACACACACACACAAGAAAGTACAAAATGATACTGAATAAGCTAAAAAAAACTATAGAAAAAAAACGAAGAAAAATGTGTTATATTTAATAAAGAAAACTGCATTTAAAATGTGTTCTATAAGGTCAGTTAAAACATCAGTAAAAAAAACAACACAGTGTAAATTGCTCTTTATTGGGTTAAATCTAACATATACGACACGGGTTGGCAAAATTCTGGCACTTCAGGTGTTGTGAAATTACCCTCCCAGCATGTACATTTGTTCAGCTGTTATTCAGACTTCCACAGAAGTGAATGGAGCATGCTGGGAGTTGTAGTTTCACAACAGTTAAGAGTGCCAGATGCTGATCCCTGATATACGATCTCTTCCTTCAAGGCTTCAGTAGTTGAAGTTACAATAATATAAAAGTTACACCCTGTGAATGCAGTGCTTATGAAGAATCTTTTTCATGTACCTTATCACCGTAAACTTATAAACTTCACTGGGGCTTTCCCTGAGAAAGCAAACCATACAATGGAACATATTTCTTAGCATGTCAAGGTGAAAACCAGCAACAACTAGAGGACAAAACATTCATGAAATCCTAGCAACAGCAGTGTAGCCATGTGGCAATCTCTATGGAACTGTCTTGGCGGCATGTATCAGCGTCCAAGACCAGCTGCTGCGGCTGGAGCTCTGTTGTCCGACACTCCCACATGCCATTAATATAAGTTAGTGGTACAGTGTGGCGAAAAACATCATAAACAAGTGAAAAGAAGACTGAAAGTACTAAAAGGAAGATTTTAGTACCAGCTTTATAATTCCAAATGCATAAAGTAAAATCATCTACATTCACACACCACTTCAGATTAACATTCAGGGAGACCATTTCAAATGGTACAAGCAGGCATATGCGATTGTCTGTCATTGACTGCCATAAAAAAAACATATACCGCATAGGAACATTTTTTGTACAGGTCTGTTAAAACGTTTTGACTTCAAATATAATTCACATTTTGGGGTTGTGTTATCACAATGTATACTGGCAAGATGACTAGATTTCGGCATTCATTTGGTCATTAAAGTTAAAATATCCAAAGCAAAGAATGAGACTATGGGGGGAAAAAAAGCTTTTTTCCCCTAATTTCCTTTCATGCTATAGGTAAGGCCTCATGCACACGGCCATTGCCCAGCCATGCCCATTTTGTGGCCCACAAACAGTAGGTCTGCAATATACGGGCCCCGGCCATTTGTGCGCTGCATCACGGATGTGGACCAATTCACTTTAATGAGTCCGCAATCCGGAATGTGAGGACTGGAGGCACGGAACCCCAAGGAAACACTGCGGAAGCACCATTTTTTTGCAGTGCGGACGGATCGCAGACCCATTAAAGTTGAATGGGTCTGGATCCGTTGCGGCAGCCGCACGAAAAGTGCCAGTGCATTGGGGACCGCAAATTGTGGTCCCTAATGCACGGAACAGCTGATAACGGCCATGTGCATGAGCCCTAAGGCTTGGTAAGGCTAGGGTCCCCTTGCACAGGGCAATTGGACCTGAACGAGCACCAATCGGCAATATACAAGTTAATCAGTGCTTTTTTTAAAAGACTCAATGAAAAGTGGACAATGAAGGATTGTTTTTTTTTTTAATTAAAAAAAAAAAAATCCAACAGTGAGAGTGGTTTGATATGACCTTCTACCACTTACCACCATTTACACATAGCTATATATGTGTGTGTGTGTATATATATATATATATATATATATATATATATATATATATATGTATCTAGATCTATCTATGACATTTTTACAGTACTAATATTATCTTGACATTTAAGAGCTTGCACGGCATGCAATTTTCATTCTAGTTAGATTTATTCAGAATCATATCCGACAAAAAAAACCTAATTTCACGTCTGCTGCTTATCTAACAGTTATCTTATGCCTATGACTAGCTTAACATCTGGTGGAAAATTCGGTAATTCTGTTAGGTCAAGGCAACAATAAAAAGGTGAATAAGGCTACTATGAGTAGGGATCAGCATAAACGCTTCCGTTTGTCTGCATCCATTCTGAGGGGATCCAGTTGTATTATATTTAAATACGATATACGATCTGAAGTAAAACACGATGTAAGTCAATGGCACCGGATCTGTTTTTTCGGATCTGTCTTGATCAGTATCCCATGATGCACACAAAATCGCTTTTGAGTACGGCATGGGAACGCAACAAAATTGAACGGAATGCATTCTGGTGCACTCTGAAAAGTAGCCTAAAGCATATTACATTACATAAATCTACTCTAGTACTATAAGCATAAGATACTCAATACAAAATGCAATAAAACAACATATGTACCTTAAGGGCTATTTATTTTGATAGTTTATTCTTATTTTCCACTTCATATACCAATGAATGAATATACTGTAAGTTGTTATATATTTGATTGTGATAAACGGCTGTTATTCCGATGGCAATCACTTTACAGCTCGTGATGAGGTTTTGTACAATGATCAACTCTGGATGTACAATGGTAAAACCTATTTTTCTAAAATTATAACAGATGTGTTGCACACAACCATGATAAAGGAATGCATTTCAAACATGAGGATTGTACACATGTATAGGGGTTGTCATGCCATGTATTATCATTTAACTGCACCACTAAATCTTCTGGGATGACGGGCAGTTTAATGAACAGGAAGCAGCACTCACATAGAGCGCCGTCTCCTCTTCAAACAGCTAATTGGCGAGGGTGCTGGGTGTTGAACCCCCGCCTATCTAATGTTGATGATAGGTCATCAATATAAAGTGCAGGACAACCCCTTTAATGACTGTTTTGTCCCTTAATGACCAGGCCATTTTTTTATGTTTATGACAAGGGGATTTACTTGAAAGAGGTCCTGAATATCCCGTTAGGATAAAGCGACCTGAACCAAAAAAATACACTACATACCTTGACATATGTGTAATTGATTGCATTATGTGTGATGAAGGAAGTGATCTCCGTTTTCTTCCAGACACATTTCAACTTGATGCTCCATGTTCCTGAAGGTAGGTAGGCATACTGGGGGGAATAGCAGCAATTCCACGTGATTTTTTTCCTTCAAATCTTACACATTGCGAGGCTTGTTCCTATAGATTTTTTGTTTGAGCATACCCCAAAGGAAGAAGTTTGGTGGTAGCAGACTTGGTGTACATGGTGGCCAAAGCCCCTTTCAAATTACTGTATACCACCATGAGAAGTGGAGTGACTGAGTGAAGAGGTGTGGTGTTATGCACTGGGCAGTCGCAAATGGAAGTTAAACGGCGTGATGGCTGTCCAGCACCTACCTCATCTCTCTGAAGTTGGGGCATCTTGACTTGTTTGAAGCTTCATACACTGAAGAGTATATTGCATGTTGTTTCGTTCAGATTGCTTTGTGCTTGCAAGAGTTATTTCAGAATATTTGGGGTCTCTTTCGAGTGAATCTCCCTGTACTTGTTCTGTTTAAATAAACTATTTTATTTTTTATGCAAGTCATGTAAGTCTCTTTCCTGCTGACAGATACATTTTTTTTAAATTATAAAGCTTATAGCGTTGGAGTTTTTGCAAATATGGTGTTTTCATTATCTGAGTAAAAATGATTAATTTATTAAGTTTAAACTACTTTTTAATCACATAGAAGAACCCTAAAATAAAATATATATTGTGTGAGCTAGAGTATAACATTATTTTGATATATATAACATGAGTGGAATTGGGGCTGGGGCTTTGGACACATTGGTTGGGGCGTAAATAGGGCTTTTTAGATTTTTTTTTTAGCATTTACCATTATTATTCAAAGGGCTTGCTACGGATTTTCCATTCAGATTTGCGAACAGAAAATCTGCTGCGGAGTACTGTACCAGTAAATTGAATGAAATTTATCGAAATCCCATCCATGTTCTGCGTACATTTTTTGCTGGATTTTCCCATTACCTTTTATCTCTATTCATCATCATGAATCCATAAGTAAATCCACACCAAAATCCATGATTTGTTGTGGAATTGACAGTAGCCTTCTTTTAAAGAACTGTGGATTTGATGTGTATAGAAATCCACAGTTAATCCGTTACATGTGGGCACATCCTTATTCTTATAATATTTTAATTCAATTTTACTGTATGTTATTATGTTTTAATATGTCCTCTGGAAGGTCAGAAATGACTTTCAAAGACATGAAACATTTATTTTTAGACCACATTTCAATATAACTGGGAAAACACCATTCATGATATGACAGTTATCACAGTAATGAATGTGCTGGGCTTACTGCATTCACAGACCCAGCAGTTCTGTTATCTGCAATTATGGATCACTGGAACCCAGTGGCGTACATAGAGAAGTAAGCGCCCCATAGCAAGGCCTCCAACACAGGATAGAAAGGTTTCTGCCTAAACCTCTTTCAATGATCCTTGGGCCATTTTTCCACTGCCTCATTTACTAAAAGTTGTTCCTTTAGAGGGTAGAGTCCTGACCAAGTTTTCACCTCCAGTAGAAGAGGAGATAATCCCAACTGGGCCCTCTCTTGCCCTGGGCCTCATAGCAGTTGCATGGTCTGCATGGTCCATGGTAGTTACACCCCTGCTGGAACCAATAGAGACAACGGTGCTGACACTTCTTCTGTTGTATACACACCACTCATGTATCTGTACAGAGATCTAGAAACCACAAATGATGAAACAAGTTTGACCTGTTTCATCAGCTGAGCAGGTGTAGTGGTTTCCAATGGTATAGAGAACCCCTTTAAAAAGTCAATAGACTGAGATTTAAGACTCATGCACACAAACATATTTTCTTTTCTGTTTTTCTTGTGGACTGTATGCGGAACCATTCATTTTAATGGGTCCGCAAAAAAAAACAGATGTTGCTCCGTGTACATTCTGTTCTCGTATGTCTTTATTTCTGTTCTGCCAAAAAATAGAACATATCCTATTATTGTCTGCATTACAGACAAGGATAGGACTGTTCTATTAGGGGCCCGCAAAATACGGAATGCAAATGGACATAATTCATATTTTTTGCGGAACAGTTTTTTGCAGACCGCAAAATACATGCAATCGTGTGCATAACCGCTTAGTCAGTAGTTATAGTGCTTGAAAAGCACATACAGTGCCTTGCGAAAGTATTTGGCCCCCTGGAACTTTTCAACCTTTTGCCACATTTCAGGCTTCAAACAAAAAGATATAACATTTTAAATTTTTTGTGAAGAATCAACAACAAGTGGGTCGCAATTGTGAAGTGGAACGAAATTTATTGGATCATTTAAACTTTTTTTGTAATAATAAAACTGAGCGTGCAAAATTATTCGGCCCATTTACTTTCAGTTCAGAAAACTCACTCCAGAAGTTCATTGAGGATCTCTGAATGATCCAATTTTGTCCTAAATGGCTGATGAAGATAAATAGAATCCACCTGTGTGTAATCAAGTCTCCGTATAAATGCACCTGCTCTGCGATAGTCTCAGGGTTCTGCATCATGAAGACCAAGGAACACACCAGGCAGGTCCGTGATACTGTTGTGGAGAAGTTTAAAGTCGGATTTGGATACCAAAAGATTTCCCAAGCTTTAAACATCCCAAGGACCACTGTGCAAGCGATCATATTGAAATGGAAGGAGTATCAGACCACTGCAAATCTACCAAGACCGAGCTGTCCCTCTTAACTTTCATCTCAAACAAGGAGAAGACTGATCAGAGATGCAGCCAAGAGGCCCATGATCACTCTGGATGAACTGCAGAGATCTACAGCTGAGGTGGGAGAGTCTGTCCATAGGACAACAATCAGTCGAATACTTCACAAATCTGGCCTTTATGGAAGAGTGCAAGAAGAAAGCCATTTCTCAACGATATCCATAAAAAGTCTCGTTTAAAGTTTGCCACAAGCCACCTGGGAGCAGGGCCGGCCTTAGGGTATATGGCGCCCTGTGCGAAACTTTCTCTCGGCGCCCCCCCCCCCATTTATATATATATTTACTTAAAGAAGTATGTGTGCCATCCCATCTCCATTATCCCATACAGAAAAATATAGTGACAGTACTAACGTCATACAGTATAGAGCTATAAATAGAGTGTAGAGATATATAGAGTGATATAGGACTGTACAGAGAGCTATAAATACAGTGCAGAGATATATAGAGTAGGACAGTATATATATATATATATATATATATATATATATATATATATATATATACACACTGTATTTATAGCTTTCTATATTGTCCTATATCACTCTATTCTCTATATATCTCTGCACTGTATTTATAGCTCTATACATTCTGACTTTTAATACTGTCACTATATTTTCCTGTATGGGATAATGGAGATGGCACACACATAGCTCACATCACTAAACCCCTCACTGGTGTTTAATCATGTGTGAGTTATGTGTGCCATGACTGCCATCTCTATTATCCTATACAGGATGGGGCCTTAAGTATATAAAATAAGGATGGGGCCTTAAGTATATGGATGGGGCCTTAAGTATATAGTCCCGCTCCCAATTAACCCCCCCCCCCCCCCGCCCGGTCATCACGTTGTTTGGGGGCACTTACTTACAGCAGTGCAGCCGCTAACTTTCCCCTACCACCCTCTGAGTCCTTCTGTGCATGTGTGACATCAGCCCAGGGCCGGCTCCAGGTTCGGGTGGGCCCTTGGGCGATAAAGTCTCAGAGGGCCCCCTTACAGTTTATAGTGATAACTATCTGTGTATAGATAATATAGTAGATGTCCCCTGCAGTCCTTTGTAACTGTAGAGGTAACACAGTGATGGCTATCTGAGTATAGAAAATGTTTTAGTGGTACCTGCAGTCCTGTGTAAAATCACAGATAACACTAGTACTGATAATGTGGTACTACCACAGATCAGCATCTTGTGCCCCTATCAGACCTCAGATCAGCGTCTTGTGCCCCCATCAGACCTCAGATCAACACAATGTGCCCCCATCAGACCTCAGATCAACGTCTTGTGCCCCCCTCAGATCAGGGTCTTGTGCCCCCCTCAGACCTCAGATCAGGGTCTTGTGCCCCCCTCAGACCAGCGTCTTGTGCCCCCCCTCAGACCTCAGATCAAAATCTTGTGCCCCCATCAGACCTCAGATCAGCGTCTTGTGCCCCATCAGACCTCAGATCAACATCTTGTGTCCCCCTTCAGACCTCAGGTCAGCGTCTTGTGCCCCCGTCAGACCTCAGATCAGCGTCTTGTGCCCCCCTCAGACCTCAGATCAGCGTCTTGTGCCCCATCAGACCTCAGATCAACGTCTTATGCCCCCCTCAGATCAGGGTCTTGTGCCCCCCTCAGACCTCAGATCAGGGTCTTGTGCCCCCTCAGACCAGCATCTTGTGCCCCCCCTCAGACCTCAGATCAGCGTCTTGTGCCCCCCTCAGACCAGCGTCTTGTGCCCCCCCCTCAGACCTCAGATCAGCCCACCCATCCACTTTAAAAAAACATACTTACCTGTTCTGCGCTGCCATCAGGTTCCCCGCTCCACTGTCTTCCATGCCGGCGCGTCAGGTCATAGTGCGCGCCGGCAGGGAAGACAGTGGAGCGCGGAACCTGATGGCAGCGGCAGCGCAGGACAGGTAAGTATGTTTTTTTTAAAGTGACTGGGTGGGCTGATCTGAGGTCTGAGGGGGGCACAAGACGCTGTACAGGAGCAGGCCGGGCCATTAAGGGGGCGCTCTGGCAGGACGCCCCCTTAACTGGCCGGGAGTGAAGCGCCCTGTGCAACCGCACGGGTCGCACACCCCAAAGGCCGGCCCTGCCTGGGAGACACACCAAACATGTGGAAGAAGGTGCTCTGGTCAGAGGAAACCAAAATCCAACTTTTTGGAAACAATGCAAAATGATATGTTTGGCGTAAAAGCAACACAGCTCATCACCCTGAACACACCATCCCCACTGTCAAACATGGTGGTGGCAGCATCATGGTTTGGGCCTGCTTTTCATCAGCAGGGATAGGGAAGATGGTTAAAATTCATGGGAAGAGGGATGGAGCCAAATACAGGACCATTCTGGATGAAAACCTCTTGGAGTCTGCAAAAGACCTGAGACTAGGACGGAGATTTATCTTCCAACAAGACAATGATCCCAAACATAACGCAAAATCTCCAATGGAATGGTTCAAAAATAAACGTATCCAGGTCTTAGAATGGCCAAGTCAAAGTCCAGACCTGAATCCAATTGAGAATATGTGGAAAGAGCTGAAAACTGCTGTTCACAAACGCTCTCCATCCAACCTCAAAGAGCTCGAGCTGTTTTGCAAGGAAGAATGGGCAAAAATTTCAGTCTTTAGATGATAGACATACCCCAAGCGACATGCAGCTGTAATCGCAGCAAAAGGTGGCGCAACAAAGTATTAATGCAAGGGGGCCGAATAATTTTGCACGCCCAGCTTTTCAGTTTTATTATTACAAAAAAAGTTTAAATGATACATTTTGTTCCACTTCACAATTGCGACCCACTTGTTGTTGATTCTTCACCAAAAATTTAAAATGTTATATCTTTTTGTTTGAAGCCTGAAATGTGGCAAAAGGTTGAAAAGTTCCAGGGGGCCGAATACTTTCGCAAGGCACTGTATATTGTAATCCAAATTCTTTATTCTTCTTATTCTTCTCCCGAATTTCTACAATTAATACAGCCTGAACCGCTTGGTGTACAGACTCCGTTCAAAGTGCGTTTCGAAGCCCTCGATTGTGACAGGTGTGCTATGTATTTTTGGAGTCGATCGGATTTGTCGTTTTTAAGATATCACAGGTTAAAGACCAAAAATTCTCCATAGGAATAAATGGAGAGGCTAGAGTGGAAGCCAATCAGCCAATCACAGCTCAATATGCAAATAGGCAGCGCCATATATGGCACAGCATACACACAGTGGAGAAGGCTTAGAGATATATAGAGATAATATAGAGGGGAGCTCCCTCAGACCTGAGGCTAAGGGGGCATTCACATGTCCGTTGTAAGGAGCCATGATCACGGGCCTCGGGGACGCGCACTGGCAGAAGAGGGGTTAATCCGCCATTTTGGATTCTGTTAAACTGTGTCTATTTATGCTGAAAGAGACTTGCACCTGTGAGAGTCACAAAATGGCCGCCGAGTCCCCAGGTGTTAACAGACAGCATGGCCATTTCGTCCCCTCAGCTGAGCGCAGAGTCAAACTTAAAGGGGCTTTCCAGAGTGACTCTTAAAGAGGCAGTCACTCTTAAAGGGGCTTTCCAGACTCACTCTTAAAGGGGCAGCCACTCTCAAAGGGACAGGCACTCTTAAAGGAGCAGCCACTCTTAAAGGGACAGTAACTCTTAAAGGGACAGCCACTCTTAAGGGGGCAGCCACTCTTAAAGGTGCAGTCACTCTTAAAGAGACAGACACTCTTAAAAGGGCAGCCACTCTTAAAAGGGCAGTAACTCTTGAAGGGGCAGTAACTGTTAAAGGGACAGCCACTCTTAAATGGGCAGCACTATTAAAGGGACAGTTACTCTTAAAGGGGCAGACACTCTTAAAGCGGCAGTCACTCTTAAAGGGGCAGTCACACTTAAAGGGGCTTTTTCTGAGTCATACTGAAAGGGGCTTTTTTTGAGTTACACTTAAAGGGACTTTTCCCAAGTCACACTTAAAGTAGCTTTTCCTGAGTCACATTTAAACTACGGTCAGTGTTCTACTTTCCAGTGTACTCTGGAAGTCACTGTTAAAGGTGCGCCATTTTCAAGCACTATGTATTTTCTCCTGGAAATGCACATCTAGTTTTATTGCACTATTACACTGGGAGCATTTACTCTAAGTGTATACAATGGAAGAAAATTTATCCGAAATACTAAAACTCTTAACTAAGGCTACATTCACACGACCGTGCCGTGTTTTGCGGTCCACAAATTGCGGTTCCACAATGGATGCCATCCATGTGCATTTCCGCAATTTGCTCAATGGAACGGGCGGCCCTTTATAGGACAAGAATAAGACATGTATTCTTTTTGTGGGGCCATGTAACAGAGTAACGAATGCGGACAGCACACAGAGTGCTGTCCGCATCTTTTGCGACCCCATTGAAGTGAGCTGATGTCATCTGGTTTTTAATAAAGTGTTTTTCTAAGTCGTCAAATGGGCATGATTGCTGTAAAACAACTTTTATTCCCCCCACAGACTGAACAGAAAACATTACCATATGGTGCATGATTGAGATACCAAGCAGGACTTGCTCATGCTTGACTTCAAGTGTGAAAGCCTCTGCCCCCTTGACTTCAAGATTCTCATGTGCATATAGCCTTGGGCAGAATAGAAATTGTTTTACAGTAATCATGCCCATCAGATGACGTAGACAAACACTTCATTAGAAACCAGATGACATTAGCTGTAAGGTAATGCAGGGAGTTTAGGGGCAATTTCAACATTTCATTCAGTAATTAAGAGCCTTTTATTTGCTAAAGCATAATATTTTCCACACTGATTAATGGGGTTGTCTCATCTGAGACATTGCTAGGATATGTCACCAATGACATATCCTACACATATATATGACATAGGAGCAGGTCCCACCCCTGGGACTCGCACCTATCTCTAGAATGGGGCCCCCGAAACGGAACGAGAGTGAACTGCAAAAGCACGGCCCTCAATCTACTTCTGGCTTAGCTATTTTCAGGACTCCCATAGAGTGCGGTCTACTGTCTGTGGGGCTTGTTGTAGAGATAGTTGGTAGTACTAGAGGTAGGACCAGCACCATTCTTGCATTGGTGGCATATCCTGGCAATATGCCACCAATGTCTCAGATGACACAACTCCTACAGTATATCCTCTATAACACATTGTAGCTGTGGCCTTATAATACCTCTGCAATACACATCGCAGACCACCAGCAGCCTGCCGTGCTGTCATTGTCATGTGTATACGATAATTACAGCACAGAGGCCTATCATGTGCCTTGCAGAGGGTTGAGCTGCCATTATCATTATAATGCAGCAGCCAGAATGTGTGAAGTAAGGCCAGAAGCTGGCAGCCCTCTACACAGTAAAATCAATCTGCCCACTGGGAATCTTCCTGGCGGGTTACATTGCCAATCTCTGTCTTCTGAATGGTAAAATAGTAATTTGTCCAAAATGAATTGCAAATGTTTGAGATTCACTAAAATCCAAATATGTGGAGAAATTTGTAACAAATTTCATTTGTTTGCAATATAGTTGCACATTTCTGCTTTTAACTCTATTTTCGAGCATATTATTTTCACAGATGTGAACCTGTACACAGTTCTCATTGAAATCAGTTGTCTACCATGTGAAGCACATAGAAGCAGGGTCCTTTGGACCAAGAGATTCTATTTGCAGTCATTTTTTATTTTAGCTAATAGAAAATGGTCTTTAATGTGGAGGCACCTCTGTTAAGTCACAGTTCACTAATAGGGTGTTTGAAAATGAGTTTGAACGCTGGAACCCCCAACTGATCATGAGAATGGGGGTCCCTTTCCCCCATTTTGATGAAGTAGCAGGTCATGCATTCATTCTCTATAGGAGCACTGAAGATACCAGAGTGCTGTGCCGCAGCGCTCCATAGAATTAATGGAGCACATGCGCATGCATTATCTGCCACAGTACGCATGTATGACCTACCACTCCATCAGAATGGGAGAAGGGGACTGATGTCCTTGTGATCCGTGTGGGCCCCAAAGGTCAGACCCCCAACAATCATCTAGTAATCCTATATCCTGTGGATAGGAAATAAATTAAAAACTTGGCACAACTCCTTTTACAGTTCTAAACAGTACTCAAGTAGCAACCTGGCTTACATAGTACTCTGTCCAGTAAAGTACTTTATCTAACTCTATAGCAACTGTTACGTTACTGTAGGATATATTTTAGTATATCTTTTTTCCTCAGAAATTCTTACCTTAAGTTCTGTAGCACTTCAAACATCAGGCAGCATAATAAACACTGTAGTACTGTAATGGCCTTGCACAAAGATGGCTGTAGTTTCCTCTCATCAGAGACTCCGCTCATTTTGAGATGTCATTGGAATGCATATGTGCCACAATGACGTCACAAAATGGGTGGAGCCTCCAACTCAGTCTTTGATGTCAAGTTTGTTTTAGATCTTTCACGACACCTTCAACTTTTACATTCCAAAAAGTGAAATTTACAGAATTATCCAATAAATCATAAACTGACATAGCAAATGTGATTAGTTATAGTTGAGAAATTATCTTGCGTAGCTACATACTGCTGATATATGATGGTCAGTCTCTTTATGTGGGAAATGGCCTTTCCTCTTGACTCAACATATCCCAAGATAAATGACTACCCAGTGGCCTATTGTAGCATTTTGTACTGATATATTGAATTTGAATAGTGAGAAATAGGAGTTTGTGTCAGGAAAAGGTGGAACATGTCACTTTAAATTTAGCTACATTTTTAGGACATCCAACAGCAATAACTCATATGTACCCCTATTAGAGATCAGAGATATAAAACAGGATAGTAATTGCCCTTGCTCCCCTTTGTGTTCCTTATTATGTCTTTATACAAAATACAGCCACAGATAGGCCTAGATCTTTTCCTTTGATGAGCATTTTGGCTTTTGCTAAAAAGAGGACCCAAGAGGACCCAAGAGGACCCTGTGTTAACCTGACCTTATCCAAATAATATATAATGAGAGGTATGACTACTATGCGTTTTGCTTTTACATTTTGGTTTGATTCATAAACTTTCCTCTTTATTATATAAGATATGTTTAATACAACTTTATTTTATTACCATTACAATGATTAGGTTTTATAAAATGAAAAAGTTACATATTTCATATGCTAAGTTCATATTACTTTCCAATTTTAATGATAGACCCATATTGCTAATGCTGTTCTATCTAGAAAAGCATGGTGTCATGTCAACTATGTGGACAGGTAATTTAGGCACTTATTTTGGTAGTAGTTGGGGGGATTAAAACATCTTCCTTTCTCTTTGGTTAATTGGTTCTCATTTACAAGCATTACATTTATGATAATAAATTATATATTTTGTTGTCATTGACATAATAAACTGTTAAAATCTAGAAGCAGCTTCCTAAACATCAGAATGAACCTGTTCTTTATATATCTCGACAGATTATTTCACTGATCTTAAAAAATACCCATAGAATTGGCTTTCCACCATGATGTCACTTCTTTCCAGGAAACTGTCAAACCTCAAAACTGTCAAAACTACTGTATGCAGGTCTGTGTTGGGAGGGTTGCTATATTGACCAGCCAAGTCCTAGTTGCTCGAATTGTGTGTGTAACTGGAAGCCAAGCCAATCAGGCTTTTGACTGTGTCCAATCCTAGAGCTAGGCAGGAGGATTTAAGACTGCTGATTCCTGATTGACTTGCCTGTGATTTCCTTTGTATCAGGACTTTATATTGTATGACTTCCTATTGGCTTCTATGGTGAACTGACTTCTGAATTGCTTTTGGATTTACTCGGTGACTGATGTTCCTGCTTATATTGACTCTCCTGTTAACTGGCCATAGGTAATTCTGGAAGGTCTGTCTCCAGTGTGCACCACACCAGTTTTCTGTAATTTACTCTGAAGATATAACATGGGTCCCTAGCAGCAAAGTCCATACAGTAATGCCATGAACTCTGGTAAAGACATATGCTTCATACTTCCCAGAGTGGTCTTGGAAGACTGGTAGCAGTTTTGGGGTTTACTGTCTGTGGTCTTGATAGTGACCTTAGTCTATCTAACATAGGAAGTCACACAATATATTAACAGTCAAGCCAATCAGGAATCAGCTATCTGAAATCCCCTACCTAGCTCCAAGAGTGGACACAGAGTCAGAAACCTGATTGGGTTAACTTCCAGTCACACTGGCAAGTTCCAGATAGTCAGCATACCAACCCCCTGAACACAGCAATGCACATTGGTTTGGCTGGATGAATTCCTGACAGGAACATTTCCCTTATAAACCTGGACAGGCACAGACAAGTGAGGGACCCTGTGCAAATAGAATATATGGACCCTCTTCAAATCTTACATCTTACATCTCAGCTTACAGTTGCATAGCCTTCCTGTGTAGTGATGGGTAACATCGCTGATAGTCTACGGCAGTTTATGGTTTCATTTTATCCATAGTGGTCTAGGGCCTTGATTGGTGAAATGCTAAAATCCCTGTTTAGGTCAGTGTGGATGTTACTGGGGGCCTGGTGGACTAGTATTGTATAGAGTACTACCTGTACTTCAGTTTGCTGCTCCACTTCCACCCCTTCTGTGACCATAGACTGCTCAGACACAGACTGCACATCAGCTACCATCCAATTACTGAGCAGCTCAGACATTTTTGTAGACTTTGTGGTCCCATGACTGAGGTGTTTGGTGTCTGTGTAGTTTACTTAACCACTTCCCGTCCGCCCGTTGACTATAAACGTCCGGGAAGTGGTTATCTATCTCTGAATGGACGTTTCTGAACGTCCATTCAGAGATAGCAGCTGCACGCTAATCGTGCAGCTGCACAGTGGGGTACCTGCTGTCAGTGACCCCTGGGAACGGTCCCTGCCTTCTAGATCGATGTATACACAAGTGAAGTTAAATATCCCCCTGAGGTCTTGTATGACCTTATGGGGGACACAAAGTGTAAAAAAAAAAAAAAAAAAATAGAGTATTATAAAAAATAAAAAAAATCACATATATATATATATATATATATATATATATATATATATATATAAATAATTTTCCCCAAAATATTTCATTAAAAAAATGTTACAAATAAAAATAAATGAATAAGATAGACATATATATCACCGCGTCCGAAACGACCGGCTCTATAAAAATATCACATAATCTACCCCATCAAGTGAACTGCGTAAAAAAAATCTAATAAAAATTATGCCAAAACAGCTTTTTTTTGTCGCATCACCTACCAAAAAACATAATATCAAACAATCAAAAAGTCGTATGCATCCCAAAATGATAGCAATAAAAACGTCACCTCATCCCGCAAAAAATGAGCCCCCACACAAGATCATAGCCCGAAAAATGAAAAAAAAATGGCTCTTAAAAAATTGCAACACAAAAACATGATTTTTTTTTCTAAAAATGCTCTTATTGTGTAAAACGTTAAAAAAACAAATAAAAAATAGACATATTTGGTATCGTTGCATCCGTAACAACTGGCTCTACAAAAATATCACATGATCTACCCCATCAAGTGAACGGTGTAAAAAAATATATAGAAAAATGCCCCTAAACTGCTTTTTTTTTTTTTTTTTAGTTAACCTCCCAAAAATTAGATTAAAAAGTGATCAGAAAGCCGGATGTACCCCAAAATGGTGCCAATAAAAAGCACAGCTTGTCCCGCAAAAAATAAGACCTTACGCAGCTCAGTCCACAAAAAAATTAAAAAGTTATCACTCTTACAAACCATGACAAAAAATTCCATGTTAGAAAATGCAGATGCTGCTCCTCCCTTTCTGAGCCCTGGCATATCCCGAAATAACAGTTTATGACCACATGTGGGGTGTTTCTGCAAACTGCAGAATCGGGGTAATAAATATTGAGTTTTATTTTGTTGTTAACCCTTGATGTGTTACAGGAAAGTTTTAAAATTTCACATCTATTTTGCTTTAATTCCTGTGGAATACTTAAAGGGTTAAAAACATTTCTAAAACCAGTTTTGAATAGTTTGAGGGGTGTAGTTTCTAAAATGGGGTCATTTATGGGTGGTTTCTATTATGTAAGCTCACAAACTGACTTCAGAACTGAACTGGTCCTTAAAAAAGTTGATTTTGCAAATTTGCAAAAATTGCGTCTAAAATTCTAAACCTTCTACTGTCCTAAAAAAATAAAATTACACTACCAAAATGATGCCAACATAAAGTAGACATATGGGTATGTAAATTAAAAAGGATTTTATGGGGCATCACTGTCTTAAAAGCAGAGAAATTGAAATTTTGAAAACAGTGAATTTTTTCAAATTTTCGTTAACTTTTGGATTTTTTTATAAATAAAATTAAAACTTATCAACTCAAATTTACCATTAACTTGAAGTACAATGTGTCACGAGAAAACAGTCTCAGAATCGCTTGGATAAGTAAAAGCGTTCCAAAGTTATTACCACATGAAGTGACACATGTCAGATTTGCAAAATTAGGCCTGGTCAGGAAGGGGGGAAATGGCCCAGATCTGAAGTGGTTAAGAACCATGGAGAATGTAAGTAAGGGAAGAGGCTAGAGAAGCGGAATACTTTTTTTGAAAACCCATTATTGCCTCCTCCCTCCTCTAAGCCCTTGTGCTTCCAATCAGGCTGCAAATGCTATATATGCCCACCTACATATCGGATAAGTTTTTTTTCTGTTACCCGATTTTAAGCAATAGAAATGTCACCACTGATATTAATGTGCTAAAAGAATCTTTATGTTAATCGCAGAATGCAAATTACGTTGCCATATGTTCTATCACAGAAAAGCATTTGTAGCATGTGATGACCTTTAGCAGGTATTTGGAAGGTTAAACATTACCATAAATTATAGAAATTTCAATCATTAAAGTAATATTGCAGCAGTGGAGTACAATTATTTGCTGTTTGTATGTGTTGAAGAATTAGAAAAATGTAAATGACTGTTCTCTGAAAAATGCTCCATCCAATGCTAACAATATACTGGAAGCAAAGCTATCACTTGAGGTGAATGAACATTTATGGGAAAATAAAATTTCTACAATCATTTGCCATTATATATAAAAGAGACAAGTATGAAATCTATAATTCAAAGAAGATGTTTGGTTTCTATAAACCCTTTTCAGACATAGGTCTTCCAGAATAAAGTAGCAGTGCAGCCAAATGCTCCCAACTACCCCATCCCACAGTCTTTACCTACTGTACAGTTTTATAAATTGCTTCCTATGCATTATTGATTTAAAAAAAAAATACAAATGTACTAGGAGTGGTAAAATGCCCCCTGCTATTCTATGTCTCCTTTAATCTGTATATCCCATATTAATATTCTGTACTAGATTGATGAATTTGTAAACATTTCTCGACTCTTCCTCATGTCTTACACAACATTTACAGCTAGCTCTCCCTAGAGTTGACATAAAAATGGAATGTTAGGCATTTACTGGGGTATTCCAGCTTAAATAATGTTCACCCATCTACTAGATAGGTGACCAAACCTAGATAAGAGAGGGTCAAACACCTGTGCTCCACTATTTATGTCACTTCTACAGACTTTTGGTATGCCACTACAATCAAACATCTCCCAACCTCAGTCATGCTGCTGGGGGGAATGAGGGACTGAGATTGCACATTTTGGCAATCTATTAGGTGTGGTGATGTGTTTAGTAATGTGAGGTGTGGGGTGTGTATCTCTCCTGGTTTGTCAGTTTAGCGAGGTGAGAACTGAAATTCAGAAGTGGTATAGCTTCAGCAAGCATAGTTGCTGGAGCTGGTTTTTGTATAATGTTGCATGGGCTGGATTTCTTGGACTGGGAAACAGGTTGGAAGTGGGAGTCTTCCAGTCCACACGCCCTAATCCGTCACAGGTTTTCCCTGGCCCCAGGTGAGGCCAGCTGGATTAATCAGGCAGGGATAAGTTAACCTGCACTGTGTGTTAGAGAGAGAGAGGGCCCCAGGGAACAGACCTGGAGAGGGCCCGTGTGGTCCCAGCCAGAAGGGCTGGGGGGGCCACAAGGCTGAGGAAGCCTGAGAGAGAGAAAGGCTGAGGAGGCCTGAGAGGTTAGAGTCTGCGGTGGCTCTGTGTGGTCTCAGCCACGAAGGCTGAGGGGCCACAAGGCTTAACCTGGAAGTTTGGGGGGCCCAGTGACCCTAGGAGAAGAGGGTCACACGGTCAGAGTCGGGAGGTCTGTTGGACTATTTCCCCCCAAAGGTACGGTTGGAGTCACAGACAGGAGGCTGCTGGACTGAACGTCTGAGGAAGCCGCACTTAAAAGCTGTATGTGAACAGGGTTTGTATTTAGGTGAGTTAGCTGAACTAAGTGTAGTCATACCCCAGTCGGGCAGGTGTTATTTTGATGGTTTTGTTTCATGCTGGAGCAAAAAGTGTGCCAATAAAATTGAGTTGAACCTGAAAATCCCCGTGTTTTGGAGAGATTGTGTGATGTCAACCCCCTGAGAGGATACGATCCCTTACATAGTTTAAAAGCAGTTGGACCCTAAACTATCTAGCATTCATCCAGTGAATACCTCTTTAACAAAAGGGGAGAGGGGCTCATTCTGAGTTCTATCCTACAGCTCTCTGATTTCTATGTGCACCTCCGATTGCACCAAAGTTTACAAATGACTATTTGTGTCATGCAAACCAGTTTCTTTTCTTTACCTTTATATGGATCCCTGCTTATCATAATCTAACAAGTACTTACTGTTCTTTTGTAACACTATGTTGTCATTTGATTAGTGACAGGACATATTATAAAGCAGACAAAGCAATCACACTGGCGGTATAGAAATTGAATGTACATTTAAATTAGTTTGAAGACACATCAATTATATCAGGTGTTACCCTATTTAAATAATACTTTACAATTAACAAGCTAAAATTCAGTGATTGAGCTTTGCAATCATATAAATGACTGTACCTGTAAATTTAGATTTTTTTTCCCTGAAAGTCCCATACCTACTTCTGGGCAGATGAAAAACAACAAATGTTTTATAATTGATTGCGATACAAATGACTAAATAACATTGCTATGCTGTAAAGTTGCCAAAAATCCAAAACTTCATCTAACCATAGAGTCTGTAATACTAATGCAATCAACTATTGTTGCACCCAGGACTTACTAGTAAGGCTACTTTCACACTAGCGGCAGGGGTGTCTGGCAGGCTCTTCCGGTGGGTAAACAGCCTGCCGGATCCATGCTGCCCCTATTGCAGCTAGAACTCCAGCCCGCCCCCATTATAGTGAATGGAGATGGAGCGTAGTTCCGGCCGCACACCTGCACTAGCAGCAGCATGGATCCGGCAGGCTGTTCATCCACCAGAACAGCCTGCCGGACACCCCTGCCGCTAGTGTGAAAGTAGCCTAAAACTGGAGGTAGGGTCATAGTTGTGCCTAGAATGTGTGGACTCCTAAGAGAATCCATAGTTTATGGGCCCTGGATAGGTTTAGGTCCTATTAATATTAAAGGACCTGTCAGTAAAAGTCACATGACCAGATCTGTGCAGGTCCTCAGGGTAGAGAATGAACTTGCAAAGCTCCACAAAGGAGAGTTTGAGCCACTATGCAAGTACCTAGGGTTTTATCTGGGGTCTATATTTACTTACAGGGTCTGGGTCTGTACATATGTAGGTGGTCCAAGTCTGTATTTGTTTAAAATAGCTGATATGGAGCATGTATTTATTGTGTGGTATGTATTTATTCAAAGGTCTGTATTCAGGGGTCTGGTGTGCAAGTTTTTCGGATTGTTGTTTGGATTTCATTTTTATGCCATGTACTGTGTGGTACGTATAAATGACATGTTAACCTCAGTCTGTAGGTCAGTATGATTACGATGACTTCAAATAGTCTTTGCTGTGTTTTATTACTTTGTGTTGCTGTATTCTGACATTCATAATTTTGTAATTTGTCCTTTGATTCAATTGTGTTTTCTGCAGGGTGAGCTGTATTTTTTTTTAAATACAACTGTTTGATAACTTTTTATTATATCCTTTGGAAGGTGACATGACCAAAAAAACTATTCTGTAACATTTACTATGCAAGATAAATATTGTCATATTTAATAGGATGGACTTTTTGAAATGCAAAACTAAGAATTATGTTTATTTTTTATTGTTTAGATTGTTTAACTGACAAATGGAAACTGCTTTTAGTTTTTAATATGCTTTTTTTATACATTTTTATTAAACTGTTTGGTAAGCTTTTAACACCTCCAGTCACATAGCAGGTCCTAAGCCCACTCCATACACTCCCAAGTACAGAAGAGGTTAAAGCTTTTGGTCTGGATTCTGTATTTAGTATGGACTGTACTTATTTTTGCATCTGATCTAAGTCTGTATTTAATTGATATAGTTGTGGAGTGTTTGATTATGGATACTGTTGTATGAACTAGTAATGTAAATGCTATTCCATACTTTTTTGCTGGCACAAAGATGAGCAAAGCAGTAACCATGTGGCACTAAAGCAAAATGTGGAAGGAAGCCCCACTCCACCGTGACTAAATTCAGCTGCATGTTCAAAACATGAAAGGTTATAATTATTTTTGTATTCACTTTGTGTCATATGCCTTGCCCCAATGCACAGAGATCATCTACAATATAATATCCAAGAGATAAGGCCCAGTGATGCTGCAGCACAGAAAAATACATATGGTAATACCACAGTAAAGGGATAAATATAATGAAGTTACAGCACAGGAATAATTGGCTTCATGATGCGTTGTCACAGTGCATGCAATCTACCCAGTAAAATATCAGCATAAATGTTATATAAAGAGTGATGTCAAAGTAATGGGATAACAATATGAGTTGTAAGGGAGGAAAATGTATATTTCTCCTATCAGATAAAGAGACTATACATGTTTCGCTTTCAGACAATGTTCAGCTGTTTGAACCATAATCAGGGAAGAGCCGAGGACAGGGCTGGTAGAGTTTGTGCAATTCCAAGGGTCAGGGTAGGTAGCTCGGGGTCAGTATGGAGATCAGGGAGAGGTCAGGTCAGGCAACAAAGGGTCCAATCTGGAGACAGCCTTAATTTGGTAACTGGGAGAGAAAACAAGCCTGCCTTTTTATTCAAATATATCACTCCTGTTAAGGGCCGGAGTAACGCCCATATTAGAATATCTGCCCCCCCCCTTCCTCCTCGGCACGGCAGCGTATGGAAATCGTGCTTACGCTGCTGGTCGCGTGCCCATGAAATCTCGCGCAGGCGCAGCAGCAGCCGCTGCCTGCGCCATCTTACTAACTCTAAGGGCAAAGGCATCAAGAGCATCACTGGGCATGCGCCGGGCCCAGTGACGCGCCGAGGGCTGTGACGCCAGCAGTGCCGAAGCCTGTGAGGAGCCGGCTCGGCACTGCGCTACGTCACATGCATCAGGAAAGTCTGCAAAAAAAAAGACCATTGAATAAAGGTATTTACCCCAACCCCCCCCCCCTCACCCCCCCCCCTCATTAATGGCTAGTAAAGTAATAAAAGTGTGGAAAAAAAAAATATTTTATTTTGTGACCCCTAATTCATTGGCCTTATTCAAATGAACCCCCCTCCCCAACACTAGCCCCCCTTATCACTAACAATACTCCCATATGTTATATGCCCCACCGCACCACCACCCTACGCCCCCTGCGCCCCTGCACCACCACCCTACGCCCGTCTGCGCCCCCGCGCCACCACCCTGCGCCCCCGCACCAGCACCCTACGCCCTCCTGCGCCCCCGCACCACCACCCTGTGCCCCCGCACCACTACCCTACGGCCCCGCACCACCACCCTGCGCCCCCGCACCACCACCCTATGCCCATCTGTGCCCCCGCGCCACCACCCTACGCCCTCCTGCGCCCCCGTACAACCACCCTGCGCCCCCGCACCACCACCCTGCGCCCCCGCACCACCAACCTGCGCCCCCGCACCACTACCCTACGCCCTCCTGTGCCCCGCACCACCACCCTGCGCCCCCGCACCACCACTCTACGCCCTCCTGCGCCCCCGCACCACCACCCTGCTCCCCCGCACCACTACCCTACGCTCACGTGAGGACAATGCCGACTGCTGGTGAAATGTCCTCACGTGTGGACACTGCCGGTGCAATGTCCTCATGCCTGGACACTGCCGCTGCAATGTCCTCATGCCTGGACACTGCCGCTGCAATGTCCTCACGTGTGGACAATGAACGTGCAATGTCCACATGCGTGATCAATGCCGGTGAAATGTCCTCACGTGAGGACAATGCCGACTGATGGTGAAATGTCCTCACGTGTGTACAATGCCGGTGCAATGTCCTCACGTGTGGACACTGCCGGAGAAATGTCCTCACGTGTGGACAATGAAGGTGCAATGTCCACACGCGTGAACAATGCCGGTGAAATGTCAATAAAACTGGTGTATTGTTAAGACACAATATAGTGGCTGGGTGGGCTGACCTGAGGTCTGATGGGGGCACTGGGGGCTGATCTGAGGTCTGAAGGGGGACACAAGATGTTGATCTGAGGTCTGATGGGGCACAAGACGCTGACCTGAGGTCTGATGGGGGCACAAGACGCTGACCTGAGGTCTGATTGGGGGCACAAGACGCTGACCTGAGGTCTGATGGGGGCACAAGACGCTGACCTGAGTCTGATGGGGGCACAATGTGCTGATCTGAGGTTTATTATACATGTACGGTGACATCACTGTGTTTATTATCCCTGTACTGTGACATTGCTGTGTTTATTATCCCTGTACAGTGACATCGCTGTGTTTATTATCCCTGGACTGTGACATCGGTGTGTGCATTATCCCAGTGCAGGAAGAGGTAAGTGGTCTGTGTTTGTGTGTTTGTTTTCTATTTTTTAGGGTCGTGAATGCAGAGGACTACGTCGGATTCGGTGGACTACGTCAGACCAGTTTTTTTCTTTTTTTTTTTGTTTAAATAAAATGGTCAAACAGGGGTCTGGGGGAGTGTTTATTTCAATAAAATGTTTTATACTGGTGTGTGTGTATTTTTTTTTTACAATACTACAGTTTTAGTAATTATGGCTATCTACAGACGGCCCTGATTACTAATACTGGGCTTAGTGCTTGCCGGTATGGCAGGCCAGCACTAACCCCAACATCTATTACCTCGGCACCCACCGCCCAGGGGTGCCGGGAAGAGCCGGGTACCCGCAGGACCAGACCTTCTATACTGAGGGTCTGGCTCTGGGGCGGCTGCAGGCTGGTACCATTAGGCTGGGAAGGGCCAATAACCCTGTCCCTTCCCACCCTGGTAGTGCCAGGCTGCCGCTGCTGGTTGTATCTGGCTGGTGAAGGAAAAAAGGGGGGACCCCACGTCATTTTTTAAAAAAAATAATGAAATTTTTGAAAAAAAAATGGCGTGGGGTCCCCCCTTTTTTCCTTCACCAGCCAGATACAACCAGCAGCGGCAGCCTGGCACTACCAGGGTGGGAAGGGACAGGGTTATTGGCCCTTCCCAGCCTAATGGTACCAGCCTGCAGCCGCCCCAGAGCCAGACCCTCAGTATAGAAGGTCCGGTCCTGCGGGTACCCGGCTCTTCCCAGCACCCCTGGGCGGTGGGTGCCGAGGTAATAGATGTTGGGGTTAGTGCTGGCCTACCATACCGGCAAGCACTAAGCCCAGTATTAGTAATCAGGGCCGTCATTAGATAGCCGCGATTACTAAAACTGCCATTGTAAAAAAAAATACACACAAGTATAAAACATTTTATTGAAATAAACACTCCCTCAGACCCCTGTTTGACCATTTTATTTAAACAAAAAAAAAAAAAGGCCGGTCCGACGTAGTCCACCGAATCCGAAGTAGTCCTCTGCATTCACGACCCTGAAAAATAGAAAACAAACACACAAACACAGACCTCTTACCTCTTCCTGCACTGGGATAATGCACACACCGATGTCACAGTCCAGGGATAATAAACACAGCGATGTCACTGTACAGGGAAAATAAACACAGTGATGTCACTGTAAAGGGATAACAAACACAGTGATGTCACCTTACAGAGATAATAAACATAATAATGTCAAAGTACAGGGATAATAAACGCAGTGATGTCACAGTCCAGGGATAATAAACACACTGATGTCAACGTACAGGGATAATAAACACACTGATGTCACAGTACAGGGATAATAAGCACAGTGATGTCACAGTCCTGGGATAATAAACACAATGATGTCACATTACACCTGTGCAAACAAGGCCTTGGGGGGGCGCAGATAAGTCTAGTGGCTACACTGAAAAGGGCCAGTGGCGCACAGATAAGGGTAAAGGGGCAGGGTCACAAGCAAGGTCTTGGAGGGTTGAGGGGTGCACAGATAAGGGCCAGGGTGGCACACACAGGAATTAAGGGGGCATTGAGGTGGCGGCACAGACAAACGCCAGGGAGGGGGGGCAACGATGAGACCCTGGGGCAGACAGGGACCACCGAGGCAGAATGGGGGGAAGCCCAGATAGGAGCCCGGCCCTGGCCCATGGGAGTGTGTGCACAGATGGGCATAGGGTGGTGGTGCGGGGGCGCAGGGTGGTGGTGCGGGGGCGTAGGGTAGTGGTGCGGGGGCGCAGGGTGGTGGTGCGGGGGCGCAGGGTGGTGTAGGGTGGTGGCACGGGGGCACAGATGGGCATAGGGTGGTGGTGCGGGGGCATAGGGTAGTGGTGCGGGGGCACAGGGTGGTGGTGCGGGGGCGCAGGAGGGCGTAGGGTGCTGGTGCGGGGGCGCAGGGTGGTGGCGCGGGGGCGCAGACGGGCGTAGGGTGGTGGTGCAGGGGCGCAGGGGGGCGTAGGGTGGTGGTGCAGGGGCGCAGGGGGGCGTAGGGTGGTGGTGCGGTGGGGCATATAACATATGGGAGTATTGTTAGTGATAAGAGGGGTTGTGTTGGGGAGGGTGGTTCATTTGAATAAGGCCAATGAATTAGGGGTCACAAAATAAAATAATTTTTTTTTCACACTTTTATTACTTTACTAGCCATTAATTGGGGGGGGGGGGTTGGGGGGGTTTGGGGTAAATACCTTTATTCAATGGTCTTTTTTTTTTTTTTGCAGACTTTCCGGCTCCTCACAGGCTTCGGCACTGCTGGCGTCACAGCGCTCGGTGCGTCACTGGGCTCGGCGCATGCCCAGTGACGCTCTTGATGCCTTTGCCCTTAGAGTTAGTAAGATGGCGCAGGCGCAGCAGCAGCAAGATTTCATGGGCACGCGGCCGGCAGCGTAAGCACGATTTCCAAACGCTGCCGTGCCGAGGAGGAAGGGGGGGGGGGCAGATATTCTAATATGGGCGTTACTCCGGCCCTAAACAGGAGTGATATATTTGAATAAAAAGGCGGGCTGGGCTCCAGAGTGGGGCGTTACTGGGCTCAGTTAAACGATTGTAATGCCCCTCTGGGCTCCTTCAGCCCTCATTTGCATATTAGAAAAAAGGATTTTTAACGAAAACGACAAGGCACAGAAAAGAAAGAAAAGCAGGCATGGATTCAAGGTACTTTATTGCACATAACTGTGGGTTTTGTTCAAAACCATAAATGCAAGTGACAGATTTCCTTTAAAGAGGCTGTCCACCTTTATGATGTTTTTCAGAACCCCACAGCATGCCCAGATCTATTGTGATGATCATACTTATCTGGTCCCTGCTGTTTGGTTCTGGCGTCATTGCTCTGAGGCTGCCTCTGTAGCTCCCGGGTGTGCCCACATCAACATCAACTCCAACATAGGAAGTTGTAAACATGCATTGGGGAGCCCACTGAGTTGGGTGCCCACTCAGATGTTTTTCACCCCCTCTCCCTGTGCTGAACTGCTAGCTATGCCTCCAAATAGAACCTATTGCTCAGGAGGAGAGGTATGTCGGTGGGTCTGGATCACCAAAGACCTGGAGCAGGAGGATGAGTGACTGTTCTGGCTGTGCAGACAGTGAAGGATGGGTGTTCAGGGAGCATGTCGGGGCTGATTGGTTATCAATCTAGCTGCAGCATTTTGAACTAGCTGTATGCAGAATATTTCTTTGTCTGGGGGCCTACATATAGGGTATTACAGTAGTCCAGACATGAGGTTATGAGAGCGTGTACCAGTGTTGATTAATCTTCTACCGGAATGAGATGTTTGATTCTTGCAATGTTTATCAGGTAGAAGTATGAAGATTTAACAATGGCTGATACTGTATGTGCTTCCTGAAAGAGAGTTCCCCATCAATACCCCCTACACCCCCAAATTTAATACATGGTCTGAGCTTTGAAGTGTTGTACTTCCAATGTATAAAAGTGTGTTTTCTGTGAGGTGTTGCCCTCGATTCAGAAAAACTTTTGTTCTGTTCTGTCCGGGTTCAATTTAAGCTAGCTGGTATTCATCCATTATTGTAGTTCAGCAAGGCACGAATTTATGGTTGGGGATGGGTCATTGACTTCGGACTTAAAGGACAGGTACAGTTGGCTATAGTTTGCATAACAGTGGTATGCCAGACCATGTCTATGGTTTATTTTGCCTAATGGTAGCATACAAACTGAAAATCACAGCAATTGTAAATGCAATTGACAATATATGGCTAAACCCTCACACTGATATTAAAATGAGATTTTTGCCAATATATTCTTATATCAAGAACATACCAGAGCCCACGCACCCCGTCAAGGTCTCTCAAAGTGGCACGGGACCTAACACTAACCCTACGTGCCGTAAGGCCCAGGGGCTTCGCCAGGTCAAAACATTCGGGGCTTGAGCAGGGCCCCGAATGTTATGGCTGGTGGCAATACAGACAGGCTCGGACTAGCTGGAATCAGTGGGCCCCTGCACGGTAAGTGAGCCTTCATGTTTGAAAGCTCACTGTCAGTAAAACTCTTTCCTTGAGCTGCAGGCAGGTGGCAGTCAATGAACTGTGTGGATGGGCCCACCTCCTGTCTTCATGGGCCCCGCCCCCTGAACATATCCACAATCCCATGCTGCAATCTATGAATATGTCAACCACTGGAGGGACCGCCATGCTGCCCCAAGCTGTAGGACGGGCAGTGCTTCCTTACTGAATAGGAAGGCTGACAAAGCGGAAGACAGCCTGTGAGCATACCTCCCAACTTTTGAAAATTGCTAAGAGGGACAATGTGTGCGGTGCACATCACAGCAGTTTTTTTCATACTAGGCCACGCCTCTAACTCCGCCCAAAGCATAATTACTAGAGCCCCTGCAGCAGATTTCTTCTTGCGTTTCAATGTCCATATAAATATTAGCACATAAATCATCAGATTCTAGATATTTTAAGGTACACATTGCACCAAATAATGAAGTTCTAGTCTAATATACAGGTAGAAACTGTACAGACACTTTAGTAAGGAGCAATTTAGTAAATTTATTAATGAACATTTATTTATTAATTCCCCAGGTCAAAAAGAGGGACATTTAAGGATCAAAGAGGGACAGAGGGACTTGGGTCAAAAAGAGGGACTGTCCCTCCAAAAGAGGGACACTTGGAAGGTATGCTGTGAGTACTTTTAACTTACAGGGGTTCCTCCAGTCAGCACTCCCTGTTAGTGAGCTAATGAGCTTTTATCCACATGTTCTGACTTTCACAAAAATCGTGGCAAAATGCGCCGTTTTTGCCGCGATTTTTGTGAAAATCAGAACATATGGATTGAAGCTTACTGACAGGAAGTGCTGGCTGGACGAACCCCTGTTAATTAAAAGTACTCACAGGCTGTCCTCTGCTATTATCAGCCTTCATATTCAGTATGGAAGCACTGCTGACACCACTGTGGAGCCCTGCTGCTATGAGAGAAGGACACAGCAGGATGCTGCAGCCACAATACACATGCCACAGAGGGCCATCATATGAAGTAGGTAAGGGAAATCTATACTGTCCAGTAAGTAGTACAGTATTAAAGGGTTATTTGTAAAAGTGTAAAAGTGTGCCTGCCTGTGAAGTGTATTACGGCTTGCGCTACACACCAACTTTGGCTCACAACACACACTGTGCAGCCAAAAATTGCAGCAACACAAAGCTACATTGCAACTAATGAAAGTGAATGGGGTTGTGACTCGACAGTCACCCCATTCACTTAACTGTAGCACCGCATTGCTGTGCAACATGTGTCACGGGCCAATAATGCTGTGTAGACCAAGCCTTAATGTGTGTCTATGTGGGTAAAGTTTGGCTGTGCATGTTGTATATAAAAGTGTGCCTCTATGTGTAGAAACATAAATGCACTACCATTAAATAGTATTGTGCTACACTGGTTTTCCAAGTTATATTTCTTTTTGGGGCAATGGCAGGAACATGAATAAAATAATAAAATAAACTCACCTTCCCACTCCTCTCCAATCCATCACTACCACTTCCTATTCTTCCTCAGGCTACAACACTGATATATTGTTGTGGTTGCAGTGGTAATATCCCATATACTGCTGCAGCCAGTCACTGGTCTCAGTGGTGTTAGCCATTTGACGGCTGCAACCATAACAATATGTCACTATTGCAGCCTGGGGGGAAATACAAATTATTGCATATAAACGTATGCGTGTGTGTAAAAAGAGAGCATGAAAGTTGCTTATGTGTGTGTCTATTAAACATGCATGTCAGGCCTCATGCACACAAGCATTTTCATTCGTGTGCTAGCCACATTTCATGCAGATAGCACACAGACCATTTCATTTACACAAATGTTATCTACGGTATGTGTTGTCTGCATCCCTATGTCTCTTCCCCAAATTATAGAACATGTTCTATTCTGTTACGTATTGCAGACAAGAATAGTTATTTCTTGTGGGAGTGAGAAAAATGTGGAGCACAAAGTGAAGATATTTTGAAGTTCTGTAGTTTGCAGGACAAAATATTAATACTGTCATATGCATGAGGCTATGTGTGCAATTATCTATATGACTGGATGAAGGAGATCCTGGGACTTTTATTTAGCTTTATAATTCACTATCAGGACCCTGAGAGATCTGTTCTTCCCTACATCACTTTAAGTCAAAAAAAGCATCTAAGTGTGACTCAAATGGGAAAGGAAATGTTCACTAATATGTTCTTAGGAATGGTTTCTCTTTTTATTAAAAACACACTCCAGTCCATCTTCTAAAAACACGTAAGGGAAAACAATCTCCCAAATGTAAAGTGAAAGGGAATGTATTTTGGGAATAGACAGAAGCTGCATGCAACTTAGTGATTTCATAAGAAACAAAACTGCATATGAATTGCATGGAACAGCTGACAAATTTCCCATCAAAATGAGAAAATGAGCAGCATCACTATTATATGTCTGGTTGGTGTAATTGTGTACACATTTAAGACTGGCTTCTGTTGCTTTATCTAAACGAGCTTTGTTCTGTTACCGTATCTATGCACAGAGCTTTGTTCTGTTACCGTATCTATGCACAGAGCTTTGTTCTGTTACCGTATCTATGCACAGAGCGTTGTTCTGTTACCGTATGTACGCACAGAGCTTTGTTCTGTTACCTTATCTATGCACAGAGCTTGGTTCTGTTACCGTATCTATGCACAGAGCTTGGTTCTGTTACCGTATCTATGCACAGAGCTTTGTTCTGTTAACGTATCTATGCACAGAGCTTGGTTCTGTTACCGTATCTATGCACAGAGCTTGGTTCTGTTATCATATCTATGCACAGAGCTTGGTTCTGTTATCATATCTATGCACAGAGCTTGGTTCTGTTATCGTATCTATGCACAGAGCTTGGTTCTGTTACTGTATGTATGTACAGAGCTTGGTTCTGTTACCGTATCTATGCACAGAGCTTGGTTCTGTAACTGTATGTATGCACAGAGCTTGGTTCTGTTACTGTATTTATGCACAGAGCTTGTTTCTGTTACCGTATCTATGCACAGAGCTTGGTTCTGTTATCATATCTATGCACAGAGCTTGGTTCTGTTACTGTATGTATGCACAGAGCTTGGTTCTGTTACTGTATCTATGCACAGAGCTTGGTTCTGTTACCGTATCTATGCACAGAGCTTGGTTCTGTTACTGTATGTATGCACAGAGCTTAGTTCTGTTATCATATCTATGCACAGAGCTTGGTTCTGTTACTGTATCTATGCACAGAGCTTGGTTCTGTTACTGTATCTATGCACAGAGCTTGATTCTGTTATCATATCTATGCACAGAGCTTGGTTCTGTTATCATATCTATGCACAGAGCTTGGTTCTGTTACTGTATCTATGCACAGAGCTTGGTTCTGTTACCGTATCTATGCACAGAGCTTGGTTCTGTTATCATATCTATGCACAGAGCTGGTTTATGCTGCCATCTGTTAGTGTATGATAGTTCTGAGCATGGTTCTGTTAGCATTTCTTAGTGCTCAGCTTGGTTCAGATATTGTATGTTAGTACTGAGCTTGTTTCTATTACTGGGTCTTAGTACTTCTGTCATATCCATATTTAAAGCTTATGTCTGTTACTATATCTGAGCATATCTTATTGCTGAGCTTAGTTCAGTTAGCATATCTAAGTAGCAGCTTAGGATAATATAGATAATTTAGTGTATATATCATATGGATATGTTGCACAACATTAACTTTACTAAAATGTACTCCTTTCAAAAACAACTTATATTTACCTCAAAATGGTGGTAACAAAAACTGTAACTCACCTTGCAAAAAAAAAAGCCATCATTCAGCTACACTGCTAGAAAAAGAAGGATATGGCTCTTGGAATACAAAGACATACATAAAAACAACTCTTTCTCCAAAAAACATGCTTTTACAGTGCAACATGAATAAAATATGAAATAATCTATATAAATCTTTTTAATTGTTATTATAAACTACAGGAGCAACTATAACTACAGGAGCACTATAGGGGGCATTAGACAGTAACCACTGCACTATGGTGGCCATTATTATTGGGCACAATAAGGAGGGCACTATAACTAATAAGGGCACTCTGGGAGAGAATTATTGCTATTAGTAGGAAGTTTATATTACTATAGGTGGACTAATCTGTATGGCAGTATAATTTCTGTGGTATAGTATTTAGGGACATTGGGGAGCACAGTGGGCACAGTATTCCGGGCAGCACCAGAATAACTTTGGGGTAGCAGGATGGGGAGGATGATGATAACAGAAAAGTGAGGAACCTATCATGTCTATTTGGTAAACTCTGCAGAAACTAGACACGGCTGAAAGAAGTTGTCTGGCCCAAATGGAGAAGATTAGGAAAGAAAATGTCTGCATCAGAGGAGACCTGTGAGGCACTGGATGCGAGAGGTATGTGGTGCTGTATAGTGCTGTATGTTTGGTAGTGTACATGCAGCAAGTAAAATATGTATTTAGTCCTAGGGTGAGCTTATGTGTGTGTTTAGGGCGGATACTTTGGGAATATGGCACTTATGTATTGGGGCTTGGGCCCCGGATCTTTTGAAACCCTAGCAACGCCCCTGGTAAGGCCCATAGTGAGCAAGAATTCTGCTACATTTAGATCAATAAATCCCCTCCAAGTTATTTATGATGTCACACTTATGTTTTACATTTTAAAAGGTGTTTTCCATGTTTTATAACTTCATTTAGTTCATTAATTTAAATCAACACAAGCTCAGAACCCTCACTTGGCGGCACAGTTTTTTGGGAAAAAATTATTATTAAAATATTTTATCCTACAGAGTATTTCAGAATTATTCTATTTGTATTTCATAGATTTAAATTCATTACCTCTCTGAATATTTTTAAACTAATGAGTGACATCAGAACAGAACATGATTATACCAAGATAATGGGCTCCTGCTGTACAGAAAGCGAAGAAAAAGGCTAGGCTATAATAAAAGCAAATATACATTAATCTTATCCACCATTAATTCTTGTGCAATATGAAATCAGCAGGGTCAGAATCAGCTCTGTTAAACCACCTTAAACAGCTCAAAATATGTTACTGTATGTCAAATTTCAATACTACTAAACTGGGAATTTTTACTGCATGTGTTATAAAAAGCATTGCTTATCGAGAATAGTAAATTATGGTTTATGTTGTTGCTATTTGTTTATACTACAAATCAATGTGAAAAATTGCAACTGCAATTACAATATGACAATACAGTAAAAGCAGCAAGAAATTACAGGGAATGCAATACAGACTTATTGCTTAGTTAGCATACTTATAAATAAATATGTCCATACACCTGCAATAGCTGTCGGCCAAATGCTTCTTCAGCTCACTGCTATCTTTTTGCGACTCTATCATACACATACACAATGGGCTCAGCCGAGCATGTTTGTGTTTCCAATAGTAAGAGACGAGAAAGCCACTACCAGACACCACCTTGGGGGACAAAAAAAAAAATCAGATATTGGAATTCAACATGTCATGATCTGTTTGGGAGAGATGAGAGTTCCACATACACATTAGATTTCTGGCTTGCTCTTCTGAAAATGGTGGATTTGGCCAATAAAACTAATGTAAATGAAAGCCTTAAGACATACTAGTTGCCAATGTCTTTGTTTGCATTACACAGCTTCTTCACCTGTAAAGCTCCTTTAAATGGGCCAGCAGTTGGGGCAGTTATCGAGAAGGAGCGTTCCTAGGAAAACTCATTCCTGATATTACCTGAATTATTACTGAATTACCTTATGTACAAGTGCTGTCAGTCACCCAGTGAATGAGCAAAAGCTCATTCATCAGGTAAAATTAAGGTTCATCTGGACACCAAAATTATCTCTGTGTAAACAGGGATCTGCTGCTCAAAAAACAATAGAGGAAATCTATTATGAGGGGAATATTTGAAGTCTGTTTTGCTTGAGTCTGCATTGGCGTACTTTATGCCACATTTATCAAATGTCACATGTTGTTTGATAAATTTGTCTTATCCTTAAACCTAACACTTTTGTTTAGAACAGCTACTCCAGTTTTCCTACTCCACCTCCTACTGGAGTGAGATTGCGACTTTTTGTGCAACTTTTAAAAAATGAATTGATAAATCTGAAGTGAAGCTTATTAATAGAGATGAGCGAGTAGTGTTCGATCGAGCCGGTATTCGATCGAATACTACGCTATTCGGCATACTCGATTTCAATCGAGTATAACGGCGATGGCGCACTTAGAATTCGTTTCCCCTCCCACCTTCCCTGGCGCTCTTTTTCCACCAATCAACATGCAGGGGGGGTATGACAGGCACGCTGAGCACGCTGGCAGCGCGAAAACAGCGTCTACATGGATTGGTTGGAAAAACCATGTGACCTCGAATATTAAAAACTCAGCTCTTCCTGCTCGTACGCATATGCTGCGTGAACTTAGTCAGGGACAGAGGCTGGAGAAGGGACAGACAGGTTTTAGCAGTTGGACAGGCAGGAGCGTGATTAAAAGCCCTTATCAGGGCTACTATAGTGCACTACAGTGATAGCTTTACTACAAGATACACTTTACAGAGAACGGCTGCCGTATTCAGGGATAGCTGCTGGAGTAGGGACAGAGAGAGGCATTAGTGGTGTATTAGGTGCTCTGCTACATACCAAACTATATTTGGCACTACTGTTCAGCGTTCTTTTTGGCTGAAAAACCCTGTTATATAACTAGTGTGTATATGCACCATCTGATCTGGCAGTATACGGCTGTGAATTTTATTTTATTTTTTTAAATACAGTTTATTTGGCTCTAGTGTTCTGGGTTCTGTGTGCCTGCAATACCCTTTTTGTATACCAGGTGTAAATACCCACCGTCTGTACAGTTAGTACGCGGCTGTGTACCTTGAAATATACAATATCTAGGCCTTTTAATTGGCCACTATACTGTGCGTTCTCTTGCTAAATTATTTCACATACCTGGTGTAAATACCCACCGTCTGTTCAGTTAGTACACGGCTGTGTACCTTGAAATATACAATATCTAGGCCTTTTAATTGGCCACTGTACTGTGCGTTCTCTTGCTAAATTATTTCACATACCTGGTGTAAATACCCACCGTCTGTTCAGTTAGTACACGGCTGTGTACCTTGAAATATACAATATCTAGGCCTTTTAATTGGCCACTGTACTGTGCGTTCTCTTGCTAAATTATTTCACATACCTGGTGTAAATACCCACCGTCTGTACAGTTAGTACACGGCAGTGTACCTTGAAATATACAATATCTAGGCCTTTTAATTGGCCACTGTACTGTGCGTTCTCTTGCTAAATTATTTCACATACCTGGTGTAAATACCCACCGTCTGTTCAGTTAGTACACGGCTGTGTACCTTGAAATATACAATATCTAGGCCATTTAATTGGCCACTGTACTGTGCGTTCTCTTGCTAAATTATTTCACATACCTGGTGTAAATACCCACCGTCTGTACAGTTAGTACACGGCTGTGTACCTTGAAATATACAATATCTAGGCCTTTTAATTGGCCACTGTACTGTGCGTTCTCTTGCTAAATTATTTCACATACCTGGTGTAAATACCCACCGTCTGTTCAGTTAGTACACGGCTGTGTACCTTGAAATATACAATATCTAGGCCTTTTAATTGGCCACTGTACTGTGCGTTCTCTTGCTAAATTATTTCACATACCTGGTGTAAATACCCACCGTCTGTTCAGTTAGTACACGGCTGTGTACCTTGAAATATACAATATCTAGGCCTTTTAATTGGCCACTGTACTGTGCGTTCTCTTGCTAAATTATTTCACATACCTGGTGTAAATACCCACCGTCTGTTCAGTTAGTACACGGCTGTGTACCTTGAAATATACAATATCTAGGCCTTTTAATTGGCCACTGTACTGTGCGTTCTCTTGCTAAATTATTTCACATACCTGGTGTAAATACCCACCGTCTGTTCAGTTAGTACACGGCAGTGTACCTTGAAATATACAATATCTAGGCCATTTAATTGGCCACTGTACTGTGCGTTCTCTTGCTAAATTATTTCACATACCTGGTGTAAATACCCACCGTCTGTACAGTTAGTACACGGCTGTGTACCTTGAAATATACAATATCTAGGCCTTTTAATTGGCCACTGTACTGTGCGTTCTCTTGCTAAATTATTTCACATACCTGGTGTAAATACCCACCGTCTGTTCAGTTACTACACGGCTGTGTACCTTGAAATATACAATATCTAGGCCATTTAATTGGACACTGTACTGTGCGTTCTCTTGCTAAATTATTTCACATACCTGGTGTAAATACCCACCGTCTGTACAGTTAGTACACGGCTGTGTACCTTGAAATATACAATATCTAGGCCTTTTAATTGGCCACTGTACTGTGCGTTCTCTTGCTAAATTATTTCACATACCTGGTGTAAATACCCACCGTCTGTTCAGTTAGTACACGGCTGTGTACCTTGAAATATACAATATCTAGGCCTTTTAATTGGCCACTGTACTGTGCGTTCTCTTGCTAAATTATTTCACATACCTGGTGTAAATACCCACCGTCTGTTCAGTTAGTACACGGCTGTGTACCTTGAAATATACAATATCTAGGCCTTTTAATTGGCCACTGTACTGTGCGTTCTCTTGCTAAATTATTTCACATACCTGGTGTAAATACCCACCGTCTGTTCAGTTAGTACACGGCTGTGTACCTTGAAATATACAATATATAGGCCTTTAATTGGCCACTGTACTGTGCGTTCTCTTGCTAAATTATTTCACATACCTGGTGTAAATACCCACTGTCTGTTCAGTTAGTACACGGCTGTGTACCTTGAAATATACAATATCTAGGCCTTTTAATTGGCCACTGTACTGTGCGTTCTCTTGCTAAATTATTTCACATACCTGGTGTAAATACCCACCGTCTGTTCAGTTACTACACGGCTGTGTACCTTGAAATATACAATATCTAGGCCTTTTAATTGGCCACTGTACTGTGCGTTCTCTTGCTAAATTATTTCACATACCTGGTGTAAATACCCACCGTCTGTTCAGTTAGTACACGGCTGTGTACCTTGAAATATACAATATCTAGGCCTTTTAATTGGCCACTGTACTGTGCGTTCTCTTGCTAAATTATTTCACATACCTGGTGTAAATACCCACCGTCTGTTCAGTTAGTACACGGCTGTGTACCTTGAAATATACAATATCTAGGCCATTTAATTGGCCACTGTACTGTGCGTTCTCTTGCTAAATTATTTCACATACCTGGTGTAAATACCCACCGTCTGTTCAGTTAGTACACGGCTGTGTACCTTGAAATATACAATATCTAGGCCTTTTAATTTGCCACTATACTGTGCGTTCTCTTGCTAAATTATTTTAAAAACCTGGTGTAAATACCCACCGTCTGAGCAGTTAGTACACGGCTGTGTACCTTGAAATATACAATATCTAGGCCATTTAATTGGCCACTGTACTGTGCGTTCTCTTGCTAAATTATTTCACATACCTGGTGTAATACCCACCGTCTGTACAGTTAGTACACGCAGTGTACCTTGAAATATACAATATCTAGGCCTTTTAATTTGCCACTATACTGTGCGTTCTCTTGCTAAATTATTTCACATACCTGGTGTAAATACCCACCGTCTGTTCAGTTAGTACACGGCTGTGTACCTTGAAATATACAATATCTAGGCCATTTAATTGGCCACTGTACTGTGCGTTCTCTTGCTAAATTATTTCACATACCTAATTATATACCCAAATATTGTATTTGCAACCAAAAAAAATAAAATGCGGAGGGGGGCTAGCGGAATCGGACGTGGACGAGGACGGGGGCGCGGAAATGCTGTTGGTGGCCTTGTTGAAGCCAGTGGGGATACAATGCGTGCTGGTGAGGGTCAGCCAGGATCCCACTCATCCAGAATCCCTGCCTTTATGGGACAGTTAAGCAGGGGGCGAGTTACACCGCTGTTGAGGCCTGAGCAGGTTGAACAGGTGGCGCAATGGATAGCCGATAGCGCTTCCACACAGTTGTCCACCAGCCAGTCATCCACACAGTCTCACTCTGACCCTCCTTCCTCCACACCTGGCCAACAGAGTCATCCCACCCTTGACCCCTCCCAGGAGCTCTTTTCGGGTCCTTTTTCAGATGTGCCGGAAGAATCCCAGGAGCTAGCAGAGGAATTTGTTTGTAGTGATGCCCAAACACTTGAGTTTTCGCCATCTCCTGCTGATGTGGACCCTGAACCAGCATCTGTTATCATTGAGCGATGATGATGATGAGACGCAGTTGCCATCAAGGGAGGCTGTTGGAATGTCCAGTGGGCAGGAGGAGGAGCAGAGTGAGGAAGAGGAGGTGGTGGAGGACGAAATGACCGACCCCACTTGGCCAGGGGTGATGTCCAGCGGGGAAAGCAGTGGAGAGGTGGTGGTCTGCGCAGCACCGAAAAAGGCAGCAAGAGGCAGAGGGATGTCCACAGGCAGAGGGATGTCCAGAGGCAGAGGGATGTCCAGAGCAGAGGGATGTCCACAGGCAGAGGGATGTCCAGAGGCAGAGGACAGTCCAGACAGAGTAGTGAGGCCACAGCGAGCACGGCCGAAGCTGTTCCCGGCAGCGGGCAGTCGCGCGAAGCTCCCCCATCGAGGCCTCGTACTTCTGTGGTGTGGAGATTTTTTAATGTTTGTGCGGATGACAAACTGAGCGCGGTTTGCACACTCTGCCACTCAAAACTGAGTAGGGGCTCTTAGAAGAGCAATCTGACCACCTCAGGCATGCGGCGTCACTTGGAAGTCAAGCACTGGGCTGAGTGGGAGAGAGCAAACGCAATACAACCTGCGCCCGGTCCTGCTGCCACTGCCTCTTCCCCTTTGTTGTGTGCTGCCACAGCGGTCCAGACCTCCAGCCAGGACACCTCCACATCTGCCTCTGCCTCGGCTACTTTGGGGCCTTCTCCTTCAGCCTCCCCTTCCCCCGCCTCTTCGCCTGCACCTTCACACTCCTCGTCCCATCAACTGTCCATCTCGCAGGCGTTCGACCGCAGGCGGAAGTACGCCTCGAGTCACCCCCAAGCCCAAGCCTTAAACTGCCACATCTCCAAACTGCTGGCCCTGGAGATGTTGCCGTTTAGGCTTGTGGAGACGCAGGCCTTCCGCGACCTGATGGCGGCTGCCGCACCTCGCTATTCCGTCCCTAGCCGCCACTACTTTTCCCGGAGTGCCGTCCCCGCCCTGCACCAGCACGTGTCGCGTAACATCAGGCGGGCCCTGAGGTACGCAGTCAGCGCAAAGGTCCACTTGACCACCGACTCGTGGACAAGCGCTTGCGGCCAGGGACGCTACATCTCTTTGATGGCACACTGGGTGAATGTAGTGGAAGCGGGGACGGGGTTGCAAACAAAGACGGCCTACCTACCACCCCCGCCCAAGATTGCCAGCATGGGTTCTGATAAACCCCCCTCCTCCTCCTCCTCCTCCTTCTCTGCCTTAACATCGCCCTCAGCCGCTAGCTGGAAGCGTTGCAGCACTGGCGCGGGGAGACGTCAGCAGGCGGTGCTTAAGCTCATCAGCTTGGGCGACAGGAAGCACAGCGCCCCAGAGGTGAGGGACGCCATATTGCAGCAGACGGAGATGTGGCTGTCGCCGCTGCAGCTAGGACCAGGCATGGTCGTGTGCGATAACGGCCGTAACCTGGTGGCGGCTCTGGAGCTTGCCGAACTCGATCACGTACCATGCCTGGCCCACGTTTTTAATCTGGTAGTCCAAAAATTTCTAAAGACTTACCCCAACCTGGCAGAGCTACTGGTGAAAGTGCGGCGCTTGTGCGCTCACTTTCGGAAGTCAACTGTAGCTGCTGCTAGCTTAAAAAAACTCCAGCAACGCCTCCATTTGCCTGAACATCGGCTGTTGTGCGACCTGCCGACTCGCTGGAATTCCACCTATTCCATGTTGGCCAGGGTGTGTGAGCAGCAGAGAGCATTGATGGAGTACCAGATTATGAATCCACGCGTGCCTCCAACTCAGCTCCCTCAGTTTGCCAACCACGAGTGGCCATGGATGGCAGACATATGCGATGTACTGCGTATCTTTGAGGAGTCCACCAAGAAGGTCAGCAGCGAGGACGCTATAGTGAGCGTAACCATCCCGCTCCTATGCGTCCTTAAAGAATCGCTCATCGCAATAAGGGAGAACGCATTGCACGCAGAGGAGACGGGGGTAGGAGGAGACGCAACGGAGCTACACAGTCAGACCACACTTTTGTCTGCTTCACGGTGGCAGTTGCAGGAGGAGGAGGATGAGGAGGAGGACGACGTGGAGGTGGCTGTGGAAGAGGAGGAGGATGCTGGCGGCGAGGGTAGCAGTCAGGCTGTGTGCGTCCCATTGGTTCAGCACGGATGGGGCGGAGAGGAGGCGGAAGAGGAAGAGGAGGAAATGGCAAGTGATCCTTCTGGTGGGGGCAGTGACGTCATGCCTATTCAGAGTCTGGCACACATGGCTGACTTCATGCTGGGCTGCTTTTCCCGGGACACACGTGTTGTCCGGATAGTGGAGAACAAACTGTACTGGGTCTTCGCAATCCTGGACCCCCGGTATAAAGATAACGTCTCTTCTTTTATTCCGGTAGAGGAGAGGACGAATCGATTGCTGGAATACCAGAGGGAACTCGTGCAGAACATGATGGAGATTTTCCCACCCACCATCGCTGGCGGCAGAGAGGAGAGGGTCTCCCAGAGTCCCACAACATCAATCAGGCCCACAGCCACCAGGGGAACACTCTCCAAGGTGTGGGACACGTTCATGGCACCCCCTCGTGCAACTTCCATCACTGCGGGGCCCGCTATCAGCAGGAGGGACAAGTATCGGCGGATGTTGCGGGAGTACCTGGCAGACCGTACCCCTGTCCTCCCCGATCCCTCGGCGTCCTACACTTACTGGGTCTCCAAGTTGGACACGTGGCTGGAACTGTCCCTGTACGCCTTGGAGGTGCTTGCCTGCCCTGCCGCCAGCGTGCTATCAGAAAGGGTGTTCAGCGCAGCCGGGGGCATTATAACCGATAAGCGCAGCCGCCTGTCAACCGACAGTGCGGACAGGCTGACGCTAATCAAAATGAACAGCAAGTGGATTGACCCAGACTTTGCTTCTCCAACCGTGGAAAGCAGCCAAAAGTGAAGTGCCATCTGTATGAAGTGCCATTTCCTCCTCCACCTCCTCCTCCTTAACCGCCGTAGAATTGCTCCGTAAATAAGAAAAATTTATATATTTATGGCTCACCTCTTGGGCCTCCACAAAATGTTTAAGAGGTCTCACCTCTTGGGGCCTCCATATAATTTTTAACAGGTCTCACCTCTTGGGCTCCACATAATTTTTAAGAGGTCTCACCTCTTGGGCCTGCACAAAATGTTTAAGAGGTCTCACCTCTTGGGCCTCCACATAATTTTTAAGAGGTCTCACCTCTTTGGCCTCCGCAAAATGTTTAAGAGGTCTCACCTCTTGGGCCTCCACATAATTTTTAACAGGTCTCACCTCTTGGGCCTCCACATAATTTTTAAGAGGTCTCACCTCTTGGGCCTGCACAAAATGTTTAAGAGGTCTCACCTCTTGGGCCTCCACAAAATCTTTAAGAGGTCTCACCTCTTGGGCCTCCACATAATTTTTAAGAGGTCTCACCTCTTGGGCCTCCACAAAAATGTTTAAGAGGTCTCACCTCTTGGGCCTCCACAAAATCTTTAAGAGGTCTCACCTCTTGGGCCTGCACAAAATGTTTAAGAGGTCTCACCTCTTGGGCCTCCACAAAATCTTTAAGAGGTCTCACCTCTTGGGCCTCCACATCATTTTTAAGAGGTCTCACCTCTTGGGCCTCCACAAAATGTTTAAGAGGTGTCACCTCTTGGGCCTCCACATAATTTTTAACAGGTCTCACCTCTTGGGCCTCCACATAATTTTTAAGAGGTCTCACCTCTTGGGCCTCCACAAAATCTTTAAGAGGTCTCACCTCTTGGGCCTCCACAAAATCTTTAAGAGGTCTCACCTCTTGGGCCTGCACAAAATCTTTAAGAGGTCTCACCTCTTGGGCCTCCACAAAATCTTTAAGAGGTCTCACCTCTTGGGCCTCCACATAATTTTTAAGAGGTCTCACCTCTTGGGCCTCCACAAAATGTTTAAGAGGTCTCACCTCTTGGGCCTCCACATAATTTTTAACAGGTCTCACCTCTTGGGCCTCCACATAATTTTAAAGAGGTCTCACCTCTTGGGCCTCCACAAAATCTTTAAGAGGTCTCACCTCTTGGGCCTCCACAAAATCTTTAAGAGGTCTCACCTCTTGGGCCTCCACATAATTTTTAACAGGTCACACCTCTTGGGCCTCCACATAATTTTTAAGAGGTCTCACCTCTTGGGCCTCCACAAAATCTTTAAGAGGTCTCACCTCTTGGGCCTCCACAAAATCTTTAAGAGGTCTCACCTCTTGGGCCTCCACAAAATCTTTAAGAGGTCTCACCTCTTGGGCCTACACAAAATCTTTAAGAGGTCTCACCTCTTGGGCCTCCACATAATTTTTAAGAGGTGTCACCTCTTGGGCCTCCACAAAATCTTTAAGAGGTCTCACCTCTTGGGCCTCCACATAATTTTTGAAAGGTGTCACCTCTTGGGCCTCCACAAAATCTTTAAGAGGTCTCACCTCTTGGGCCTCCACATAATTTTTAACCCGTCTCACCTCTTGGGCCTCCACATAATTTTTAACAGGTCTCACCTCTTGGGCCTCCACAAAATCTTTAAGAGGTCTCACCTCTTGGGCCTCCGCAAAATCTTTAAGAGGTCTCACCTCTTGGGCCTCCACATAATTTTTAACAGGTCTCACCTCTTGGGCCTCCACATAATTTTTAAGAGGTCTCAGCTCTTAGGCCTCCACATAATTTTTAAGAGGTCTCACCTCTTTAGCCTCCACACAATTTTTAAGACGTCTCACCTCTTGGGCCTCCACAAAATTTTCCATGAGCCTCTGGCCAGCCCACGGCCTCTTCCTGCCTTTTGCGGTCCTACGCATCCCTCAACATCCCCACTGCTTTACCTGCTAGACATGACACTGGGCCAGGTCGGGTCACTGACATCTCTAGCGCCAACAATTTGGGCATTTTAAGGCTTCTGCATGTGTTTGAGTTGTTTTTACATTTTAAAGAAGACATGTCTGACCACATTTCACACACACACACACAATGACAATTAGGGGTGGGGTCTATTTGCTTTCCCCCTTGCCTATGCCATCTGTGGTTGTCATAGGCAACGTGATTTTAAGGGGTGCAGAATTTCATCTTCTTTTTTGTCTAGTTTGGCTTGGGGTCCATGGCAATGTAGAGGAAAGAAGGTTTCCTTGTATGGTCTCACTTTACAGAGAGGTTACATTGTCTTTGGAGTGTATTGTTGAGAGGCTGTGATAGTGGCGTAATAGTGCGACTTGGGCGCGTTATATGCACCCAGACATGCTTCCCCTGCTGTCCCAGTTGCATTCCAGCAGTGTTGGCATCCTTTTCTGAGGTTTCAGGGTGGACTTGGTGACCTCCAAGTGGTCCAATTGAGATTTCCAAGTGGCGAGCATTTTTTCCCCATAGACTTTAATGGGATTCGATATTCGGTCGAATAGTCGAATTTCGCGGTCTATTCGAATCGAATTTCGAACTTTCGAATATTTCACTACTCACTCATCTCTACTTATTAACATAGCTAACCACAACCACTTTTCCACCTATATTTTAAAACTGTAGTAAGTAGTGTAAAACTGCAAAAAGTCGCAACATTTTTGCACACGTGAGTGCAAAAAGTCACAAAAAGCCCTATTTTCCGACTATTTGACGCCAGAATTCTGGAGTGAAGGTATGATAAATCAGGACCTGTTTGGGGACCATTGATCCATGTAGCAATCCTTCATCCCATACAGAAGAGTTGATTGATACATGTAAACTGTGGTTTAATGTTAAACTTACTGTGAGACAAGGCTTAATATAAGCTAACTCTGCACTTCCTCTGGTAAAAGTGATTAATGTGGCTTTATTATGTGTCTCTATTCCAAAAGGCTGTCTGTGTGAAGGGAATAGTTAACTGGTAGAGATGAGCGAATCGATTCGTCAATTCGTTGATTCATATTGAATCTTGGGAATTTTTAGCTGCGAAGCGAATCCGAATATTAGGCGATTCGCTTCAGCTTTGTACGCATTCGCTACGTAGTTTGTCCTATAAATTATACGCTATTGCTACGTATAAGTTACTCTATATGCTGTTGCGTACGAATTCAATTCATTAGCGATGCAGACTCCTTTATGGTAGCTCCGCCCCTTCTCCAGCACGCGAGGAAGACGGGGCAACTCAGGAAATTAAGATGGCGAGACAGCGAGGCCCTGACTGGGGAGGCATGGTGTGGGGCACCAACCCCTATGAGGAGAAGGAACCGGAGGAGATCTATGTCTCTCAATATGTCCGGCAGCCTAAGAAGTCGGTTGAGGTGCCCACTGAGCTGTTCACTCCGCTGGCTGACACGGTGGAGGCGGCAGGAGTTCCCGCTCCGCCGCGGAAGGACTACTCCCTTTGGCAAAATTCTATGGTCCCCGAGGCTGTCACCCGGTACACCCTGACCCTCTGGGAATACAAAAAGTTGGTAGAGGAGTGGGTTGTGCAGGTTTTGGAGCACCCACGGTCCGGTGACCCCAAGCTGGAGCGCCGAAGGGGTACCGTTATTTGGTTCAGTGTGGAACAGGGAGTAGGTTTTATTGGTAATCAGGAGACGGCGGAAGACTTATACGTAAACAGCCGTTCTGTAAAGCGGCCGTATCTTCCGCCCGTCCACCACAATCTCCACGCAGGGGATTACGTGGAGTATACCCCCATGAAGAGCCTCCAAGGCCCCTTTGCTACTGGGGTGAAACTCCTTAATTCATAAGCTATTTGTACGCTCATGCGTCATTTTTACATGAATGTTCGTTATTAGTGCGCGAATGTTCGCTAAAAGCACATAATAACGTATATTTTGTACGCAAATACAACGCAAATTCGTCGAATATACGAATCTTAGGAAAAGTTCAGCGAATGTTCGGCGAATAATTTTTTTAATGATTCGCTCATCTCTATTAACTGGCAACCCTTAGAGACAGTTGCGGGGCGGTAGACTGGCCCACCCTTCTGGTGAGTGAGTTACTGGCATGTGGGCCAAAAGAAAAGACATTGGTAGTAGTTGCTGGTGTGTAAACCAGATACACTGTAGCTGAAGCAGAAAAAAAAGTATTTTTATCAAGGGAGATGCAAACCTTGTGAGATAACAAGCTGCCAGCTTTGCAGCTGTGCTAACTTGAGAGAGAGAAGAACAGTCTTCTATTTAAGGTTGAGGACCATTAAAATGGACAAGAAAGCCAGTGAAGATAACACTTGTGTAAACTGCATGTGGAGTGGGTGTATTGCTATACTGAGAAGCAGTGGCCATCCGTTGAAGGACTGCACACCATGGTTGGGCATTAATGGGATATTGAGCAATAAATTGCACTCCTTTGGTCAGTTGGGAAGATTTCTTGTATGTGAAGAAAGTACTCAGGGAGGACCATGATAGTACCCACCATTTATACACAGCCTTTGGAAAAGCCCACCATGTTATATATTTGAGGACTGTGTTCATTAATTGTACTTTTTCTGTGCCACCCATAATAAGTAAAAGAAAGACTATGATTTGCTTTAACCAAGCCGGCCTGGACATTTGTCTGCATATATGACCCAGTTCCCTGTTCTTCTGCCTTGTACCCCGCTACTCTTCTAAAACCAAGGGCAGCTCAACTACCAGCAGGCAGGAACCCCCAAATCTAGGGTGTGTCCTGAGGAGAAGAAAGGGTGTGTCTCTCCTAACAATGCACGCCCTGCCTGGGGGACAGCTGGAGTAGAGAGCCACCGTAAGTACTGCACACTGGATACAAACTCTCCCCAGTTAACCAAATCCGCTGTCTTGGAGTAACCTTTGATTCTGTCCTGTCCTTCAAACCACATATCCAAGCCCTAAGCCCTTTCCAACACCTGTCACCTCCAACTCAAAAATATCTCTCGGATCCACACATTCCTAAATGAGGAAAAATTCTTGTATATGCCCTCATGATCTCTCACCTGGACTACTGTAACCTGTGGTCACAGTAGTCTGTGGCCTTCAATCTAGCACCCTCACACTCCTCCAATCTACCTTCAACTCTGCTGCCTGATTAAGCCACCCCCCCCCCATTACTCTTCTGCCTCTCTCCTCTGCCAATCCCTTCACTGGCTCTCTATTGCCAAAGAAATTTCATTTAAAATGCTAACAAATACATATAAGGCTGTCCACAACCTGTCCCCTCCATACATCCTTGAGCTACCTTCCCAAAACATCCACACATATAATCTCTGATCCTCACAAAACCTCTTTCTCTACTCTTATTACCTCTTCCCACAATTGCCTCCAAAATTTCTCCCATCCATCCCCTATACTTTGGAACTCTCTACCCCAACATATCAGAATCTCAGCTACAGTGGAAACCCTGAAACCCTGAAAACCCACCTTTTCAGGCAAGCCGGCAACCTACAGTAACCCTGCTGCCATTATACTGCCTTATGACCAGCTTTGCTCTCACAAACTGTATCCTTCTCCCATCCCTTGTTGATTGTAAACCCTCACAGCCAGGGTCCTCTCTCCTTCTGTACCAGTTTTTAACTTGTCTTGTTTATGCTTTTTGCAATTGTTTTGAATTATGTATGTACACTCCTTTTCATATGTACTGCACCATGGAACTAATGGTACTTTAATAATAATAATAATAATAATAATAATAATAATAATAATAATATTCATCCTATTCCCACCACCACCACTCTCATCCTCTGCACCCCACGCCTCTCCCAGCAGGCTAGTGGGCTGAAGTATCAAGACCACCACAAGATTAACTCAAAGTACTGTTCTACAATTTAGTACTCTTATTGTTAGAGTAACATTGCTGTGACTTGCAGGGAGATGCAGAAGGAGAGAAATTGTGTTTGTGATTCTGCAGATGGCAATCTCCTCTCTGTTTCTCCCTAGGGCTTAACAGTGACTGGAGGGCGCAGTTTTCTTCCTTCGGAGTATACTTTGGTATTGGGCCTCTTACCTATTGGTAGTTGGGGTGCCCTTGATATTAAGAGTGTTGTGTCACTTCAGCAAATAACATTTATTATGTAGAGAAAATTAATACAAAACACTTACTAATGCACTGTGATTGTCCATATTGAATCTTTTGCTGGCTGGATTAATTTTTCCATCACATCATACTCTGCTCGTTTCCCTGATTATGACCACCCTGCAATCTATCAGCAGTGGCCGTGCTTGAACACTATAGAAAAAAGCACTAGTCTATGTGAGTTCCCACGGTCCTGGGCCTTCAGAGAGGCCAGCACTTTTTCCTATAGTGTGCAAGCACGGCCACCACCGATGGATTACAGGGTGGTCGTAACCATGGAAACGAACAGTGTATAATGAGATAGAAAAATGGATCCAGCCAGGAAAGGGAGCAGTATGGATAATAATACATTAGTAAATGGCTTGTATTAACTTTCTCTACATGATAAATGCCACCTCCTGAAGTGACAAAACCTTTTTAAGTGTTGGTCTGAGTGTAAGTACAGATGAAGCAACTGGTGAATGGTGTAGTTAGTAAAAAGGCCAGTTTATCGCAATAAATAATTCTCTCTTTACTAAAGTGCAGAATAAAAGTATTTGTACATCCAATAATAACAAGGCAATGTTCCAAGGCATATAGCACAAAGTGCAATCCTTTCACAATGGTAGCATCTGGACAACAGCAATGATGGGGGTTGTAGTGCGTTCTGTCTCTCTAAAGTGTTTCTGCAGAACCTTAGACATAAGATGAGGTTCTTGTTAAATGCTTCCACAAATTCCTGGACTGAGGGGTACAGTTAGTCAGACTGTCTCCAAATGTGGAAGGGCACATTAACAATGTTCCCTCTAAAAGCAGTAAAGTCTCTCCACCATAAACATGCACAATACCTTGCTGACTGATTTCAATGCATGGCCTTGCAGATTCTGAACCTTCCAAAGTTCCTTTTGTCTGGAGCACTCCGGTGTAACAGATGCTTCCTTGGCTGTAAGAGTCTCAGAAATGTTGGTTCTCTAAATTTAGGATTAGTTCCTTGGAGCTTGCACATGTAGGTTTTCACTCTAGCACAAATAGACTCATACTACACTGCATAACCAGGGTGGGTCCAAGTCCTTATCCTTGTAACCTAAAGGGATGAGCTAAGGTCACATATACAAATGTGATCACATATACAAATATACAAATACAAATATAATGAATTAGAACATTTCACTTAACAATACACCATTATAGCAATTACCCTTTTGCAATGACCCTGTTCTGTTCTACTGCACAGTGCCTCAAAAAGCCAAATTGTTCTGTTTTACTTTCGCAAAACAGAGGAATGATGGTTTAAATAGTACAAAATAAGATGAAAGGAGAGTTACTATTATGTATGTGTATATTAGGAGAAATATAGACACGGCAGCTTAATAATACAATGTTCTCTTAATGTGTATCAAGACAGTTTTTATAGCTTGTCTTAAAACCAATTTTCTCAGACAGATGTGATTGATGAAATGTGTTCTCGACATCAATCAATGGGGTACATGTAGTTGAGAAATTAAAAAAAAAAAATCAGTGAGCTCTTCCAATGTGACTGACTAGACCCTAAAGATGATTTTTCCTAACCCTTTTATATGATAAAACAGTGAAAGTTGGCAATCCCTTTACATACAAAACAATGTTAGAGTAATCTCACAGGATTAAATCAAAGGTAAAACACCAAAATAATGAATAAATACTGTCATGGTCATATGTTAAATATAGTGACTGAGAGTATTCTATTTACCAAGAAGGCTGATTATTATTATTATTATTATTATTATCATCATCATTATTATTATCATTATTATTGCAGTAGTCCTCAAAATAATGTACTGATGTGACATATAAAGCCCTCCATTCGAAACTGATACACTTTGTTATGGTATCTGCTCTAGAGTCTATTTTAATTTGGGGTCTGTTTGCGTTCGTATGACGCAATCGCGAGTTGACCGAATAAATTCATATTAAGAACGAATCTTGTCAGAAATTCGTCGATTATTCGCCGAAGCGAATTTTGAATGATTCGCTCATCTCTAGGGTACTGTATGTATTTATTGGGGGTCTGATCTGGGGTCTGTATTAATTTGGGGTCTTATCTGGGGTTTCCATTATTTTGTGGTCCGATATGGGGTCTTTATTAATTAGAGTTCTGATTTTGGGTCTGATCCGAGGCTTGAATTAATTTGATATCTGATCTGGGGATCTGTATTCACTTGATGTCTGATCAGGGGTCTGTAATAATTTGCAGTCTATTCTGTGTTCTGTATTACTGTGGTATCTGATCTTTTAGTTTGTTTACTGCAGCATTTCCAGAACCATAACTTTTATTCTGTTGGTGTAGCCATATGAAGGTTTGAAAGGCAGTATTTTGGGGGATATACAGTATTATTTAATGATTCAATTTCTTAATTTTGGGGAAATGAGAAAAAGTTGTAAATCCGCTAAAATTTTTGAGTTGGAGCCCTGTCAATTTGATATTGATGACTTATCCTGAGGATAGGTCATCAATATGAGAAAACTGGAAAATATTTTTGAAATACTATATTTTTTTTGTTTAATGGGTTATTATGCTTGTTGCAGTACCAAATATGCATTTAGTACTGTTTATATTTATTTTTTTTTTTTATAGTTTACTGAATAATTTATACACTGGTGGACATCAGTGACTGTATTCCATAATACTGTTGGTAAGCTTGAGTGATGTATTTTACATTGGAAACCAATTCGAGATAAGCAGGATATCTTCTCTGAAATAGTATACAGCAATCACAGTTAGTGATCACAAAACCATGTGAATACAAACTAATGCCCCATTTAAAGAGCACCTGTCACCATTCCTGACCTGCCTTTTTTAATATTTTCATGCATTCCCCATGTAATAACAATTCTGGAGCATCTATTCTTATGGCTCTATGTTGTGCGATTCCTTTATCATTTCAACTAAAAGTTATGAATGAATTGCTAGCAGTCTGCAGTAAGGGTACAGAGGGATGGTAACAAGTCGGGGGGGGGGTGCACCTGCACTGTCAGCAGTGATTGGATAGATTGAGTTTGTGCAGGTACACACCCCCAACTGGTTACCACCCCTCTGTACCCTTACTGCAGACTGCTAGCAATTCATTCATAACTTCTAGTAGAAATAATAAAGGAATGGCACAGCACAGAGCCATAAGATGCTCCAGAATTGTTATAACATGGGGAATGCATAAAGCTGTTAAAATAGGCATGTCATAGATATAACTGTTATATCAAATGACTCCAAGTTGACATCTTCTATTATCGTACATGTATGACGGTGTTGAGTTTACTGAGACATCAGAGACATCTTTCTCCCCTCACTTCTACAGCCAATGCTTAATACAGTCTCCCCATCTTTTAATACTGAAATACTGCTGCTACCACCAATTCTTTGCCTGCTGCTGCTCGGTCTTATTGTACCTATTGAAATCCCCATTGCCAACAAATGCTGTACTTTAGATATAATAGGACCTGCTGACATGGATGAAAAATGTTGGGCCCTATAATAAGCTTTTAAATGAATTAACTAAGACCTCTGATCAGACCTCTCAAAATTAATTTAACCCAAAAAGTAATTAAGACCATAGAACAGACCCCTAAGTTAATCAAATCCTAGCCTAGACTCCTAAATGAGTACAGACAACCAACCAAACAACTACATAAATTAAGACCCCAGACCTCAAAGTTAATTAAGACCTCATAACAGACTCCTAAATACAGAAACCAGAGCCCCTAAAATAATTAAGACCTCAGACTGGACCTTCTAAATAAATAGAGACCCCTGAGACATTTAAATAAATTCAGACCCCAAATCAGACCAAAGACCACCCTTTTCTCCTATTTCACATAGCTTCTTTGTTACCCCTATATATTAGCAAATTGTGGTAAATTTGCTGTGTTTTTTTTTTTAAATAGGTCCTCAGAGCCAATGGAATAGGGTGACCTGCAGCTGGAGATCCAAGAGTGGAATGTACTGTGCCACCCGGAGGTAGGAAATGAGTACAAAGGTGCTAGTTCCCCCTGTGGGTGCTGAGGGCCTTGCACAGAGATGCTCTTGACCAGTAGCTGTGCACGGAACAACGCACAACCATATTTATTTGAATGAAACTGTACTGGAGGACTGTACATGGCCGGTGGCCTGATGCCACTCTAGATTATCTGGATATCCTAGCAATATGCCATAACATTAGAAAATGGGAATACCCCTTGAACAATTGTGCAAATAGATGCAGAGTTCAACTTTAGGAGCCTGCTTATGCAACATTTAAATAAAACCAAACCATCTAAATTCAGATATATTCCCATGGTTTCCCCTTAATAATACAGGTCTTCAATATGGTGGCTAAAAGTGACATCCTGGTCAAAGAAAAAGCTGCAGTTTACATGGTTCCTTGTACTGTCACTTTCATAAGCAAAGGATGAAAGGCATTAAAGAAATCAGAGAATGGCAACAGACCATCCAGGAGGCCTTGAATCAACATGTGATTGTATCTATTGTCAAGGAAACCTTTGAAATGATGAAAAGTTCAATGGTGTGCATGTGCAAAGCGAAATCAAACTGCGTGATTCTGGTACAAATGTTACATAAGGAAAATGGTTGCTAAATTTACCAAAGTATAACTTTGCAAAGGGTCTATTGAAGTAGTGGCATAGAAGCATTCAACCCTGCGACATCACAGTGGGACCATGTGCTGTGTATTTACGAAGAAAGGGTCTGTGAATACTAGAGAACTAAAAGAACCTGTGCCCAACCTATACAGAGGAACAGCTAAATGACGTTATAATTATCTTCTGCCCCATACCATTTAATCTCAAAGCAAACACAAGCGTAAATGTCTGCCTGTCAAAGGGTTCTCAGCAGAATAGTATCCATTAAACATGGAGGTGTGAAAAACACATTCAATACAGTTAATGTAACAAGACTTTCTATTTCCATCACGTAATAGATCACTTTTTATATCACTTCAACTTCTATCCAAGATTACAAAACCTTATATTTATTAGATATTATATACAGCATATCATTGTAAATGTACAACAGTATGCTATTTCCATAATTCCCAAGGAAGTATGGAAAGAGCAGAGTATATATGGCCACTTCTCTATTTACGGTAGCCACAAGGTGGGGTCTTGTTCTCGAGATGCAGATGTGGATATACCATAAATGTCCAAATGGAAATACCCCTAAAATAAATGTTCACCTATTAGCACCATGTTGTTTTCAGGGCTAGTACTCGGTACTGATTAGTTTCATGATATAGCATTCATTCAACTAGACATGAGCGAAGTTTTGAAAAATTTGATTTGGCAGCTTCGCCAAAGTTCACCAAAAATATGATTTATTATAAATTAATTTGTCAGAAATTGCTCTAAACCAGATATACCCAGGCCATTCTGCCTGCTCATATTCTTCCCTCTTGGTGGCCCAATCTCAGTGTGAAGTTTTGGAAATTAACCCTTTCCGTCGGCAGCCGGGCATTTAAAAATGGCCACTGGGTGTCTGCTGTTTTAAAGAACAGATACCTGGCACTTCTGTCCATGACCAGCGGTAATGTCAGGTGCCTTCCTAAAAGCAATAAAATCAAGGGATTCACAACAGGTCTGGGATCCCTCCATAATATGACTTTAGTGGTATTTTGCTTTTAAAATTATTAGGGTTAAGACAAGATGGCAGAACATGGTGGCTCACCATGGCCACTGGATTATTGCAGCAACACTGTCCTTAGCGCATGGGCGCTTGTCACATCTCTCCCTATGCTCAGCTCACAGGAAAATGGCGGAGACAGCACGGGATGAGGGTTTTATAGGGCTGTGACATCACAGGGGATGGCTACCTGTGGATTGGCTGGCTGCACGGAATTATGGGTGATCTTGTGTTCCCGGGTTTGTTACTTTGATTTTTTAACACATGCAGCTGCCATTTTAGTAAATCCTGATTTGTTACCATGAAGGGTGAGGAATTCAGCTTTCTTAATAATCTAAGATTTCCCAAACTTCTGACTGAATTCTGCTTTGAATGCTTCCCTTTTCTCAACACTAATTCTAACAATGGATGGTCTTTTTTCTTTTACTGAGGTACAAATCTTCTGCATAAAGTTAAAGGGGTTTTCCAAGTTATAGATATTGACTTTCTATACTCAGGATAGATCATCAATATAGGATCAGTGGAGGTCCAACATCTGTTAACCCCCACTGTTCAGCTATTCTCAGCAGCTGCCCGGTGCTAGAAAACACACAAAATCACACAAAGGAATGGAACCTGAGCTGCAGTAACCTGGCATGGCCACTACACAATGGATGGAGCTTTCTACATCTAGCTCTGCCAACTGCTGAGAACAGCTGAACAGTGGAGTGCCGGGTGTTGGACCCCCATAATCTATATTGATGACCGATCCTGAGGATGTTCAATGTGACCGTGTCTGATACGATTCTGGCTACCTGCAGCAAGCACTAAAAGTAATTTAGGAGCATTCAAGCTGTTAAATTATGGAGATCAATGTATAATTCGTATATAGTAAGCTACTTACTAATGTATGACCTTTTTAGATGAACCATAGAGATGAGTAAATATATTCTTTGTCCTCCAGCTGGCATGTCAACCCTTCAGCAGCCCTAGAGGGCCAAGGTACTGACAGTGTGGACCCATTTGCATGTGACTAACCACTTAGATCCTGTGGTAGCTATTTACCGCAAAATCTAAAGGGTTAAACTGCCAGAATCGGAGTTCTCTCTGGTCACAGCAGTTGTAGCAGGGTTAAGTAATACAGCCCTGTTCCTGCCACTGGTATCATAGGGACACCCACAGCACCCGCAGGATTAGTATGCCAAAAATGTATCTAGCTACCACATATATCATCATCATTGGTCGTGAACCAGTTTTGATTTTAATGAGCAGAAATGCCCTGAAATGTCTAATAATTATGTTAGAGAATCTTCATTGATACAGTACGTGCAGAAAGAAGATCTGAAATCTTCATAACTTCCTCTATCTATTAGTTCCTCTCTTCTATACAAACAGCAGACAGGAAAGGACTGATAATAGAAAAAAAAGAAAAAAGTGTTGAAGATCAATTGAGTTTAGCATCTGCCAGCTTTAAGAGTACGGGAAGTCCTTGATAGTAATGATGTTATTTCTGGAAACTTGAGGGGAAGCTAGTTTCTCAGTGTTATTTTCAGAGCATGGTTTTATTATAAAGTCACTTAGCTTTGAAGACAGAAGGAAAGGACAGACTTCCATTAGCAAAGACTGGAATCCATTCAATTGTGTAAAATTTTGCTAAAAATGTTATAAAGCAGCACATTTATGGAGACTGAAAATAACCTAGTGCTTTGTGCAAACACAGAAAAAAAAACGCTAAAGCACAATACAATAAAATATAGAGTATATTATGAATGGTTGAGTGGCTGACCCTGCAGCCCTATTATCACTCTCCTCACAATGAGGCCTAGATCTGCTGCTTTTCCTACCACCCCATACTGCCCCCTTCCTGCTCTCCATGATCCACTCCTCCATATTATAGCAATTTCATTATTTACATGCACAAGATAGCCTACTGTCAAGGACTACTTTTTGTCTTACATTGGCATCTTTAGTACAACGTAATACAGAAGTGCTATACATAGATCTGTATTGTTCATGTCTCTATATACCATAATAGTGAGACCTCCATCAATACAGTAATAATAGCACATATAAGACGTTCCAGGGTATGACTGTGATATCTTATATAGTACTACCTTGTAGCCAGAGACCTAGGATGTTAAATCTAATAAAGGCAAGTATGCCTTGTTTCCATGTGTTTTGTCCATGTGAATAGAAACATTATTGAATGGAATATGTTGCTGTATGAGAAAAAGGTCAATGCTTGTTAGTAGTCCATATCCAACAATTTTATTGGGTTTGGCTGGGGATTTCGGGCTCATTCTGAAGAGCGATGTTCACATCTGGGTGTTTGGACAGCACCCAGACTGAACACTAACACTTTATAATTAATGGGCCAGTTCACACGGCTGATTTTCTGTACGCACCAGAGAAAATCACAGCATGCACCATTTAGGACCAATTTTCAAGCTAGACTTGCCAATTCAAGTTAATGGGTCTGCAAGAAAAACAGACAGTACTCAGATACCATCTGTGTGCGGTCCATATAGAAAAACATTGTTCATTTTTGCAGAAGGCTCATGGGTGAGTTTTAGATCTGAAAGTAGCTTTAATGTGTAAGGGGGAGTGCAATAATCCTATAACTTCTGCAGTTGCTGGCAAACAGATCATGTGTGTTGAAAATCAACATGCCTGATTCTTGCCCCCTTAGTAGATAAACTGCTTACAGAAGTGATGTGCAGTGGCTTGTCACATTCTCCATATTGAAACAATCGCCATATAAATGTTTACGGCTAACCTAAAGATAGGGTCACACGCTGCAGATAAAATCCAAATTACATAAGCACAGGTGGATTTTGATACTGTTATTTTACTGTACAAATGGTTAAATCTGCAGACTGCCCAAATCTGCACAGGTTAGGCTACTTTCACACTTGCTTTGTAAGGATCCGTTTGTGAGATCTGTCACAGGCTCTCATAAACGGTCCAAAACTGATCAGTTTTGTCCTAATGCATTCTGAATGGAAAAGGATCCGTTCAGAATGCATCAGTTTGCTTCAGTTCAGTCAGCATTCCGTTTTGGAGGCGGACACTAAAATGCTGCTTGCTGCGTTTTGGTTTCCGCATAAAGAAACTGATCCAAACTGATCCGTCATGACTCGCAATGTAAGTCAACAGGGACGGATCCGTTTACACAGACACAATAGAAAACGGATCCATCCCCCATTGACTTTCAATGGAGTTCATGACGGATCAGTTTGGCTGTTTAAAAGATAATACAACCGGATCCATTCAGAACGGATGCAGACGGTTGTATTATCATGACGGAAGCGTTTTTGCTGATCCATGACGGATCCAGCAAAAACGCTGGTGTGAATGTAGCCTTAGAAAAACCTTATTCACTTGTTTTTACTGTATTTTAATGTAGAGTTTACGTGCAGATGCATGCTATCAAAAATATAGTGTCCCAAACTAACACATACTAATAGACAACTATAATAATACATTGTAACATTAAGTTAATAATTAAATCCTACGCTTAGTTTAGGATTCTCATATAATGCATGGGAGTTTCTGAATTTGAAACTTACAGTTTGCTATGGCAGATAACTGAAATAACCGATAAAAGGCTATGAACACCTTTGGGGACATTTTTTTTATTATTGCATTCTACTTGTTTTGGCTACAAATATCTTTTTGATTGGTCTTTATTAAAATGTGTAAGCCTCTTTCTCTGACGATGTCAGTCTCTGTGTATTTGCAGAATAGCAGGCTTTCTGTCATTTGGAAGCCCTGATGTGTAGCCCTTAGCTCTGAACTCCCAACAGCTCATAAACACTTAAGCTAAATGTTTAGCAGTTTCTTATCATGGTGTGTGCATTTCTTTCCTGTGAATAGCTGAGTTGTGAAAAGGCACCTGTCTAGCCTTATAAAATACACATTATATTTAGTGTGAAGAATATCGATACATGGTGGATATATGGTGCATTAGGTGAGCAAATTCACCTCATATTCTGTAAGCATTTCAATTCTATCCAAAGTTATTGTTAAAAAGAAATGAAACATGGAATGCCTTGTCTAACAGCTTCATGTCATACATCATAGAATCAAACAGGCACAGTCAGTGCAGTCAGCATCAATAGGCCAGCAATGATCAACAGCCGTGCTCCTGGTGTAACAGCTGAGAACAGAGACTGAATGGTTAATCCTTTGAATGCTATAATCAGAAGAAACCAGGACACGCAAGGTGTTTGGCAGAGGGAGGGGGCTCCCTCTGCCAGCCCATCAGTGCCCTATGATGTTAGATGTTATTGTGGGACACTAATAGTTTACCATAGCAGCAGGGACCCAAACAAACTGTAACAGTTACTGCTGTTTTTGCTGTTCTCCTGCTTACTGCCGTGGTGCTGGGCGCCATGGTGATCAGTGGTGATCTGCTGCTAGTGCTTCCCCATTCACCGCTGCAGTCCTGGGCTCTGTCCTTGCAGGTACTGTTTGTTCTGGGATCTACACAGTTTCCTTTCAGCCATGGCCAAAGCATGCTTGCTGCTTCGTCCCTGCAGCACTTCCTTAAGGGCCAGCATGTGTCACTTCCTGTGCTTTATGGGTTTATGCATGTATATAAGTGGCTCAGCCCCCTTCCTAGATGCCTCAATGTCAAGGTCCTTGTGTTCTGCAAAGGTTGCTAATTTACCTGCTTGTATTTCTGTGTACCTGAACCATGCTTGTGTTCCTGGCGTCTGCTACCTGTTTGATCCCGTTGCGGACCTGGGCAGCCTGACCTGTACCTGTGCCACCTGCCCTGACCAATTGCTTGTTTGACTTCGCCTATGCCTCATGCTTCGGTCCTGCACTTTTGCTCCTGGTTACGATTCGGCCTGCTGACTACAACTGTACCTCTGGTACCTTGCTCATTTACTTCCTGGTCTGCCTGGACCAGCTGCCTCATGTGCCAATCCTCCTCAAGAGGTAGTGACTTTGTGTTCCTCTCGGGAAAGTCTATCCCCACCACCAGGGGTACTGTGAAGAACAAGGGCTTCAATTAGACAATGCCCTTAGAGGAGGTAGGACGCGTGGCATGATGGGTTCACACCTGCTGGTTCGTGACACAAACACTCTGCAGGTATAAAGATAAAATAGAATATAATGAATAGTGGAGGAAAGATGGGATGAGATAGGGTGGAAGGAATAAGGGTGCAGGGGTGGGCACCAGAGAGGAGTAATAGTCCCAGACTGTAGGAAAAGACCAAAGGGGGGAGAGGCAGCTACATACTTCAAGAAGAAAAGCACGGGTTACAGAACGTATACCGTGAATAAGAGCATGAACTGAGTTTGTGGGGCGCCAGACCCTATAGGTAGAATAAAACCATAAACCAAAGTGGCCGCAAATGTCACTATAGATGTTCTAATCACCGTGTTCATGTAAAAATAGATAGATAGATTATAAATTATATAAAATATATACAAGGCGGAAAATAAAAGTTTATAAACGTACATTAAAATTCACATATTGTGAGGATCAAATGAGGGTGGAAAACTTACTTCACCATGGAGGGGGGTATACGGGATAAGCTCAAGACACCCTTCCTCCCTCGCTGAGGTCGCCTGTAGAGTGGTAAATACGCCCCGTCCTATGTGATAGATGTACCGGAGAATTCTTAAGAAGCAAGCACTTTTTATTGTATAACAGCTCGACGCGTTTCGGGGATTTAGATAAGTATCCCCTTTATCAGGAGCACATAAAACATACATACATAGCTGGACTTACATTTATGCTGGTTACTTCTTGTATGGTGGAATCCACGTGTCAGGAGAGGCGCCAAAGGCCAGTGTCACTTCCTGTATTTTCAATCTCTCACCGGAAGTGTCATGCGTTCCAACAGTGGAACGCATGTGGAAGAACTAGAACTAAAGCCTCTGGGGCTTATTGCTTTATTAGGGTAAAAAGTTACAGGTCGTCCCAGACCTGTAATAGTTACAGATTATCCCCGTAGGGGGCTTGTATAATAGATTAGGAGAAGCGCACCCGGGGTCACATGACCGTAACGGCCCGAGGCAGGGATCACGTGATCGGAGCTGGGGTCACGTGATCGGAGCAGTGGCTCTGGGGCATGCGCTGTCCGGCTAATCTGGCTCCGCAGTGTACAACTCGTGCGTCCGAATACGGGGATCATGAGAAAAGGGGAGTGAGCTTTGCGTTTTAACGTGGAATGCAAATGAGGATGGGAATACTCCTTAGTTGGCAATGTTTTCCACCATACATATATTAGACCTATGGGACATCTTGCTAGAGCACTGTAAAAGGTATAAACAATAATGAAATGGATATAAGCAGAGATAGGGGATAGTAGAAACCATATGTAAAAAGAAAAAATATATACAGTACGTATAAAAATAAAAGAATATATATATATACATATATATATATATATATATATATATATATATATATATACAGTACAGACCAAAAGTTTGGACACACCTTCTCATTCAAAGAGTTTTCTGTATTTTGATGACTATGAAAATTGTAGATTCACACTGAAGGCATCAAAACTATGAATTAACACATGTGGAATTATATACTTAACAAAAAAGTGTGAAACAACTGAAAATATGTCTTATATTCTAGGTTCTTCAGTAGCCACCTTTTGCTTTGATTACTGCTTTTCACACTCTTGGCATTCTCTTGATGAGCCTGAAGAGGTAGTCACCTGAAATGGTTTTCACTTCACAGGTGTGCCCTGTCAGGTTTAATAAGTGGGATTTCTTGCCTTATAAATGGGGTTGGGACCATGAGTTGTGTTGGGCAGAAGTCAGGTGGATACACAGCTGATAGTCCTACTGAATAGACTGCTAGAATTGGTATTATGGCAAGAAAAAGCCATCATTACTTTAAGAAATGAAGGTCAGTCAGTCCGAAAAATTGGGAAAACTTTGAAAGTGTCCCCAAGTGCAGTCGCAAAAACCATCAAGCGCTACAAAGAAACTGGCTCACATGAGGACCGCCCCAGGAAAGCAAGACCAAGAGTCACCTCTGCTGCGGAGGATAAGTTCATCCGAGTCACCAGCCTCAGAAATCGCAGGAAATCTGTGCTTTGGTCTGATGAGTCCAAATTTGAGATCTTTGGTTTCAACCACAGTGTCTTTGTGCGACGCAGAAAAGGTGAACGTATGGACTCTACATGCCTGGTTCCCACCGTGAAGCTTGGAGGAGGTGTGATGGTGTGGGGGTGCTATACTGGTGACACTGTTGAGGATTTATTCAAAATTGAAGGCATACTGAACCAGCATGGCTACCACAGCATCTCGCAGCAGCATGCTATTCCATCCGGTTTGCGTTTAGTTGGACCCTCATTTATTTATCAATAGGACAAAGACCCAAAACACACCTCCAGGCTGTGTAAGGGCTATTTGACCAAGGAGAGTGATGGGGTGCTACACCAGATGACCTGGCCTCCACAGTCACCAGACCTGAACCCAATCGAGATGGTTTGGGGTGAGCTGGACCGCAGAGTGAAGGCAAAAGGGCCAACAAGTGCTAAGCATCTCTGGGAAGACATATTTTCAGTTGTTTCACACTTTTTTGTTAAGTATATAATTCCACATGTGTTAATTCATAGTTTTGATGCCTTCAGTGTGAATCTACAATTTTCATAGTCATATATATTCTAGGTTCTTCAAAGTAGCCACCTTTTGCTTTGATTACTGCTTTGCACACTCTTGGCATTCTCTTGATGAGCTTCAAGAGGTAGTCACCTGAAATGGTATTCCAACAGTCTTAAAGGAGTTCCCAGAGATGCTTAGGACTTGTTGGCCCTTTTGCCTTCACTCTGCGGTCCAGTTCACCCCAAACCATCTCGATTGGGTTCAGGTCTGGTGACTGCGGAGGCCAGGTCATCTGGCGTAGCACCCCATCACTCTCCTTCTTGGTCAAATAGCTCTTACACAGCCTGGAGGTGTGTTTGGGGTTATTGTCCTGTTGATAAATAAATGATGGTCCAACTAAACGCAAACCGGATGGAATAGCATGCCGCTGCAAGATGCTGTGGTGGCCGTGCTGGTTCAGTATGCCTTCAATTTTGAATAAATCCCCAACAATGTCACCAGCAAAGCACCCCCACACCATCACACCTCCTCCTCCATGCTTCACGGCGGGAACCAGGCATGTAGAGTCCATCTGTTCACTTTTTCTGCGTCGCACAAAGACACGGTGGTTGAAACCAAAGATCTCAAATTTGGACTCATCAGACCAAAGCACAGATTTCCACTGGTCTAATGTCCATTCCTTGTGTTCTTTAGCCCAAACAAGTCTCTTCTGCTTGTTGCCTGTCCTTAGCAGTGGTTTCCTAGCAGCTATTTTACCATGAAGGCCTGCTGCACACAGTCTCCTCTTAACAGTTGTTGTAGAGATGTGTCTGCTGCTAGAACTCTGTGTGGCATTGACCTGGTCTCTAATCTGAGCTGCTGTTAACCTGCGATTTCTGAGGCTGGTGACTCGGATGAACTTATCCTCCGCAGCAGAGGTGACTCTTGGTCTTCCTTTCCTGGGGCGGTCCTCATGTGAGCCAGTTTCTTTATAGCGCTTGATGGTTTTTGCGACTGCACTTGGGGACACTTTCAAAGTTTTCCCAATTTTTCGGACTGACTGACCTTCATTTCTTAAAGTAATGATGGCCACTCGTTTTTCTTTACTTAGCTGCTTTTTTCTTGCCATAATACAAATTCTAACAGTCTATTCAGTAGGACTATCAGCTGTGTATCCACCTGACTTCTGCCCAACACAACTCATGGTCCCAACCCCATTTATAAGGCAAGAAATCCCACTTATTAAAACTGACACGACACACCTGTGAAGTGAAAACCATTTCAGGTGACTACCTCTTCAAGCTCATCAAGAGAATGCCAAGAGTGTGCCAAGCAGTAATCAAAGCAAAAGGTGGCTACTTTGAAGAACCTAGAATATAAGACATATTTCAGTTGTTTTACACTTTTTTGTTAAGTATATAATTCCACATGTGTTAATTCATAGTTTCGATGCCTTCAGTGTGAATCTACAATTTTCATAGTCATCAAAATACAGAAAACTCTTTGAATGAGAAGGTATGTCCAAACTTTTGGTCTGTACTGTATATATATTTTTCTTTTTACATATTGTTTCTACTATTCCCTATCTATCTGCTTATATCTATTTCATTATTGTTTCTACCCTTTAAAGTGCTCTAGCAAGATGTCCTTTAGGTCCAATATATGTATGGTGGAAAACAATGCCAACTAAGGAGTATTCCCATCCTCATTTGCATTCCACGTTGAAACGCAAAGACCACTCCCCTTTCCCATGATCCCTGTATTTGGACGCACTGAGGTGTACACTGCGGAGTCAGATTAGCCGGACAGCGCATACCCCAGAGCCACTGCTCTGATCACGTGATCCCTGCCTCGGGCCGTTCCGGTCATGTGACCCCGGGTGCGCTTCCCATCCAAGCGCCCTTCTCCTAATCTATTATACAAGCCCCCTATGGGGATAATCTGTAACTATTACAGGTCTAGGACGACCTATAACTTTTTACCCTAATAAAGCAATGTGCCCCAGAGGCTTTAGTTCTAGTTCTTCCACTTGCGTTCCACTGTTGGAACGCATGACACTTCCGGTGAGAGATTGAAAATACAGGAAGTGACACTGGCCTTTGGCGCCTCTCCTGACACGTGGATTCCACCATACAAGAAGTAACCAGTATAAATGTAAGTCCAGCTATGTATGTATGTTTTATGTGCTCCTGATGAAGGGGATACTTATCTAAATCCCCAAAACGCGTCGAGCTGTTATACAACAAAAAGTGCTTGCTTCGTAAGAATCCTCCGGTACATCTATCACATAGGACGGGGCGTATTTACCACTCTACAGGCGACTTCGGCGAGGGAGGAAGGGTAATGGTTGTCTTGAGCTTATCCCGTACACCCCCTCCCTGGTGAAGTAAGTTTTCCACCCTCATTTGATCCTCACAATATGTGAATTATATGTTTTAATCTGCGCAACAAGTTTTCCTGAAAATCAGTCCTGGGAGGCTAGAAGGAGTTATATACCAACCATACTTTTTCAAACATTTAGCAAACCGGGCCCGAAATGAATCTCAACTAGTTCACTCATCTCTAGCTGGGATTACAGAAAAAAAAATAAACTCGCTTACTGTACTATGCTGTCTCTGTAAATCTTACAGAAGTCAATAGGAGTTCCTTAAATAGTGTATTACTGCGAGCTTATGCTGTCTCTGTATCTTCACTGAAAGTTCACTAAGGGAAAACCAACACCAAAATAAAATTTAAAAAAAAACACTCACCTGTACTGACTGCTTCTGGTTTTCCACAGTCTCATAGACTGCACACAGGACAGTTTTTTTGTTTGTTTTTAATGGGCACATATTAGGAGCAATTGGGATTGTTGGCTCCTATGCAGGAAACAGACTATTTTTATGACCTAAATAAAAATTAGATTACAGTTAATTTCTAATTATTAGAAAATGTTTTTTCAGAATAAAGAAATATTAATCATCGTGAGAGCACTTACTATTTAGGGTGCAGAAATAAAAGTTATAAAAAAAGCTAGCAGTAATTGCTGACACTAAACCTTCTGGACGCAGTAGCATATCCACTTAATTTATAACTCTCAGCAGCCAGCATATGGCGTCTTGGTCAGTACACTATCATAATGATGCTGAAGGCAGCAGTAAGTTGCCAGTCAGCTGTAATATCACTCCTTTGAGCATCCGTCAAATTCCACAGGGGTTTGCAAACTCTACTAAAAGCAATTTTGGTTTCCCCATGACTTGAACGCTTTACAGTTCTTCCCAACATTTTATGCTAGCTGAATAAATAGGAACTGATACATTGCCTTGTAGGAAGTCACTTTATGAAACAATGTTTGCTTAATTGGGTTCTCCAGGAATTAAGAACTTAAATACTTAAATATTATTTTATTATAAATATATTCCCAAATACCTTTCATTAGTTATAGTCACTCATTTTGTATAGGGAACAATCATTAGCATAAATAAAATGGCTGCCATCCTATTAGTACACACAAAACCTGCCCTAATCACACAGCAGGACAAGTTACTTCACAACACTGAGGTAAAGAGCTGCCTCATCCTCCTCTCTGCTCTGCCCATCAGGGATTATGATTCTGAATACAGATAAGATCTTCAGCTGAATCTCTGTAGGAATGGAGTTCATGAGGAGGCAGGTAAGTAGATATATTGTGAGAGGCACAGCATATGGGGAACGTTTTTATAGTCTTGGATAACCCCTTTGATGTTCATAAGACCACCATCAGGAACACACTAAACAACAATAGTGTGCATGGCAGGATTGCAAGGAGAAAGCACCTGCTCCCCAAAAAGAAGATTGCTGCCCATTTGTAGTTTGCTAAAGATCACCTGGACAAGCCAGAAAGCTATTAGAACACTGCTTTTTTGATAGATAAGACTAAAATATAACTTTTTAGTTTCAATGTGAAGCATTATATTTGGAGAAAGGAAATCACTACATTCCAGCATATAAACATCATCCTATCTATGAAACACAGGGGTTGTAGTATCATGATTTGGGCCGGTTGCTGCATCTGAGCCAGGACAGCTTGCTTTCATTGCTTGAACAATCAATTCATAATGATACTAGCAAACTCTAAAAGAAAATGTCAGGACATTGGTCTGTCAGCTGAATCTCTAGAGAATGTGTGTCATGTAGCAAGACAATGATCCTAAGCACACAAGTTGTTCTACTAAAGAATGGTTAAAATTTTGGAATGGCCAAGTCAAAGTTCTGACCTTAATCCAATAGATATGTTTTGTAAGAACTTGAAGTGAGCAGTTCATGGGTGGAAACCCACCAACCATAACAGAGCTGACGCTATTTTGTATGGAGGAATGAGCTAAATTCCTTCAAGCTAATGTACAATTAACTGAAATACTTAGTTGGAGTTATTGCTGCACAAGGGGTTCTCTCCAGTTACTGAAAGCAAAGGAATTTCACATACTTTTGCCACTCACAAACAGATTTTCCTCAATAATGAAAATGACCAGGTCTAATTTTTTTTACTTATTTGCTTTGTTTGTTTGTTTCTTAAATTTACTTACTATATCTTTTTAGGGACTTTTGTGAAAATCTTTTGAAATTTTTTATCACATTTATGCAGAAATGTAGAAATTTTTGAACGGTTCAAAAACTTTTAAGCAGCACTGTATGGCCCCATTTGATTTAATATGACCTCATGCTCTTCAGCTTCACTCTGATTATAAGTAATGCAAAAATGTGAGCTATTTTAGCCATAAAATGGAGCAATTTATTTCCATAAATAGTCACTGCATAGCCCATAGAAAAGCAAAAGAAAAAATTGGCAAGGTTAAAGAAATGGTTTTCCCAGGTTGTTACAATAATTGCTGTTCACCGCAATAGAATAGGACATGAGTAAACAAGCAATCGCTGTTTTATAGCTTGTCGAAAACACAGCCACTAACAATCCTGCAATGTGCACTATAAAAGATGTTGAAAACACTTGAGCGTGTGCATGGCATAAATTAAATGTCTATTTAAACAGCTTTTATGTGCACCACTTATATAAGTCCAGACACTGGAGATTAAACATCTCAGTTCCATATAAGCTCTCAGAAACATGTGAAATTATATCCTGTACTGTAATAAATGCATATTTTCAAAAACAATTCGGTCCTGTACTGTAAGTTATTAGCAAATGAACTAGCATGCAGTGAAATATTAGTCTGTGGTATCATAAGAATGATTCTGCTATAGATAATAATGCATTGTTCTTTTTGGGTTTCCAATATCCAAGAAAAATATAGCAGCAGAGCAAATATCTTTATATTCTTATAAAATAAAGGAACTTTATATGGCTGTCATTAAAACTAATTAAAAAGAAAATGATAAGCTCCATCTCTGCTCTTTTCCAGCAATTCAATCCTTGAGATAATTACTTACAAATGGATTTTGTGCCAAGCAGATCAAAAACTATAGGCTTTTCTAAGACTGCACTCACTGTAGCAGCAGAATGGGCTGATGCAGAAGTCTTTATTAAATATTGTCCATGTTGCATCTGGAGCACACATATGAATTTAATATGCAGTGAGGTCCATATGTTTATGAAGAGCATGGATCTATCACTGGTAAAGACAATGTGCCCCAGGTCAATATTTCATGAGGCCAGGACCAGAATATTGCATGCCCAGAGATTTTACGCATAAACTTCCTGGGGATAATTGTTTTCAGTGGACTTCAGGTCTATATTTCATGAAACCAGGACCAGAATACTGTGTGCCCTTAGTTTTTCCACACGGACCCTTGGTCAGTGCGGAAAAACTGATAGGAATACTACCATTTACTTTTATGGTCCATGGGCTGTCCATGTAAATTATGTTGGTGTGAGTTAGGGGTTATCCACAAAAACAAATCTGTTTTCTTCCAAAAGTAGTGTCACATCTGTGCACAGAGATAAACTGTTTATCAGACATAACCTATGGACAAATTTGCTGCTGTTTCTGGAAGAAAGCAGCTATATTTATTATCCTAGACAACACAATTATTTTTTTGTCATTGCACTGAGCAATAGTCCCTCAACAATAGTCCAGAAGAACAAATGCTTTTCTTTTGTCTGATTATTGCTTACCTTCATGGTATGTATGAAGCTTTGCCACAAAGCATCATGACCTTAAAGCGTTGCACCTCCAGTTATAATACAATGGATAAAAGAATTTAAAAACGTAAAATAATACTTTCAGATGTACCTACACATTAGGCTGGGTCTACCTGTCAAAGTGTTGCATGACAGCAAGTCTGAAAAAACTCACGTGACCAAATATATTTGTGCAACTTGTTTCAATTTTGTATCAAGTGATTAAAACCACAGCCAAATCACAGAAAAGTCACAGATGAGTCACAGTGAGACATGTCTTGCATTGTGGTCTATGACGGCAAAGTCACATGTGACTATCTGCAACCAAAAATAAAAAAATGTTGGATTTTTTGCAACTGTCCAATTGCAGTCACGGCATGTCACATGTCTGACCAAGACCCCATTGAAATCATTAAATGCAATGTTTCAATGCTACATAGTGATTTTCATCAAGTGTTAAGTATGTTGCTTATGTTATGTTGCTTGCTGTGTAGTTCCAACCTATCATTTTAGTCGATTTGCTCCAAATATATTAGACAGGCTCAAATGACAGCAACATATATACTTATGGCCAAATGGACAGTAGGAGGTAGTAAGATACAGCCTGTTTAAAAACACATTGCTTTGTTGGATTTTATACTTTAATTTAAAAAACTGGTCCAAACTGGATCTGAAAAAAATTGCCACCATTTTGAGCAATCACGGAACATAAAAGTTTTGGATTAGCCAAAATTAGACTCTTTTGATGAATGTGTTACAAATTCAATTCACGTAGAATTGATTCATTAATCTATAATTATGCAATAGAACACAAGCTATCATAAGTGAATACTCATAAAACCTCACTGAAATCTTCTGTTCATTATAAAGGAGAATAATGGTGAATATTCTGTTAGAACGTAGGGACCAGCCACCCATATACAATACTGTATGCTATTGATTTACATTAAAGGGCTTGTCCAGTCTCCTATATTGATGACCTATCCTCAAGACAGGTTATCAGTATCAGATCAGCTGAGGCAGGGGCGTAGCTATAGGAGGTGCTGAGGTAGCAGTCGCTACAGGGCCCAGGAGGCTGAGGGGGCCCAAAGACCCTTGTGCCACATAAGAAGACACCAGTATTATAAAAAGTGCATGCTGGTCCGGTTACACCTCGGGCTGGAGGGAAGAGGTTTGGTCAAGAATTTTGCATGGAGTGGGGTGCCATTTCAATCGGACGCAGCCTTTCTGATATTGATGACCTATAATGAGGATACATCATCAATATATAGGAAAGCGGACAACCCCTTTAAAGATCTTTAGTGAAAAAGAAAAAAATATTTTGTTTCATATCAAACTTTGATTTCAACCTTGAGACTCATGTCATTATGAGCAAAAAGAAAATCAATTTACAGACACACTTTTCACAACATTTAATAACATACTATTGAAAGTGGTTTTAATACAATGTTACAGGTGCTTAGTCTTTTACTGCTGTATTTGTATCAAGAATGAATAGCTTAAGGGATCTCACCAAATCGATACTGAATCTGGCTGCTGCAGTCTGTCTGTTCCTTTTTATTTAAGCATTTCTCTACTGATATTAAGAAAACTTGTTTCAATAATATAAAGCTACATAAAATTTCAAACTGTTTGCCAATTTATATACACTACTATGAGAAATTCATATTTTAAGGAAGTGTATGTAGATAAGCTCTTATTCAGGAGTACAAAAGTTATCTCTCTAGTGCCACTTGTTGGATGGCTACTCTGTAAGTCAACGTGTGGCCCTTTGAACAGACCTAAGAACACAATTTGAATATAAGTTAAAACAAGAATATTTTCGATAAAAAATAAACACCTGTCAGAGCAGACCTGTCAGGTTCTGGTGGAGTTAAGTTTATCTTTGTGAGACCACTATAGGGAGTCTCATAGGCTAAGAAGGATTACACACCTTGGCACAAATGGGACACACAAGAAAAGGGCATAAATATGCATGATATCCACTATATTTTTATAATTCAGTACTGAAGTACGTGAATAGGAAGCACAAACATATCTGGTATGGAGTTTGGAATTGAGTACTCAATACAAGTGTTATACACAATCCAATGTAGAATTCATAGCTAGCCTTCTTTAAACCCAATGTGAATAGTGAATTTAAGAATTTATTGTAATTTATACATTTAGAATTATCATTTCATAGCTGTAATATTATTCCTACTAATCACAGCATACATAGTAATATACAGAGATAGAAGAATAATTATTTTCTAGGTTATTAGCTACTTTTGCATCTGACAGTGTATTTTTCACTTAGTGGATAAATGTTGCGTGTGGCCATTCTCAATTTCTAACAGATAGAAATCTACAAGGAAGGGCATTTTAAGTGAATGGGAGCAGCGGTGCAGTAATCAGACACAGCCACTACTCTGTGTATGGCGCAGTGGAGTTCCAATGCCTGGTCCTGCAGTTGGTAAAAACAGCCAAGCACCAAGGGTGTCGGGAGATGAACCCCCAGTGATCTGATATTGATGACCTATCCTAAGGATTGGTCTTTAATAAGTAAGTCCTGGAAACCCTTTTTTTATGTATGTCATATAGGGGGATATATTTTTAAAAAGATGCATATATACCGTATCGACCAAAAGTTTGGACACACCTTCTCATTCAAAGAGTTTTCTGTATTTTCATGACTATGAAAATTGTAGATTCACCCTGAAGGCATCAAAACTATGAATTAACACATGTGGAATTATATACTTAACAAAAACAACTGAAAATATGTCTTATATTCTAGGTTCTTCAAAGTAGCCACCTTTTGCTTTGATTACTGCTTTGCACACTCTTGGCATTCTCTTGATGAGCTTCAAGAGGTAGTCACCTAAAATGGTATTCCAACAGTCTTGAAGGAGTTCCCAGGGATGCTTAGCACTTGTTGGCCCTTTTGCCTTCACTCTGTGGTCCAGCTCACCCCAAACCATCTCGATTGGGTTCAGGTCTGCAAGATACTGTGGTAGCCATGATGGTTCAGTATGCCTTCAATTTTGAATAAATGCCCAACAGTGTCACCAGCAAAGCACCCCCACACCATCATACCTCATCCTCCATGCTTCACGGTGGGAACCAGGCATGTAGAGTCCATCCGTTCACCTTTTCTGCGTCGCACAAAGACACGGTGGTTGGAACCAAAGATCTTATATTTGGACTGATCAGACCAAAGCACAGATTTCCACTGGTCTAATGTCCATTCCTTGTGTTCTTTAGCCCAAACAAGTCTCTTCTGCTTGTTTCCTGTCCTTAGCAGTGGTTTTCTAGCAGCTATTTTACCATGAAGGCCTGCTGCACACAGTCTCCTCTTAACAGTTGTTGTAGAGATGTGTCTGCTGCTAGAACTCTGTGTGGCATTGCAATCAGCCATAGCAACGTGCACCTGCGCATTGGGATGTGCTGACTGAAAACCCCTCTCTTTTTTTCTTTGTAAGTTTGTATTGGAGGTGTGGCTACTCCATTTGGTCATGCAGTCCTGACTAGCCCCGCCTACTCCATAGGCTGATTTTAACCAGTGTAACTATAAAGCCGAGTGGACTCGGCATGCATGCTTGGTGCCTGCATCCCTGTATTAGTGGAGGCCTTTGAGGCACTACAAATGGCAAAAGGCAGAAGGGACCCAGCATGCATGTGGAACCAAACACCCCCTGATTATATGGAAGCCAGGGTTGGCACATAATAGGTAGGAAATAGTGTTAGGTTCCCGTTCTACTGAGATCACCTGGACGATTTGGTGACAGGGCCCAGATAATTTTGTACAAAATATATTTGCCAAGAATCTCTAATTTACCAAACAAGCATAGCATTAGCTCCAGAATACTTCATATCTCTATGGCATTTTTTGCTTTAATTGGTTAGCAGTGTGCGGTGGCATTGTATGTATTTTCCTTTTCATTGCAATCAGCCATAGCAACGTGCACCTGTGCATTGGGATGTGCTGACTGAAAACCCCTCTCTTTTTTTCTTTGTAAGTTTGTATTGGAGGTGTGGCTACTCCATTTGGTCATGCACTCCTGACTAGCCCCGCCTGCTCCATAGGCTGATTTTAACCAGTGTAACTATAAAGCCGATTGGACTCGGCATGCATTCTTGGTGCCTGCATCCCTGTATTAGTGGAGGCCTTTGAGGCACTACAAATGGCAAAAGGCAGAAGGGACCCAGCATGCATGTGGAACCAAACACCCCCTGATTATAGGGAAGCCAGGGTTGGCACATAATAGGTAGGAAATAGTGTTAGGTTCCCATTCTACAGAGATCACCTGGACGATTTGGTGAACGGGCCCAGATAATTTTGTACAAAATATATTTGCCAAGAATCTCTAATTTACCAAACAAGCATAGCATTAGCTCCAGAATACTTCATATCTCTATGGCATTTTGTGCTTTATCTGGTTAGCAGTGTGCGGTTGCTTTGTATGTATTTTCCTTTTCTGTGTGGCATTGACCTGGTCTCTAATCTGAGCTGCTGTTAACCTGCGATTTCTGAGGCTGGTGACTAGGATGAACTTATCCTCTGCAGCAGAGGTGACTCTTGGTCTTCCTTTCCTGGGGCGGTCCTCATGTGAGCCAGTTTCTTTGTAGCGCTTGATGGTTTTTGCGACTGCACTTGGGGACACTTTCAAAGTTTTCCCAATTTTTCGGACTGACTGACCTGCATTTCTTAAAGTAATGATGGCCACTCGTTTTTCTTTACTTAGCTGCTTTTTTCTTGCCATAATACAAATTCTAAGAGTCTATTCAGTAGGACTATCAGCTGTGTATCCACCTGACTTCTGCCCAACACAACTCATGGTCCCAACCCCATTTATAAGGCAATAATTCCCAATTATTAAACCTGAAAGGGCACACCTGTGAAGTGAAAACCATTTCAGGTGACTACCTCTTCAAGTTCATCAAGAGAATGCCAAGAGTGTGCCAAGCAGTAATCAAAGCGAAAGGTGGCTACTTTGAAGAACCTAGAATATAAGACATATTTTCAGTTGTTTCACATTTTTTGTTAAGTATATAATTCCACATGTCTTAATTCATAGTTTTGATGCCTTCAGTGTGAATCTACAATTTTCATAGTTTTGAATGAGAAGGTGTGTCCAAACTTTTGGTCTGTACTGTATGTTACTATGCTTGTCCACAATTTTAGCCATTATATTTCACACTTTACTTTCTAAACTGGACAAAATAACACAAACCGAGACAGGTGTATAAACAAAAAGAAGCAGTGGCCTCCAGTCCATAACATATTTCATTAAAAGCAAACTATAGAGATGTCGTCAGAAATAATCAGGAATATGGGATCTCTATAAATCAAAAATTCCAAGAGTCACTCATTCTTTCCAACCAGACAAGCATACAGTCTCTGGCCTCCATAAAAAAGATCATAAAAATACCTTTGTTTATCAGCAGACTGCTCCACAAATGCTATACCGTTTATTGGAAGGTCTGCACTGATCATATTTTAATTTCCCATGGGTAACTATTTTTAAGTGAATTCACATGTTGCCAAATTACTTTTCCTGTTGATATAGATTTTTTCCAACAATTGGACAACACATTCTGTCACATTCGTTGTTTGCAGACCGCTATATTTTTTGCTTACTGCTAAATATTTAATGAAATCTTAAACAATTGGAAGTAATCCAGTATTACAGTTGAGAGATACAGTGCTGTCTTCCTTCAAAGAGACGTTTCTTTACAGCGCTGTCATCTTCGAATATCTATACTTTTCAGTATGGGGCTTTTATGTTTCATTTGGTCCACCATAAAATAACTATTGAAGCGGTGGCACCAAGGTTAAATGTTATTTTATTATAATTCATTGTGAAATATTACATTTTATATTATAGTGGCATCCCCTAGAGTAGTCTCTATAGTAATGTGCATGTCCACCTACTGAGTACATGCTCGGTTGCATCTGTACCTACTGTTAGAAACTGTGACAGTTACAGGAAAAAAGCTTTATCAGAAAAGACTCCCTCCAGAAAGGCACGCCCCTGAGAAAGGATACCCCCTAAGTTGTTATAGGGAGAGAGCTGCATCAAAAAGGGAACATCCCCTGAGAAACGACACACCCCTGAGCTACCAGCCTGAAGAAATCCAAGCAAAATAATGGGAGTGGTTAATGGGGAGGCACATGGCTGGTTCTAGATTTGTTAGAAAGAGATTATCATGTACTACATGATGTCTGATGTTCATTATTTGAATTAATCATGGCATAGCCTCTTTAATTATTTACATAGAACTGTACAGAAAATAGTTAGTAGGTTTCCACAACAACTACTGCAAAAAATATTCCAGTCCTTCTACTATACTTGAATTCTGTAGCATGCTACCTACTGACAGTAACTGACTCCAGCTCTCCTGGTGAAGGTGGTCACATGACTGCTTCCTGGTAGGGAAAGAAGAAGCTACTAAATAATGACTGTTTTCTATTTTCATACTGCATTGTCCTCTATTTGCCCAGATTTCCAAATGACAGTGCCTTCTGGGCATTTTATTGCTGGTTACTGCCTGGGTTAATATATTTTTGAAATAATTTGCAACACCTACTTGAAATAGACCACTTTTTTTTCTGTGATTGTATTTGAACATTTACACCTGGAGGTGTGGCAACTCCAGGTTTGAATGTACCATTACTTACATCTTATGGTAACATTCTGGTGCACCTGTGCAGCCTGAGTCACATGAGTCATCGGTAGGTGGGGCTCATAGACTACTCCCTCCTCCTATTGGGTGTGTGATCTCACGCTGGAGGTAACTAGGAGTAGGTCGCTGTGTGTCGGCCTATATGCTCCTTCCGCAATTGCCATACGGCTAGGTAGGTTAGTGTTTGGTCCCGTGCCACTCTGAGATACCTTGACGCGGTGCTCGGGCTCCGGTATGTTCTTGATATAAGAATATATTGGCGAAAGTCTCATTTTAACATCAGCGTGAGGGTTTAGCCATATATTATCAATTGCATTACCACCGCAATGCACCTTTATTAGTGATTGTTTGTTAATATTGTTCGCCACATCCGCACAATTTGTTACCTTGTGTAGGATGGTTTTGTGGTACATGTGGTCCGCTGCAGGCATCCTCCATTGTATGCATTTTTGCTGGGGATTGCTATTAGCAATGGATCACATGTGCAGGAATTGCTCCCCCGGTTTGATATGCGCAACAGCATATGGGGTTTGAGCAATTTTCTGCCATTTTAGACCACGTTTTTTTTCTGTGAATCTATTTGAAATACTAGCCATGGTAGATCTCAGGTACCTCACCTATTGTCTGTTAGCCCAAAACTATAAGTTCCCTGTAGGGTGAGGGAATGTTCTCAACTGAGAGAAGTGGAACAAAGATTCTTGTTGGTATATGAGCCCCTTCTGAGCAACTGCTAGAAGTTTCCTTTATTGACAGTACCCAATTACCATATCTAATTACCTTTTTTTTTTACAACTTCTCTTACTTACAAATGAATTAATTTTGCAAACAGTCATATGGAATATTAAAGAGTCTGTTAGAAATCAAACAAAATCTAGCCAAGGTGTTGGGTCCAAGAATGCCATAAATACAAAGACCCATTGCTTACCTAATGCCCACTGGGCTTTGTTTACTTAGATATAGCAATAGCAAATGTCACCTTGACAACACATGACCAAAGCAGCCAATCACTGGTCTCAGCAACACCTTCATATTGTCAAAATACTTGCTGGAAAAAACCTGCAAGACTTCTGCCTGTGGAAAGTGCTGTAGAAAGCCAAGGCTAAGCCTTGAGTTTTTGCCATGGCTACTGCCAAGGATCTGCACATTTATGAGTCCCATTCGACGTGATCAAAGCTTTAGTGTTCTTCAAATGGTTTTCTATTTGTTAACCAAGTCATCACAAAGTGTTTTATGCATTTTTAGTTCTATAAAAACTTATGTGTTTGTCCAGATTGTCCTAATTTGCTGAAAGAGGTATGAGAGGCTTCTTAAAGAGGTATTGGAAGGGTAGCCAGAATAAAGTCTGGGTAGCAGCAAAAGACCCGCTGGCTGACCAAAAAGAAGCACTGTAACAGCCTTTATCAGTCTTAGGGCTCATTCACACGGTCGAACACTAAGCCCCGTGGACTGGTGCCACAATTAGTGGTTCCCAATGCATGGGCACCATCCGTGCGGCTGCCGTGACGGTTCCAGACCCATTCAACTTGAATGGGTCTGTGATCCATCTGCACCGCAAAAGAATAGAAAATGTTCTATTTTTTTGTTGTGCGGAGGCACGGACAGAAACCCCATGGAAGCACTCCCTACTGCTTCCGTGGGGATCCGTGCCTCCGTTCCGCACCAACCTTCCGGATTGTGGACCTATTCAAATGAATGGGTCCGCATCCATGTTGCAGGGTGCATGCGGCCGGTGCCCACATATTGTATTGAATGAGCCCTTAGGAAGAAGATATCAGACAGTCTACAGAATAAGAGCTACACAGTGATCTTGGTAACACAACAACTGTCACTTCCAAGGATCGCAGTGGGATCATAGTGTAGTAGTGCTAGCATAGAAATGAATACGTTTGCAATGCAATGTGCATGTTTTCAGTGACCAAGAACCCAGAATCACAAAAAATCAAACACTGCAGTATTTTTTGTGATTTTGGGGTCAAGGTCGCATCAAATGTGTAAGTCATTCTGCTACCGAATTAATTTCTATGCTAGCACTCCTACACTGTGATCCCACTTTGATTCTTTGGGGTACAACAGCAAGGCCAAGATTGTTGTGTAGTCAAACCCTAAATGGTTGAGCTTACAAAAAATATTTTAACCTTATCAAAGATATTTTTCCTTAATTACATGTTGATCTTTTAAATAGATATAGGAGAAGGACAATTATAAGTGTTTATGTGGCTGTTTGCAGTAAACTGTCTCTTATGTGCCTAGCAATTGAGAGTTCGGTACAAACTATTTAAAAAGTCTATATGAGCTATTTGATTACAGTCCAAAGTCTAATTAAGTGAGTGAAATGTTGTTACTGAGAAAGAAAGACTCGAAATTTGGAAAGAGGTTACAGAAATTAGTTACAAGGGATCTAATCAATCATTAGCTCCTGGAGGCAAGAATGGACTAAAGAAGAATTGACAGCTAATTGTACATTGCTTATTTAGATTTTTGCCTTGCAGTTTCCTTTTTATTTCTAAAACATCCTATACTAGACAGAGCATTCACATGCAAATTCAGCTATTCTCAATGCCATTTTAATAGCAGACGAGAAATGCCTGAAAATACTGATAAAAATGTCAGTCTTTCTAAAGAGAATTTGATCCAACAACAAATAGTATTTTCTCATAGTTTTAAGGGTACTTACAGTATATTAAAATTTAAAAAAACAAAAAAAAAAAAAACAACCAAGACACTTCTGACATGTCACAGACAAGTATATGGAACAGTCCATAATCTGATCATAGCTGAACAGAGGCAGTTAGAAACAGGGGCATAGTGCTCATCTGGGTTACAGTACTTGGATCCCCACCAATCAAAACCTCTCATATGGTACCTATGATGTCAAAAGTTGTTTTTTTTTTATGGACAGTGCACTTTATCATAAAATTCATGAAAACTATGGATCAGACAACTAGTTTCATCAGTACCAGAGCATCCTCCTATGGACCTAGGCTGCGATACCATAGTAGGCTCCAAAGGTACAGGAGAAACTAATAACATATTGAAGCTGCTTTTAGAGCCAATATCTTGCCACAAGGATCTATTTTTTTGAAACAAAATATATTAGATGACGTTTGGGCCCTGAGAACAATTTTCTCTGGTGGGCACCAAGAATGTCAGTGCAACCCTGCTCATATTCTATTTATCTATTTATCTTATACCTATCTACCTCATATCTATCGATCCTTCTAACTATCTCCATTAATGAATTCGACCAATATGTCCTGTGAGCAATGAGGGTTGGAGAATGTTGGAATGTTGTGATGTCATGTGCGCATTTGCTTTAATTGACTCCCAGACTAAAAACCTGGCACCTATTGGAACTTGTGGATGCAATGTAAAAAGAACCCAAGATCAGCTAGCATTTGTGTTCTTATGCAAAGGCTATCGTTGTGGTGTCCCAGAATTCCATGATGTCATGAAATGCTGTGATGTCACGAATTGCTGTGTTGTCATGTGCTCATCTGCATATGCAGCTGGCAATGTGATGTCTTTAAAACTGTGGAAAATTCCTGCTATTGCCTCCCAGACTGAAAGCTCCCCACCCATTTTAAGCTGTGGATGCAATGTGAAAAGAGTCCAAGATCAGCTATTAGCTACTAGATGAGCATCTGTAATAATGTGGCCATACAGAGCACCGTCTATTTGTCTATCTACAGTATCTATCTATCTATCTATCTATCTCATATCCACCATCAGACGGGCCTACCACAATACCAGGCTCTGATACCGTAGTGGGCTCTATAGGTCCAAAAGAAAAAAAACATTTGGATCTGCCTTTGGAGACAAAAACTTGCCAGTATAGTCTATCTCTTTAAATCAAAACCTATTAGACTTTCTTAATGCCCCAGACTTCGTCACACTGTGTGTGTTCTGAATGCTGGGACCTCACACACATCAACCGTACTACATTTTCTGTACTCACAAAGTTATCAGTTATCTGTGGTGTTACATAGGACTGCAGGTATCATCTACTACATTATCTGTACTCAGAGAGATATCACTGTGTTATCTGTGGTGTTACATAGGACTGCAGGTATCATCTACTACATTATCTGTACTCAGAGAGATATCACTGTGTTATCTGTGGTGTTACGTAGGACTGCAGGTAACATCTACTACATTATCTGTACTCAGAGAGTTATCACTGTGTTATCTGTGGTGTTACATAGGACTGCAGGTAACATCTACTATATTATCTGTAATCAAAGAGTTACCATTGTGTTATCTTTGGTGTTACATAGGACTTCAGGTATCAACTACTACATTATCTGTACTCACAGAAATATCACTGTGTTATCTGTGGTGTTACATAGGACTGCAGATGACATCTACTCATTATAGGTACTATAGGGGCGTGGCCAAAAGTCTGGGGGTGGCGGCGCAATACTTGGCTTGCCCCGGGTGATGGCAGCCCTCGCTACGCCACTGTGCTGAGGCAGTATTTTGTGCTGCGCAGGGTATTGCTGACCCTGTCTACTTGTGTTGCCCCACCTTCTCTCAGTTTGGATCCACCTACGACATAGGACCACTTTTAGCTTTTTTTCCTGGGATGCTTCAGGTTCCCAGTCCGCTCCAGTGTAGATGGTGCTTCGATTATTGTGCTTCAACAGATAGTTGCTGCGTTGTGCAAAAGCAAGTACTGTATATTCATTACAGGGCTTTGTGACATGATTGTGCAGACCACATGATGCCCTTCTGCAAGTTAGTCTAGGAGGTACAGTAATAAGCATTCTCTATGGGCTTTTAAATAGTGCCCCAAACTTGTGCTGAAACACATTACTATAAGCGTCTTATGTAGATTTTCAGTTATATAGGTTGTCTGATCTATTTAAAGTCTCCTAAAGCCCCAAAACATATTAAAGGGTTTCTGTCACCAGTTTTTTCGGTATGAATCAGGCTGACATTAGAGATGTGCTAATGTCACCTGATTCCAAATATATATCTGTTTTATTTACTGGTGCCCCCATTTTTATATAAAATGAACTTTTATTTTATGCTAATAAGGCTCCTAGGTGCAAGGGGCGTTACCTCTGCTCCTAGAGGCTCTGTTGATTGACAGGACCAGGCAGAGAAGAAACACTTCATTCACCATAGCTTTTAAGGACCTTCAATGATGTCATGACCATGTGATCAGTCACATGGTTTAGGAGGAGACAGGCTGTTTGTGTGATCCTAACCATGTGGCTGATCACATGGTCATGACATCATTGAAGGTCCTTAAAAGCTATGGTGAATGCAGTGTTTCTTCTCTGCCTGGTCCTGTCAATCAACAGAGCCTCTAGGAGCAGAGGTAACGCCCCTTGCACCTAGGAGCCTTATTAGCATAAAATAAAAGTTCATTTTATATAAAAATGGGGGCACCAGTAAATAAAACAGATATATATTTGGAATCAGGTGACATTAGCACATCTCTAATGTCAGCCTGATTCATACCGAAAAAACTGGTGACAGAAACCCTTTAAAGTAATAAAATAGCATATACAGTACTTACTACTTAATCCCGTTATATTTCCAGCGTTGCTGCTCCAGTCTTCGCCTTAGATCTTTATTTATTATACAACACATGACCAGTGCAGTCAATCACTGACCTAACTGTTTTCATTCCATATGAGGCCAGTGATTGGCTGCAGTAGTCACATACTGTATAAGGCTAGGTCTACAATGTAGTCTGTAAATACAGACCTCAGGTGAAGAATGGAGCAGCAATGCAGGCTATGTTGGTGAATTAAGTGGTGCGTATATGATATTTCTTTCATTTATTACATTAGAGTCTTTGGGGAGATTTTCAATACGTTGAAGTGAACTTTTGGTAAGCATTAACTTTTATATAAGAAAACTTGATTTACAGCAGCTCTTTAATGTGTACCTATTAGCTGAACTGCTCGTTCTACAAGGAGTGATTTGGCTAATAGAGGAGAACAAGCAGAGGAAAATCTAATCCTCTTTGCTTGCACTCACCAAGGAGAACAGAATACAGGGTGCAGCACGGGACCAGGAGGGTGATTCCACACCAGAAAATATATCTGATAATAGAGTGTACAAAGCTTTTGTGGCTTCAGCCTTCAGCAGTGCAACATAAAAAAACTATTTTACATAGTAATAGGTTTATTTCAGAGAGATTGAAAAGGGCCCTTTCCTTAGCACAGATTGCAACCACTGTGCCTGCTGGATCCTGCTGTTTGCATACGAACTAATGTCTATATATCATTGGATACGAACAGAATGTATTCAATCCTTTTTTTTAAGGTTTGAACCCATCACATTCAAAAAGTAAGGGGCAACTTTTTTTGCATTCAAGTACAGAACAGGTGTATTCAATGTGACAGTTTTGCTTTATAGGGTTTTCCGGTCTTGGAGCTGATGACCCCTGGGGTTCTAACCTGTGTCCCTTAACGTAAAAAAACTCACTTGTCTGCGGTCCCACTGCTGCTTTAATCCCAGGCACACCCAGGCCCCATAGGTCTTGAACGATACGTCACAGATGAGAGTGTTTTTTAAATGTTAAAGGACAGAGGTTAGGATTAGGGATGAGCAAATTTTTCAAAAATTAGATTCAGCTGGTTCGCCGAATTTTCCGAAAAGATTCGCTTCGATCCGAATAAATTCGTGGCAAATCGCGTTAATAAACGGCTACTTCCGGGCTGCAGAGAGCCTGGATAGTGGGGTAGAACACTGTGCCTTGCAGTAAAACGTAAAGGGAGTCTACTGTGGTATTAAAAGAATACTGTGAGCCAGTGTGACACACACATAACAGGTGTCGCTCTTAGAATCGCTGCACACTTTTATGTATTTGGGCAGTTAAGGGGCCAAAACTCACCAAATAACGCAAGTCTGAACTCAGCCTTACAGGTCAATGTTAGCGCCAGCTATAAAGAATCGTGCACAGGTCCAAGATCCCACTAGAGCGCCAAAAGCGCACGCCTTTTACACCAATTCACTGATTCCACATACATTTCTTACAAAACCTGTTCTATTACACGCTATTACACTAGCAGAGCCCCCCCCCCCCCCAGTCAGTGTGAAGATGGCAGTGACTGCATCATCAGGAGACCACCGAATGGTACGAGGTTAGTGTAGAGGAGGCATTGACAGCAGCTGTAGCATCAGGAGACCACAGAGTGGCACAACCACAGAGTAGGTTGACAAGATTGAAAATGTCAATCAGTAGAATTTCGCAGTCACAGACAAGCCCAATGAGAAGACGGCAAATGACTGTAGTGAAGGACTATGAGGTTGCACACTGGCACAATGAAAGAGTTGTTGGTCAAGATTGAAAATGTCAATCAGATGAATTTATCAGTCATATACACCCAAATGAAAAGACAGCAGTGTCAGCAGCTGTAGCATCAGGAGACCACAGAGCGGCATGACAACAGTATATAGGATGCAGTGTCAGCAGCTGTAGCATCAGGAGACCACAGAGCGGAACAACAACAGTATATAGGACGCAGTGGCAGCAGTAGTCGTAAAATCTGGAGGCCACAGAGTAGCACAATGACAGAGTGTGGAAGTTGCAGCAGGAGTAGAATTTAGAGGCCAGGGTGGTACGAAGACAGAGATAGGAAGGAGAAAGTTCTCATAACAACTAATGTTTGTGAATCTAGAAGGTCTGACAGAGTGTCATGATGACAGTGAAAAGGAGGCAGTGGCAGTATCTGTAGCATTATGAGGCCACACAGTGGCACAATGACAGATTGTGGAAGTTGCAGCAGCAGTCGTAAAATTTAGAGGCCACTGAGTGGCACAATTACATAATTTGGAGGTAGCGGCAGCTAGGAGACGGCGTGTGTAGTCGGCGGCGGCAGCAGCAGCATCAGGCCGGAGAGTGGCACGGTGACATACCCTGAAGAGCAGACAGTAAAAAAAGAATTCTCTGCCTTTTGGTTAAGATCAACTGTAGTATATGTTCTCATCGGTATAGGGGCTGGTTATGCCAGGGAATGTAAGGCAGAGGAGGTGCAGTGCAGGCTACAGCTTTGCCTTGACGTTGGCAAAATTGCAGTGTTGACACAGTGCGCTGAGAAGTTCCATCTTGAGATCGAGCTGGCGGTCTGCAGGGAGCTGAGCTACCACCTGTGGGAGCCACTGCCTCTCGCCTCCCCCATGCTCATCGCTGAGTGTCCCGGGGGCCGGAATCGTTTACTTTTAAAAATTTGAGTGTTCAAAACAAACAGGGCTTCCTGTATACTTGAACTAGCAGCAGTCGAATCTTTGTGTGCAGATGACGATAATGACAATGAAGCCCTTGCTTCACCCGGCTCCCAAGTGCGATCGGCTACATCATCATCAACTGCAGTTAGCTCTGTTTCCTGTATACTTGAGCTATGAATAATGGAATGGGACTACAGAACATACAAAAAATTTATGACTGACATACTGCTGAGCAGAAGGTCAAAAAAATTTGAATCAATTTTGAGGCCACAGAGTGGCACCGTAGCAGCAGCTGCAAGAGGCAGCAGCAGTCGGACAAAATTTCAAGGCCACAGAGTGGCACCGTAACAGAAGCTGCAAGAGGCAGCAGTCGAATACATTTGCTAGGCCACAGTGGCACCGTAACAGCAGCTGCAAGAGGCAGCAGTCGAATACATTTGCTAGGCCACAGAGTGGCGCCTTAACAGCAGCTGCAAGAGGCAGCAGTCGAATACATTGCAACAGAGTTGGAGAGGCAGCAGGAGTCATACTAATTTTAAAGAGACAGAATGGCACAGTGACATAGCCTGGGAGAGGCAGCAGCAGTCAAAAAAATTTAAATGCAACATACCATAGAGTGGCACAATTACATACTTTGGACGTAGCGGCAGCTGGGAGACAGCGTGAGTAGGCGGCAGCTGGGACGCAGCATGGGTAGGCCGTAGAGTGGCACAATTACATAGTTTGGACGTAGCGGCAGCTGGGATACAGCGTGAGTAGGCGGCAGCTGGGACGCAGCATGAGTAGGCTTCAGAGTGGCACAATTACATAGTTTGGAGGTAGCGGTATCTGGCAGACAGCGTGTGGAGGCGGCAGCTGGGACGCAGCATTAGTAGGCCGCAGAGTGGCACAATTACATAGTTTGTACGTAGCGGCAGCTGGGAGACAGCGGGTGGAGGCGGCAGACGCAGCAGTATTAGGCCACAGAGTGGCACAATTACATAGTTTGGAGGTAGCGGCAGCTGGGAGACAGTGTGAGTAGGCGGCAGCTGGGACGCAGCATGAGTAGGCCGCAGAAGTGGCACAATTACATAGTTTGGACGTAGCGGCAGCTTGGAGACAGAGTGTGGAGGCGGCGGACGCAGCAGCATCAGGCCACAGAGTGGCACAATTACAAAGTTTGGAGGTAGCGGCAGCTGGGAGACAGCGTGAGTAGGCGGCAGCTGGGACGCAGCATTAGTAGGCCACAGAGTGACACAATTAGATAGTCTTGAGGTAGCGGCAGCTGGGAAACAGCGTGTGGAGGTGGCGGCAGCATGAGTAGGTCACAGAGTGGCACAATTACATAGTTTGGATGCAGCGGCAGCTGGAAGACAGCGTGTTGAGGCGGCAGACGCAGCATGAGTAGGCCACAGAGAGGCACAATTACATAGTTTGGATGGAGCGGCAGCTGGGACACAGCGTGTTGAGGTGGCGGACGCAGCATGAGTAGGCCACAGAGAGGCACAATTACATAGTTTGGACGGAGCGGCAGCTGGGACACAGCGTGTTGAGGCGGCGGACGCAGCAGGAGTAGGCCACAGAGAGGCACAATTACATAGTGTGGACGGAGCGGCAGCTGGAAGACAGCGTGTGGAGACGGCAGACGCAGCAGTATCAGGCCGCAGAGTGGCACAATTACATAGTTTGGACGTAGCGGCAGCTGGGAGACAGCGTGTTGAGGCGGCGGACACAGCATGAGTAGGCCACAGAGAGGCACAATTACATAGTTTGGATGGAGCGGCAGCTGGGACACAGCGTGTTGAGGCGGCGGACGCAGCATGAGTAGGCCACAGAGAGGCACAATTACATAGTTTGGACGTAGCGGCAGCTGGAAGACAGCGTGTGGAGACGGCGGATGCATCAGTATCAGGCTGCAGAGTGGCACAATTACATAGTTTGGACGGAGCGGCAGCTGAGTGACAGCAGTAGCAGCATGAGGAGACCTGATTGTTGAGGTGGCAGCATCATCAAAAGGCTACATATTGGGTCAGTGACAGAGTGGAGAGGTTGGTGGTAAAGTCACTGGTAAAGATGCTGGGTGGTAGAAGAAGCAGATGTGTGGCATCAGGTGGGTGGCAGCATCATAAGAGTGGCTGAGGCAGGTAGCCTGAAGAATACAGTCTCATTTGTCAAGGTTTGGGTGACGCATCATGGCTGATCTAATCTGAAGCATCAGGCGTTGGTGGTTGGAAATCCTGGCTAATCCACACCTGATTCATCTTGACAAAGGAGAGTCTTTCCACATTTTGGAAGGACAGGCGAGTTCTCCTTGGGGTAACTATGGCCCCCGCCGCACTGAACACCCGCTCTGATGCCACACTACTAGCCGGGCAGGACAGCTTCTCCAGTGCAAAATTGGCCAGTTGCGGCCACAAATCCAGTTTGGCTGCCCAGTAGTCCAGCTGATCTTCAATGTGGGGTGGCAGGGTGCTGTCCAAGTATGCCACCACCTGCTGGTTCAGGGTCTTCTCCTGATCTACCTGCTGACACCGCTGCTGGTGAGTACTTTCCGCACTTGGCGGGTGAAGAAAGCTGCTCATGAGCGACTCCAGACTCAAGTTGCTGCTGATGGAGCTGGTACTGATCCTAACCCCCCCCCCCACAGCAGCCGTGGCAGTGGTATGTGAGTGCTGAGGGACCCCAGATCAGACCTGCGAGAGGATGGACGACGATGCAGATAGGCAGCAGCCAACTGACTACATAGGATGTCTCTATAGTACTTCAGTTTGTCCTCCCTCTCAGCAGGTGAAAAAAAGGCCTCCATTTTAGACCAGTAGCGAGGGTCCAAGAGGGTGGAGAGCCAGAAGTCATCCCTCTGCCGGATGGTGACTATTCGGCTGTCACTACTAGAGATGAGCGAATCGATTCGTCGATTCATTGATTCGTATCGAATCTTGGGAATTTGTAGCTGCGAAGTGAATCCGAATATTAGGTGATTCGCTTCGACTTTGTACGCATTCGCTACGTAGTTCGGCGAATGTTCGGCGAATAATTTTTTGAATGATTCGCTCGTCTCTAGTCACTATGTAAGCAAGTGAGCATGCATCGGGCCCTATGTGACTCGGAGGGACTTCCTGCCTCCAACTCCACTGTATACTGCCATGGTGTCTCTGGGTCATCTGCCTCATCTTCTTCATCTCCCTCTACCTCCTCTGGCTGCTCCTGCTCCTCCTCTTCTGTCAGCTGGGTAGAAAAACCACTAAATTCTTGTGCTCCAATGTCCTACTCCTCCTCCAGTTCAGCCCCCACCGGACTCATGTGGCCATGAGATGCAGTCTCCACGTCTCCAGTCCCCTGACCAGAAAGATTTTGCAGCATCTGTTCCAGGACATGAAGCAGTGGAATGACGTTGCTCATACCGTAGTCCTGGAGACTGACAAATAACGTAGCCTCCTCAAAGGGCCTGAGCAAGCGGCAGGTGTCACGCATGAGCTGCCACTGGCTGACATCAAAATTACACAGGGGAGTACTCCTGTCCGCTTGGATCATTAAGAAATAGTTTATGGCCTTTCTCTGTTCGTACAGTCGGTCCAACATATGGAGGGTAGAATTCCAACGGGTGGAAACGTCACATATCAGCCTATGTTGGGGGACACCATTCTGCCGCTGAAGCTCAAGGAGGGTGTGCTTGACACTGTAGGAATGGCTGAAGTGCATGCAAAGTTTCCTGGCCATTTTTAGAATGTTTTGCAGTTGGGTATAAGACTTGAGGAAACGTTTGACAACTAGATTAAATACGTGCGCCATGCAGGGCGCATGGCTCAGCCCTCCTTGGCGCAGCGCGGAACCATGTTCTTTCCGTTGTCTGTCACTATGGTTCCGATTTTTAGTTGTCGCGGAGAAAGCCAGCAATCGATTTCTTCTTGCATGACGCGGAGCAGTTCCTCCCCTGTGTGACTTCATTCGCCCAGGCAAACCAGGCGTAGAACAGTGTGACACCGCCTGTTCCCTGCACATGTGGTACGCTGGAGGAGCACTATGACTTGGCCCTGCAGTGGAGGCTGAGGTGGTGGAGAAGGAGCCAAACACTAGCGCAGGATCAGCAGTTTGACAACGAGGAGGAGAAAGTGGTGTGACCTGTCCAAGTTGCTCGTGTGGCTGGGCAGGAAGCACATTGATTCAGTGGGCCGTAAAGGACATGTACTGGCCTTGACCGTAGTTACAACTCCACACGTCGGCGCTGCCATGCACTTTGGCAGACACCGACAGGCTCAAGGACTGGGCCACCTTTTCTTCTACATATTTGTGCAGGCCTGGGACTGACTTTTTGGCAAAGAAATGACGGCTTGGGACTCTCCACCTCGGCTCAGCACAAGCCATCGGTTCTCTGAACGGTGCAGAATCCACCAGTTGAAAAGGGAGGGACTGCAGCATGAGCAACTTGGAAAGGACAATGGTCAGCTTCTGCGCTGTAGGATGGCTGGAGGCGTACTGCTGTCTCTTTGCAATCGCCTCGGTGAACGACTGCTGCCGTAATGAGTGGCGATGAATAAGAGGAGGAGGAGCAGGAGCATTTGGAGCGGTAGATAATGAGACACAGCTCCCTTCGGCAGAGGTGCTGGAGCCTTGACTGCCTGAAATGGGATGCGTGCCACTGGGTGTTGCTGCTGCCGACTGGACCGCCACATCTGAGCCATGGTTCTCCCAGGCCACTTTGTGGTGATGCTGCATATGTTGGCGCAGGGCCGTGGTGCCAACATTAGCACCCTGGCCACGCTTCACTTTCTGACCACAGATTCTACATATAGCCATGTTCACCTCCTCAGGCGTCTTAACAAAAAACTTCCACACCGCCGAGTAGGCGATTTTACCACCAACACTCGGCACTGACGGAGTAGTACCTCCGCTGCCTGGCTGAGCCGCTGCGCCACTCTTTTCAAGGCCGGAAAGCACCTGCGAAGAGTGCGGTCTACCCCGTGCCCGTTTGGCTCCAGGCCTCGCACTGCTACCACTCCGCTGACTAACGGCCACACTACCGACTTGCTGCCTGCACTGCTGCCTGACACGCAAGTTGTCAGTCTCGTCTGCAGATGATGATAAGGATGATGAAGCCCTTGCTTCACCCGGCTCCAAAGTGCGATCGGCTACATCATCATCAACTACAGTTTGCACGTCGCTAATGTCCTCCTAAACTGTCTCTGTGTACAAAGCCTGACCGCTCTCAACATCACCTCCCACTACACTCTCCTCATGAGTACTTGACCGCTTACTGGAAGGAGAGGATTTCTGCCCCACCTCTTGGCTTCCCAGTAGCTGCTGACTGTCCTCAAGTATTTCTTCCTCGCTGTATAGTGGTTCAGAGCCCACAGCATATAGTACTTCTCTGGCTGAGGGAACCGAAAAGGACAGAGGCAGGTTGAGGACAGTTGAGGGCAGTGGAGGTGCTCCAGGCCCATGCCAACTAAGGGTTGTATCTGACGAACCCACCGACTCTTGGCTGGGGGTGTCCAATGTCATCTGGGATGAAGTGGATGACCGAGTCAACCATTCATGAACCGCTGGGTTGGTGGTCAACACACGACCGCTAGATGACACCAGTAGCTCTGGCCTCGCCAAGTGACCCCTAATGCCAAGTCTCCTTCCTCTGCTACGACCTGTGCCTATTCCAGAAACATTTGTGCCACTGCCCCTCTCCTGTGAAAGGCCTGTCACCTCTCTGTCTGACATACTGATTGATTACAAATTTAAAATAAAAGGAAATTAAAAATCCACCCAAAAAATTAACTTTGCTCACTGCCTCGCACAATGGCCTAACTATTTATTTGAGAAATACCATCACCCACAGAGTGGGTTAACAATGGGTTGCTGAACTGCAGTACAATGGGTTACTGCACAGAACTACACACTATATGATAATTTTCTTTTTCTATGGCAAATGAGGCCACAAATACTTATTTAAAAGTAACACTGACAACCCCACAAACTCAGATTCACTATTTTTTTAATGATATTCACTGACTACCTTACAGCAATATCACGCTTTTCTGCTTGGATGGCGAATGAGGCCTAAAATACTTATTTGAAACTAATAGAGATGAGCGAGTAGTGTTCGATCGAGCTGGTATTCGATCGAATACTACGCTATTTGGCATACTCGATTTCGTTCGAGTATAACGGCGATGGCGCACTTAGAATTCGTTTCCCCTCCCACCTTCCCTGGCGCTCTTTTTCCACCAATCAACATGCAGGGGGGGTATGACAGGCACGCTGAGCACGCTGGCAGCGCGAAAACGGCGTCTACATGCATTGGCTGGAAAAAACCATGTGACCTCGAATATTAAAACTCAGCTCGTCCTGCTCGTACGCATATGCTGCGTGAACTTAGTCAGGACAGAGGCTGGAGAAGGACAGACAGATTTTAGCTGTTGATAGGCAGGAGCGTGATTAAAAGCCCTTATCAGGGGCTACTACAGTGGACTTCAGTGATAGCTTACTACAATATAGACTTTACAGAGAACGGCTGCTGTATTCAGGGATAGCTGCTGGAGTAGGGACAGAGAGAGGCATTAGTGGTGTATTAGGTGCTCTGCTACATACCAAACTATATTTGACACTACTGCTGTGTACTTGAAAAATATCAATATATAGGCCTTAACTGGCAAACTGCACTGTGCGTTCTCTTGCAAAGTAATTTCTCATAACTGTTGTTCATACACACCGTCTGATCACTCAGTACACGGCTGTGTACCTTGAAAAATACAATATATAGGCCTTAACTGGCAACTGCACTGTTGCGTTCTCTTGCAAAAGTAATTTCTCATAACTGTTGTTCATACACACCGTCTGATCACTCAGTACACGGCTGTGTACCTTGAAAAATACAATATATAGGCCTTAACTGGCAACTGTACTGTGCGTTCTCTTGCAAAGTAATTTCTCATAACTGTTGTTCATACACACCGTCTGATCACTCAGTACACGGCTGTGTACCTTGAAAAAATACAATATATAGGCCTTAACTGGCAACTGCACTGTGCGTTCTCTTGCAAAGTAATTTCTCATAACTGTTGTTCATACACACCGTCTGATCACTTAGTACACGGCTGTGTACCTTGAAAAATACAATATATAGGCCTTAACTGGCAAACTGTACTGTGCGTTCTCTTGCAAAGTAATTTCTCATAACTGTTGTTCATACACACCGTCTGATCACTTAGTACACGGCTGTGTGTACCTTGAAAAATACAATATATAGGCCTTAACTGGCAACTGTACTGTGCGTTCTCTTGCAAAGTAATTTCTCATAACTGTTGTTCATACACACCGTCTGATCACTGAGTACACGGCTGTGTACCTTGAAAAATACAATATATAGGCCTTAACTGGCAACTGTACTGTGCGTTCTCTTGCAAAGTAATTTCTCATAACTGTTGTTCATACACACCGTCTGATCACTTAGTACACGGCTGTGTACCTTGAAAAATACAATATATATAGGCCTTAACTGGCAACTGTACTGTGCGTTCTCTTGCAAAGTAATTTCTCATAACTGTTGTTCATACACACCGTCTGATCACTTAGTACACGGCTGTGTACCTTGAAAAATACAATATATAGGCCTTAACTGGCAACTGTACTGTGCGTTCTCTTGCAAAGTAATTTCTCATAACTGTTGTTCATACACACCGTCTGATCACTTAGTACACGGCTGTGTACCTTGAAAAATACAATATATAGGCCTTAACTGGCAACTGTACTGTGCGTTCTCTTGCAAAGTAATTTCTCATAACTGTTGTTCATACACACCGTCTGATCACTCAGTACACGGCTGTGTACCTTGAAAAAATACAATATATAGGCCTTAACTGGCAACTGTACTGTGCGTTCTCTTGCAAAGTAATTTCTCATAACTGTTGTTCATACACACCGTCTGATCACTGAGTACACGGCTGTGTACCTTGAAAAATACAATATATAGGCCTTAACTGGCAACTGTACTGTGCGTTCTCTTGCAAAGTAATTTCTCATAACTGTTGTTCATACACACCGTCTGATCACTGAGTACACGGCTGTGTACCTTGAAAAATACAATATATAGGCCTTAAACTGGCAACTGTACTGTGCGTTCTCTTGCAAAGTAATTTTCTCATAACTGTTGTTCATACACACCGTTGATCACTGTAGTACACGGCTGT
>ONZH01007215.1:0-175742 GCA_900303285.1 Rhinella marina
AGGAATCGGATACATAAGTAATGTTAATCTTTAGCTGCTTTCCCCCGGAGGAGATTTGAATTCCGGTGAAATCCAGGCTTTGTTCATTTTAATAAGCGTCAGCCTGTCAGCGCTGTCAGTTGACAGGCGTGTACGCTTATCGGTGATGACGCTACTTGGCCCACATAACCATGCCTCTGCCGCTAGCGGCGTCAGATGGGAAGAATTGTTTCAGCTTGTGCACCAGGGCCTGTTGATATCTATTCACTCTCATACTCCTTTCCTCTGCAGGGATGAGAGTGGAAAGGCTCTGCTTGTACCGTGGGTCCAGGAGAGTGAACACTCAGTAATCGGTGTTTGAAAAAATTCTTCTAACGCGAGGGTCACGGGATAGGCAGCCTAACATGAAGTCTGCCATGTGCGCCAGAGTCCCAACATGCAAGAATTCCCTCTCCTCACTGGCCTGACTCTCCATTTCCTCCTCCTCCTCCAAGTCCTCCTCTTCAGCCCATACACGCTCAAGAGTTAAGGACTGAGCACTGGTACCCTCTACTGTCTCGCCGACATTCTCCTCCTCTTCCTCCTCATCCCCCTCCTCCGATACGCGCTGAGAAACAGACCGGAGGGTGCTCTGGCTATCAAGCGACGTATCTTCCTCCACCGTCTCTTGTGACAAGCGCAAAGCACCCGACTTGATGCTGAGCAGTGAGTTTTTCAACAGGCAAAGCAGCGGGATGGTGAGGCTGATAATGGCGGCATCGCCGCTGACCATCTGTGTTGACTCCTCAAAGTTGCTCAACACCTGGCAGATATCAGACATCCACGTCCACTCCTCATTGTAGACTTGAGGAATCTGACTGACCTGACTACCAGTTCTGGTGGAAGTTGACATCTGGCAGTCTACAAATCGCTCTGTGCTGCTGGTAAACTCTGGATAACATGTTTAATGTGGAATTCCATCTCGTTGGCACGTCGCACAACAGTCGGTGAGCGGGCAGTTGTAGGCGGCGCTGCGCTGCCCTGAGAGTGGCAGCATCTGTGGTCGACTTGCGGAAATGCGCACAGATGCGGCGCACCTTGGTGAGCAAATCAGACAGATTGGGGTATGTCTTGAGGAACCGCTGAACTATGAGATTGAACACGTGGGCCAGGCATGGCACATGTGTCAGTCTGCCGAGTTGCAGAGCCGCCACCAGGTTACGCCCGTTGTCACACACAACCATGCCTGGCTTGAGGTTCAGCGGTGCCAGCCACACATCGGTCTGCGCCGTGATGCCCTGTAACAGCTCTTGGGCGGTGTGCCTTTTGTCACCTAAGCTCAGCAGTTTGAGCACCGCCTGCTGGCGCTTACCCACGGCACTGCTGCTGCGCCTAGAGCTACCGACTGAAGGCGCCGTGCCCACGGATGGTAATTCGGTGGAGGAGGAGGGGTCGGAGGAGGAGGAGGCATAGTACGTCTGAGAGACCGTGACCGAGGTAGGCCCCGCAATCCTCGGTGTGGGCAGTACATGAGCGGCCCCAGGGTCATTCTCGGTCCCAGCCTCCACCAAGTTAACCCAATGTGCCGTCAGTGAGATATAGTGTCCCTGCCCGGCAGCACTTGTCCACGTGTCCGTGGTTAGGTGGACCTTCTCAGAAACAGCGTTGGTCAGGGCACGGATGATGTTCTGTGACACGTGCTGGTGTAGGGCTGGGACGGCACATCGGGAAAAATAGTGGCGGCTGGGGACCGAATACCGAGGGGCAGCCACCTCCATGAGATTGCGAAAGGCCTCAGTCTCTATCAGCCTATAGGGCAGCATCTCCAGGCTCAGCAATTTGGAGATGTGGACGTTGAGGGCTTGGGCATGTGGGTGGGTGGAACTGTATTTCTTCTTGCGCTCCAGCATCTGCTGTAAAGACAGCTGAACGCTGCGCTGGGACACATTGGTGGACACTGTGGAGGATCGTGGAGGCGAAGGTGTGGTTTTCCGGCGGGAGGCGCTCGTGCCGGGGTCCTGGGCAGGGGGTTGACTAGCAGAGGCAGCGAGTGACGCAGGGGGTTGACTAGCAGAGGCAGCGAGTGACACAGGGGAAGGAGCAGTGGTGTGACACGCAGGAGGTGGTGAACGGCCTTGGTTCCATTGAGTGGGGTGTTTAGCACTCATATGCCTGCGCATGCTGGTGGTGGTTAGGCTAGTAGTGGTGGCACCCCTGCTGATCCTGGTGTGGCACAGGTTGCACACCACAGTCCGTCGGTCATCCTCACTTTCTTTAAAGAACCTCCAGACTTGCGAACATCTAGGCCTCACCACGGGAGCTTCACTACATGAAACAGTTGCTGCTGATGCACCAGCTCTGGCCCTGCTTCTCCCTCTGGCCACACCACTGCCTCTTCCAACCTGTTCTGGTGCAGCACTCGCCCCCGCCTCAGAAGCACTGTCTTCACTCGGCATATCGACCCAGCTTGGGTCAGTCACCTCGTCATCCTCCGATTCCTCAGTCTGCTCCCCCCTCGGACTTCCTGCCCTGACAACAACTTCACCACTGTCTGACAACCGTGTCTCCTCATCGTCCGACACCTCTTTACAAACTTCCTCCACTAAGTCAACATTGTCATCATCATCATCATCACCCACAGACTGCGACAGTTGGAAAACTTGGGCATCGGGAACGAGGTCAGCAGCAACCTGAGAAGTGGTTTGTGACGACTGGGAAGGGTCCAGAAAACAGTTCCTGAGAGTATGCCGGATCGCATTCCAAATTTTCCTGGGAGGGGGCAGACTGGGGCGGAAGGAGGTTGAGGTGGAGGAGCCAGAGGAGTGCTCCCTTGGGTAACGTGGGTGGACTGCATGGAAGACTGACTGGTGGACAAATTACTTGAAGCATTGTCCGCAATCCACGACATCAGCTGTTCGCACTGTTGTGGTTTGAACAGTCCCCTACCACGTGTCCCTGTAAGTTGAGACATGAAGCTAGGGAGTGTAGCTCTGCGGCGTTCCCCTGCTCCCTCATCAGCAGGTACTGTCTCACCCTGCCCAGGACCACGGCCTCTGCCCCCCGCAGTAATTGAATGCCCACGCCCACGCCCTCGTCCTTGACCCTTAGCCCTGGGGTTCAACATTTTCTGTATATAAGTGTATTATATGAAAAATAAAAAATAAATGGGCCTGGTGTACTGAAACCCACAAACTTGTTCAGTCTGGTTTAATTAAGTGACGTAAAGAAAGTGTCACCTGGACAGAAAATACAGATTGGAGTGAGTGGACAGCTGAACTGTGACACACAGAATGGTTCCACACTGCTGTGTGCAATGGATTTGTATCACTGAGCTAAAACAACTAAAAAACTATTTTTTTAATATATTTTTTTAATATTTTTTTTGTAGTTTTGTTTTTTTTGGAACGTGACGTGCAGAAACTATCGTAGACCTAACTCACACCCTGTTAATGATGGCTATTTTGACTGCGACCCATACAAATGTCGCACAGAGATTTTTGGGATCAAGCTATATACGTGACAGGCAGCAAAAGACTTGGTTGTATTAAGTGACGTACAGAAAGTGTCACCTGGACAGAAAATACGGATTGGCGTGAGTGGACAGCTGAACTGTGACACACAGAATGGTTCCACGCAGCTGTGTGCAATGGATTTGTATCACTGAGATATAACATTAAAAAAAAAAAAAAGGGGGTTATATATGGCGATAGCTGCACTAATAGTGCCAGCCAGCCAAGCCAGGATACAAAAAAAATGTCTTGTAGCCCTTAGAAGGGCTGTTGGGTTCTTTGTGGGTGATTCCTGCCTAAATGCAACTAAATGCAGGCCCTAACACTCTCCCTGAAACGCAGCAGCTCTATCCCTAACGACATCCAGACGGCATCTGAGCCGAGCACCGCGGCCAGTCACTAGTATATTCCAGGGTCACCTGATCAGGCCAGCCAACCCCTGCTATCGACATGTAAGGGCCCCACGTGATGCTGGGTGTACCGCAGAGTCTCCTGGCTTGTGATTGGCTGAGTTTATAGGCGCCAAAAATGCACAATGCGGAAGTTGCCATTTCCTCGAGCATGGCGAGCAGCGAGCACTTACGAGTACCCTAATACTTGAACGAGCACCAAGCTCGGACGAGTATGCTCGCTCATCTCTATTGTTAGTATAACACAAAATATTAATAATCAATATATCATTTAACAATATTCTAATTTATTGAGATGCACTTGTATGTTCCTATGGGTGCCTCAATGTCAGTCTCACAGGAATGAATAGAGAGGTAACTGACTTTCTGTCTTGTGTCAGTTGGAGATCAGAGTATTGGTCACATGACACAGCTGAGGATTAGAAAGGAGGTTATAACTCACAAATACAGTCACTGTTATAAAGATTAAATCACGTACCCTTCTAAGACTTGTTTCACATTTGTTCTAGACATCTCCAGCAGGCTGTTCCAGCAGGGAGCAGTCTGCCGGAGATTTCTGGATGTGGCATTGCCGGACACTACCCGATTGGAGCTTCCATGGACAAAAGGTATGAAGAAAAGATCTGCACCTGCTCTGTGTTTAGAGCTGCACCTGGTTTTGGCTCACAATCACTGATGAAAATCACTGACCAAAACACTGCCGTGTGAATGAGACATAATTTTGTGATTATTTTAGAGCAGGAAGGAACACAATTTAATTGTAATAATTAATATAGGAGAGTACAAAGCCTTAAAAGGCTACATAACTCATCAGATGTATTCACCTTTCCATTAGTGCTTCTGTGTGAATTGGAAAGCATGCAGATATGACATTTGGTCTTCCATGGAATTTTGTCTCTAGTCTAATGTACTGTATGTACCTCTATTTAAGATGACATACTGCTGATCATCAACTCACATCTTTCCATGAATATTTACTGTGTATTCACTTATGATTCAAATGATAGCCCATAAAAAGATTGTATAAGCCAATAGGTTTCAAGGTGTGTCTTCATGATGATTTTAAGGCTTACCATGTTTACAAAAATCCCGACACAGCTTGATGAACTGAAAGCACACTGATAAAATTGTAAGAAGACAAAGCATACTGGAGGGCTCTTTTTTAAATGTGTGTTGTTAAGGTCCTTTTACACGGGCCGATTATCGGCCGAAAAATCGTTCCTAGGAACGCTAGTGCCGATAATCGGCCCGTGTAAAAGTGGCCCTAATCAGCCGACGAACGAGCAAAACGCTCGTTCGTCGGCTGATTGGATCTTTTGGTTTCTACAAAAGATCCAATCTGTCGGGCGCACATCGGCCTGTGTAAACAGGCGATGTGCGCCTGACAGTATGGAGCTTCCCGGCCGCACGAGTGATACAGCGATCACTCGTGCGGCCCGGCGCTCGATTCATTGGGCCGTGTAAAGGCTCCCTGCCCGAGCGCCGATATCGCTGATCGGCGCTCGGGCAGGGAGACACATCGGCCCGTCTAAAAGGGTCTTTAGTCAGTAGAAGGTCAGCTTCAGCACTAGCTGAAATAGCAGTATCTAGCCAAATCAGAAGGCTTATCAAATCAGAAGGTTTATCAAAAGTCTTTTAGAAGATGTTACAAAAACGTGCAAGGTTGAGCAATGCAATGAACAGCATGGGCACCAATACCATTTACCATTTATCTGATTCGTCCATTTTCTCAGCCATATGACTTCACTATGCAGATCACATTCTGTTGCAAATGTATTCTGCAGCAGGACAATGACCCCAAACATACAGCGAATTTCATTAAGAACTATCTTCAGTGTAAAAAAGAACACTGAGTCCTGGAAGTAATGATATGGTCCAACATTGTCGAGTCTGTCAGCAATTATGGAAATCACTAGTGTTGAGTGAATTGAAGTCAATGCAGTGGAATTCTATCCGAATTTCAGGAAAAATTTGATTTGCCATGAATCCTAATTTCCTAGTGCTTTGTGGTAACGAATCAGATTTTTTTTCTAAAATGGCTACTGCATATGTTACAAAGTGAAAGTAAGAAGCATGGGAATGAGAGATAACCCATAATGCCTTGCAGCCAGCCAATTAGCAGATAGCCCGCCCCTGTGATGTCACAGCCCTATAAAAAGCCTCATCCTGCCGTCTCTGCCATTTTCCAGTGAACTGAGCAAAGGGACAGATGTGACAAGTGCTAGAGAAAGTGTTTTACAGACCTTTTTATAGTATAATATGGGGTAGGGACAGTGAAGGGACAGTGTAGGGAGATCGTAAGGAGATTTTTCACACACTGTAGGGAGGGTATAAGGAGAGCATAGGGAGACTGCAGCACAGTGCAGGCTTTGTGAACTGAAGGGATCTTTAGGAGACAGCGTAGTTTGCATCAATCCCCTGTGTAGGGCACAGAGTATCTAATTGAACAGAGCCCAACTTGTTTAATAGATGAGCAATTCTATTACGCCTTTATTCTCAAGTCTGCCATACACATGATCAGTTGTCTGCGAGATCGTTCGTACAAACAATTCCACCAGCAACATACAAGACTAAACTGACTTTTCAATTGACTCTGTGGTCCTTTAGCACAATGGCAAATGATTGTCTGAATTCAGCTGATAATGCCAAATACATGTAGTTTTGGCTGACAACTGACAAAATCTCACATTTTTGTCAGATAGCCCGCTGTCAGACATTACAAATAGAGATGAGCGAGCACTAAAATGCTCGGGTGCTCGTTATTCGAATCGAATTTTTCCCGATGCTCGGGTGCACGTTTCGAATAACGAACCCCATTGAAGTCAATGGGAGACTCGCGCATTTTTTGCAGGGGACCGGAGCTCTGCATAGGGAAGGTTGCGTGAAAACCTGGAAACCTCAGAAAATGATGGAAACACCACCGAAATGGACAGGAAACAGCAGGGGCAGCATGCATGGATGCCCTTTAAGGGCTGCCTAATCGTACCATTATGCCAAATTCTGGGCAACAGCCTGGTGGTGACCCTCAAGACAATTGTGCTGACCCAGACCAAGATGGGCAAGGCACATGAGCTGGCACATGTTAGGAAAGCACCCAACTAAGTGCAACGAAGGTCCATCACCGCCTGCAGGTGACATCACTGCTCATGCTGGCACTGCTGTGCTATCCCCCGCCCCACTACGCAGGCATAAGCCTGACACAGCATGGTGACAGCGTAGTGACACCAACAAGTGACGAAGTTAGATTGAGGTAGTAGGTGACCCACCCAAAAATGTAACCTGACACACCATGGCGGTGAACCCATAGTGACCAAGTAAGACTCAGGTGGCAGGTGAAGCACCCAAAAATTTAGCCTGACACAGCATGGCATTGACTCCACCAATGCCTTGGTCAGACTGAGATTGCAGTCAAATGTCTGTAGGTGAGCCTCCCAAAAATTTGTTTTGGAGTGTCCGAAGTTGACCCTCCTAAAAAATTGTTTTGGAGTGTCTGTAGTTGACCCTCCTGTAAAATATTTTTTTTGTTTTTCCTGTTATTAGTTTATGCACAACCCATGGCTGGCATGGTGGGAATATATAGGTTTGCTTCACAGACGGTCCACTGCACCGTTACATTTTCTTCATCATTGCCAATTACTTTTTCACCAACTGTTGTCTGGCAATGATAAAGGGGAAGGTGAATCTACTGCCGAAGAAAAGTGTCATCCTCCTACAAGTCTCCACTTGTTCTCAATTGAAAAGGGGATGTTCTTGCCGTGGCCTTCCTCATAGTGGCCGCTTCTGCGGACGACAGAGGTGGTGTACCTACGGACAGCCTGACCGAACATGATGGCAGACGGGGAGACACTCCCTCATGTAAAATTGTTTTGGAGTGTCTGCGGTTGACCCTCCTGTAAAATAGTTTTCTCATTTTTTTTTTTCGTTTTTCCTGTTATTAGTTTATGTACAACCCATGGCTGGCATGGTTGGAATATATAGGTTTGCTTCACAGACAGTCCACTGCACCGTTACATTTTCTTCATCATTGCCAATTACTTTTTCACCAACTGTTGTCTGGCAATGATAAAGGGGAAGGTGGATCCACTGCCGAAGAAAAGTGTCATCCTCCTACAAGTCTCCACTTGTTCTCAATTGAAAAGGGGATGCTCTTGTCGTGGCCTTCCTCATAGTGGCCGCTTCTGCGGACGACAGAGGTGGTGTACCTACGGACAGCCTGACCGAACATGATGGCAGACGGGGAGACACTCACTCATGTAAAATTGTTTTTTGAGTGTCTGTATTTGACGCTACTAAAAAATTTATTGGAGAGAGGGCCTGTAGGTGGCCCTCCGTAAACATTGTTTGTATAGAGCGCCAGTTGGCCCTCAGAAACATTGCCTGTTGGCTCAGCATTTCTGTTCGAAGAGGAGGAGGAGGAGGAGGAGGGGTTGGAGGAAGAGGCATAATAAGTCTGAGAAACCGTGACCGAGGTAGGCCCCGCAATCCTTGGTGTGGGCATTACATGAGTGGCCCCAGGGTCAGACTCGATCCCAGCCACTACCAAGTTAACCCAATGTGCCATCAGGGAGATATAGTGTCCCTGCCCGCCAGCACTTGTCCACGTGTCCGTGATTAGGTGAACCTCATCACTAACCGCGTTGGTCAGGGCACGGATGATGTTCTGTGACACGTGCTGGTGTAGGGCTGGGACGGCACATTGGGAAAAATAGTGGCGGCTGGGGACCAAGTACCGAGGGACAGCCACCGCCATCAGGTTGCGGAAAGCCTCAGTCTCTACCAGTCTATAGGGCAGCATCTCCAGGCTCAACAATTTGGAGATGTGGACGTTTAGGGCTTGTGCATGTGGGTGGCTGGAATTGTATTTGCGCTTGCGCTCAAATGTCTGCTGCAAAGACAGCTGAACGCTGCGCTGGGACACATTGGTGGAGGTTGTGGAGGATTGTGGAGGTGAAGGGGTGGTTGTAGGGCGGGAGACGCTCATGCCGGGGTCCTGGGCGGGGGGTTGACTCGCAAAGGGAAGGGGCAGTGGTGTGAACCGCAGGCGGTGAACTGCCTTGGTTCCACTGAGTCGGGTGTTTAGCACTCATATGCCTGTGCATGCTGGTAGTGGTTAGGCTGGTAGTGGTGGCTCCCCTGCTAATCCTGGTGTGGCACATGTTGCACACCACAGTCCGTCGGTCATCCGCACTTTCTTTAAAAAACCTCCAGACTTGCGAACATCTAGGCCTCGGCACTGGAGCTTGACTCCGTGAAACAGTTGCTAATCTACCTGCTCTGGCCCTGCTTCTCCCTCTGGCCACCCCACTGCCTCTTCCAACCTGTTCTGGTGCTGCACTTGCCTCCCCCTCAGAAGCACTGTCTTGAGTTGGATTACCAACCCAGCTCGGGTCAGTCACCTCATCATCCACCAGCTCTTCCTCCGATTCCTCACTCTGCTCCCCCCTCGGACTTACTGCCCTGACAACAACGTCACTGTCTGACAACCGTGTCTCATCATCATCATCATCATCCGACACCTCTTCACGCACTACTTGCACTAAGTCCACACTCTCATCACCCACAGACTGTGAAAGTTCTAAATTTTGGGCATCGGGACAGAGCAACTGCTCAGGTTGCTGTTGAGCAGTGGTTTGTGTCTCTGGGTAGGGTCCTGAAAAGAGTTCCTGTGAGTATGCCTGATCTGAATCCATACTTTCCTTGGGGGGGGCAGGCTGGGGGGTAGGAGGTTGAGCTGGAGGAGACAGAGGTCTACTCCCTTGGCTAGTGTGGGTGGACTGTGTGGAAGACTGGGTGGTGGATAAATTACTGGACGCATTGTCCGCTATCCACGTCATCACCTGTTTGCACTGTTGTGGTTTCAATAGCGGTGTACCACGTGACCCAGTAAGTTGCGAGATGAAGCTAGGGAGCGAAACTCTGCGGCGTTCCACTGCTCCCTCATCAGCATGTACAGTGTCACCCTGCCCAGAACCACGGCCTCTGCCCCCTACACTACTTGAATGCGCACGCCCTCGTCCTCGACCCTTAGCCCTTGGGTTCAACATTTTGTATATTCACCAAAATGTCGAGTTAATATCTGAGGCCAAAACCGTATTCAGTAGACAGTAGAATTACTGAGGCTAAAAAATTTAGTCTTTAGACTCCAGCTATTGCACCGCAAACCACTCAATTTTGCACTGGACTGTAGTTTATATAATTGAGTGAAAAAAATTATTCTCTAGACTGCGGCTAGTGTATCACACACCTCACAATTGTACACTGGACTGTAGTTTATATAATTGAGTGAAAAAAACGTATTTTATAGACTGACGCTGCTGTACAGCACCTCACAATTGTTCACTGGACTGTAGTTTATATAACTGAGAAAAAAAAAAAAACAGTCTTTATATGGCGGCTATTTTACAGCAAAGCACTTCTTTTTTCACTGGACTGTAAGACATATAACTGCGATAAAATACGTATTTTATAGACTGACGCTGCTGTACAGCACACCTCACAATTGTTCACTGGACTGTAGTTTATATAACTGAGTGAAAAAACGTATTCCCTAGACTGCACTACAGATCCCAGCAAGCCAAGGTACAGCAGCAGCAAAAATGAGTACTGAGAGGACTTTGGGCAATTTCATTGGGGTCTGTGTGGACCATGTGCTGTCCCCTTTCTGCCACCAGTGCACAGTGTGCAGCCAAGATGGCGGTAGGTGCACTACAAGTCCCAGCCAGCAGCCGAGAGGAGGACAAAAAAAAAAAATGTCGTTGTAGCCCTTAGAAGGAGCGTTGGGTTTTTTGTGGATGATTCCCGCCTAACCAGATTCTAATTTCACGCCCTAACAGTGTGCAGCCAAGATGGCGGTAGCTGCATTACAAGTCCCAGCCAGCAGGAGACCAAAAAAAAAAAAAGTGCTTGTAGCCCTTAGGAGGGCTGTTGGGTTCTTTGTGGGTGATTCCTGCCTAACCAACATCTAAATTCAGGCCCTAACACTCTCCCTGACAGACAGCAGCTCTATCCCTAATCTCATGCAGACGGCGTATGACGCGAGCAGCACGGGACCAGATTCTTATATTCCCAGGTCATCTGATCTGGCCAGCCAATCCCTGCTATCGACTTGTAGGGGCCCCACGTGATGCTAGGAGGTACCAAAGACTCTCCTGCATGTTGATTGGCTGAAAAAAGGCGGCTAACATGCAGGAAGAGGAAGTTGCCATTTCCTCGAGGATCGCGTCCGAGTAGCGAGCATATGCGAATACCCTAATGCTTGAACGAGCATGTTCACTCATCTCTAATTACAAACATTCACTCTATTTTATTCAAATGTTCGTCAGCCAAAATGTAATCTCATGTATATGCCCAGCTTAAGGATATGTGGTTATCCTGCTGTATATTTTCTTCATTTAAAAATGAAAATGAAAGTTCTTTGCCCAGGACAGCTTTTGAAGCAAAACCGGTTGAGACTGCACTTGTGATGTCACTTCACGTGATTGCTTGTCTACGGAGTTTATGGCCTCTGGCTTTGTCTGTACATTTATCTGTGTATCGAGAAGTGCAAACTTTATCCCCTCCCCTTTCCCGAAGGTTCATTCAGGATACCTCTGGATTTACAATTCAATAATCAAACACAGACATTTACTTGAACATGTCCCTGTAATATCACATTTAGGCAGAGCCGTATATAACCCTGATCACCGCCATTTTCCTGTGAGCTGAGCATAGGGAGAGACGTGACAAGATGCTCATGCACTAGGGACTGTGTTAACAGAGAGTGTAGGACAATACTGGAGAGGCAGAGTGCAGGGAGAGCATAACAGACTGCTGAACTACAGACTCTGCGACAGTTTATCGCCATGTACATAACTGTGCAGCGCACTAAGAGCTACTGTGCCATTGTTATTACAGGCAGGTCTAATTTATCATTGTGTACATAAGTGTGCAGTGTACCAAAATTCATAATTAATCCGTTCTGTAAACTGTCATTGTATTGACATCCATTTGCTCCAATTCCATTGGAAATTAATTTTTATTCTGGATTTGAAAACACTGCTTTTAGGCAGATTGGCCTGGGTATACCTGATTTATAGTGATTTGTGACAAATTAATTCATAACAAATCAAATTTCTTGTTAAACTTCGGCGAACCTGTGGAATTGACTTTTTCAAAACTTTGCCCATCTCTAATAACAACTATAATAAACTACATAAAGCAGGCAAGTAATAATGATAACAAACAATAATGTAGTATACTAATTAAAATCAAACTACGTAATGACAGATAAAATACAATAATTGGTTATGGTTGGTTAGTCAATAATAACAAACTGATGTTACTTAGCTAAGTCAAACGTAGACAATGATAGATAATAAACCGTTACCTAGCTGATCTTACGGTCCTCCTATCCTTTAGCTTAGTTTCCTAGCATGGGCTTTCCTGATTTAAGTGGCTGCAGAAGGGAATGGTCAGGTAGCCCATAGGGGAGACTCATTCAATGTTATAAGGCATGCCTTTTTATACAGATTTTCTATAAATGTCAGCAATCAGTGGCGTAGCTATAGGGGGTCGCAGCGGTCGCAGTTGCGACCGGGCCCCTAAGCCAGGGAGGCCCCGAGCACCCCCCTTGTAACTTGCAGGGCCACACTGCCAATTAGGCAAGGTGCGGCGCGGCCCTGCGGACAGTTGGGGGCGGTGGCGGGGCAGAGGGAGATGAGCGCTTCCATTGTGGAAGCGCTCATCTCCATAGTCATCTGTATCGCCGTTTTCAGGACGGCGATACAGATGCCTGTACTGCGGGGCAGGCGAGGGAGAGGCGTCTCCCCTGCCCGTTCCTCTGATAGGCCTGCATCGCATCGCTGCCAGCTCCATGGAGGTAAGTATTAGTGTTTATTTTTTATTGTTGCAATCACTGACCGGAGCTCTATTGGGGGCACTGGGGGCATTTTTACTGGCACTGGGGCATTCTTACTGGCACATGGGGGCATTTTTACTGGCACATGGGGGCACTTGTTACTGGCACATGGGGGCACTGGGGGCATTTTTACTGGCACTGGGGGCATTTCTTACTGGCACATGGGGGCATTTTTACTGGCACTGGGGGCATTTTTACTGGCACTGGGGGCATTTGTTACTGGCACATGGGGCACTGTGGGGAATTTCTTACTGGCACTGGGGGCATTTCTTACTTGCACTGGGGGGCATTTCTTACTGGCACTGGGGGGCACTGGGGACATTTTTACTGGCACATGGGGGCACTGGGGGCATTTGTTACTGGCACATGGGGACACTGGGGGCATTTCTTACTGGCACATAATTTGGGGGGCATTTCTTACTGGCACATGATTTGGGGGGCATCTATGGGGGTGGGACAATTTTTACTGGCACATGATTTTGGGGGGGAATCAATGGGGGGAACTTCTGGTGCATTATTGGGGCGTTTCTTACTGGCACATAATTTGGGGGGCATCTATGTGTGGGGAGCACTTCTTACTGGCACATTATTGGGGTGAAATTTTGGGGACACTTCTTGGCACATTGGGGCACTTCGTACTGGCACATTATTGGGGGGGTACTTCCTACTGGCACATTATTGGGGGCACTTCTTACTGGTACATTGGAAGCATTATTACTTCTGAGGCACAGTGGGGACATTAGTACTGTTGGGGGCACTATTACTAACAAGTGCACTCTGGCAGAGAATTATTAGTTGGGGGGCACTATTACTGTGGGGGGCTCCCTGGCACAGTATCAGCATAGCGCAGTTATTTCTGAGGGACGTTATGTTTACACTATTACTGTCAGGGACACCATTTGCTGGGTGCAGTTATTTTAGGACACTGTGTGCCAATAATTATTGAAGGGCACTATCTGTGTGGTACTAGTGGCACAGTACTGGGGATGGTAGGATGATTTTTCCAGAAGACGGGAGGATGATGGAAAAGTAGTAAACTGCAGAGATGAGAAATGGCTGAAAAATGGCGTCTGGTCTGAAAGGAGAAGATGAGGAAAGAACATCTACATCAGAGGAGACATCACTGGATGTAAGAGGTATGGGGTGCTGTATTATACTGGATGTAAGAGGTATGGGGTGCTGTATTAGGCTACATTCACACACACATTGTGTTTTGCAGTCTGCAAATTGCGGATCTGCAAAAAAAGAATGATGTTCCGTATGGCATCCGTTTTTTTTGCAGATCCACTGTAACAATGCCTATTCTTGTCCGCAAAACGGACAAAAATAGAAATGGACATACAGATGCGGACAGCACATAGTGCTCATTTAAGTGGTGAATGGGTCCACATCTGAGCCGCAAAATGTACAGATCGGAGGCTGCAAAAACAACGTGTGAATGTAGCCTTACCTTGTATGTTCTGTAGTGATATACGTAATGTTAGGAGGGAAAGTGTTAGGGTGAGAATTTGGCATTGTGGGGGGGTTCAATTTTTGACTTGGTCAGCAAAAAAGCTAGGTGCACCAGCGCTGAGGGGGGGGGGGGGGTGGGGGTTGGGGGGGGGGGGGCCCCAAGCTGAACTCTTGCACCAGGGCCCATGAGCCTTTAGCTACGCCCCTGTCAGCAATACTTTACTCCTTAGTGAGTTCTGACTAAATAATGGCACATATGTCATTAGGTTTTCCTGATCCCTCTTTCCTGGGAATCTGATCATTGTTGGATCTTGTTGGATCGAATACCATCTACCTCCTATGGATTATTCCATAAATATTGCATACAGATGTATGTCATGCCTGCTCTTTATTAAAATATGAACACTTCCCATTAACATACAGATTCACCATTAACATATAGATATAGGTAATCTGAAGACATGAGAACTTCTCATAGATAAGCTATCTGTTCAAAATGAGTGACCACAAATGACCCTCACAAAGGAAATAAAAGATTGGCTAGATCTGCTGGATCGATCTATCTATCTAAACAATAAATTCCACAGCACCATCAATGACATGGCTGCTTGAGAAAAGTCTCATTGAGAAGACTGAAACGTCGCTGCTCTGGTAAAATAAACTACTTTTTTTCTTTGCACATATTTTTGGTGGTACTGTGGAATTTATTGTTTTTGTATCAAGGACTTGACCACGTCCATAGCCGCTGGCACACCGTTACTTTTTTCATCTGCTGTGCTGCTTCCATTTTTGTTTATCTATCTATCTATCTATCTATCTATCTATCTATCTATCCCAGATATAGTAACTCCCATAGATTGTTCTTCTGCTGGAACAGACTATCAGAGTTATGTGCGGGACATGTGAACCTACCCTTAAGGAATCTTTCACACGAACATTGTGTTTTGCAGTCCGCAAATTGCGGAGCCGCAAAAACAACGGATGACATCCGTGTGCATTCCGTATTTTGCAGAACAGAACAGCTGGCCCCTAATAGAACAGTACTATTTTTGTCCTTAATACGGACAAGAATAGGGCATGCTCTATTTTTTTTTGCGGGCTACGGAACGGAGCAATGGATGCGGACAGCACACTGTGTGCTGTCCGCATTTTTTGCGGGCCCATAGAAATGAATGGGTCCGCATTTTTCATGTGAAAAATGCTGATCGGAGCCCGCAAAAACAACGTTCGTGTGAAAAAGGCCTAAAGGAAATGTGTCATCAGAAAATTACTAATATTTAAAGCACATTTTTATGTTTTATGCCGAACGCTGATGTGAACTCAGCCTAAGCTGTTTGCTCTGCAAAGGAGAGGGTTAAAACAACATACTAAGGCCGGTTTCACACGACCGTGTTTCACGGCCCGATACGGGCCGTGAAAGCCCGACCTGTGCTCCTCCAGAGGACGGGAGCGCACGGCGTCATTGGTTGCTATGACGCCGTGCGCTTCCTGAGGCAGCCGCCGTACAGTGAAACACTGTATACGAGCGTGTACAGTGTTTCACTGTACAGCGGCGGCCTCAGGAAGCGCACGGCGTCATAGCAACCAATGACGCCGTGCGCTCCCGTCCTCTGGAGGAGCACAGGTCGGGCTTTCACGGCCCGTATCGGGCCGTGAAACACGGTCGTGTGAAACCGGCCTAATGAGGATTACAAGCCCAAGAGCGACTTTTACCTGCTGCAGAGTTTGGAATTTTTAACTCTTTCAATTCCAGAGAACACAGCTTAGGGCACTCCAACTGCTGTGAAACTAAAACTCTCAGCATGCACACTTATTCCGCACCATTTTTGTAATTCCCATAGGCCGCTTTCAGACGAGTGTATTGAAAAATGTCAGTATTCTGACTCAGGATCCTGATGATATATCATCAGTATTGTCATCCGGATTGCTTCAGAATTTCATCAGGATTTGCATGCGTATTTCTTCCTTCCTTCCGTATTTATGCACTGCACATACTGTAATGTGCGTATTTGGAAACAAATCCGCACAAAACTCGGACATATTGCGGATTTCAAATGCTGACAGAAATTATACGCCCATGTGAATAGCTCCATTAATTAACATTAGCAGTGGAATCTGTTACATTAAATCTGGACTGTATACGCTTTGCAAATACGATCGTCTGAAAGTGGCCATAGAAGTGGAAGGAGGATTCTGGGAGTTGTAGTTTCAGAACAGCTGGAGTGCCGAAGATTGCTGATCGCTGGCTTAAGCCTCATTCACACGTCTGTGTCCGTACTCATGTTTGTGAGTAGGTGTTTAGTGAGGCATCCGTGAAGCTGTCCGTGAAAGATCCGTGTTGGGTACATGTGTCCGTTTTTTGCTGTCTATGTGCCAGCCGTGTTTCACTGACACTGAACAGCTGAAAAATAATTTTTAAAGCATCTCTTCCTAATGATCCGTGAAACACGGATGCAACACGGATGGCATCCGTGTTCCATCCGTGGTTTTCACAGACCCACGGCCTATAATGGGCATGATGGATCCGTGAACAAAATAGAGCCTGTGTCTGTTTTAAAAACATGGACCCACGTACCAAGGTAAAACATCGATGAATGGAGATGTGTGCTGTCTGTGAAGAACACATACAGCACACATACGAGTGTATTACTGTACAACCAATGAAGCAGTGTGCTCGTGCACTCAGCAGGCCTTAGGGGGGAACAGTGCCCCTCTATCTGTCTATCTATCTATACACACCTTGATTTGTATTCTGTCTGGCTTTGTAATTGGAAGCCACTCTTACATCATGGTCTCATTAGCGCTGTGCTGGCTCACTGCATCCCCTGGGAACCCTGCCTGCAAGATCCAGGTACGGATACCCCAGGGATATAACACTGTTTTCACAGCCTCATCTTCCACTGTAGTACCTGCATACTCTGACACAAGAGAAGCTCACATATTACAGTGATGAAAGCATATTCCTACAGCAGGCATGAAGTATTCACATCCTTTTGTACTAGAATTATATGTATTATTACAAATGAAACAGACCTCTTAAAATCCCATTTTTCAGTGACTGTCTTTTTTAACACAGTGAAGCACACAAATGGCTCACATATTCTCTAACACAGGGATCAGCAACCTCCGGGACTCCAGCTGTTCTGAAACTACAACTCACAGAATCCTCCTTTCACTTCTATGGGAGCTGCAAAAACTGCAGAGTAAGTGAGCATGTTGGGATTTGTAGTTTCACAGCAGCTGGAGTGCCGAAGGTTGTTGATCCCTGTTCTAACATATTCAACACCATTTTATAGTAGTTACAGACAGTTTGTCATATACACCTCTGACCAGGGTTAGCAGGGCACAGATTCAAAAGGGTAGTCTTTTTGATCTCCATAGGTAGGTAAAGGTCCCTATACCGAGGACTACACATCAGCAGATTGTTGGGAAGGAAGTTTTCCACTGCTGCCGGCAAATGAAAATGTTTTTGTCCGCCCAAATTATTTATTATCATTGGGTAATCTGTGGTAAATTTACACCACCAGATAATCGCTAACAAGCGTTTTTATGAACAATCATTAGCAATTATCTGGCTTGTGTAAAGGGCCCTTAACTCATTGCTCCAGGGAGAGTAATTTATAGCACAGAGAGACAGAGGGATTCTTGGGCCCCAGCAGTCTTCAGGGTCTGGGTGTAACTGTAAAGTCTGCATCCCCTATAGTTATGCCACTGATATATGTAACCAGCCTTTTTAGCCCTAACTTTATTAACCGGAGTGCTATGACAAGTAAATCCCTGCAGTTCTGAGGACTTCCAGAAACATTGATATATGCGTCTGATAATGTAGACATCTCTGTTCATACAGCTGAAGCGGACCAAAGACGTAACCTTTTTCATTAACTATCCAAATAGTTTTATGCTTGCTAAAGATGGTCATACACATTAGATTATCATACACCTAATGGGCATGGTGACCTCCCGATACTCCCCTGCTGGTAGATATTGGGGAGAAAAGAATGGGGAAGTTTGCTTTCAACATCCCAAATCTTTTTGTTCTCAGGGGAGATAGCTAAAGACTCATGGGCCCTGGGGCTAGAGTTCAGCTTAGATGCCCCCTTCCATCAGTGCTTGGTGGCAAGGGGCAGGGGAGCCCATACCTGAGCAAAAAATTGAACACCTCCCCCATGCCATATTCTTGACCTAACCCCTTCCATCCAGACAGAGGTGTAACTTGACCAGCATGCACTTTATATAATACCTGCGTCTTCTTATGCAGCACAAGGGTCTTTGGGCCCCCTCAGGCTCCTGGGCCCGGTAGCAAATGCTATCTATGCACCCCCTATAGCTACACCCCTGAACCTATGCCAGGTTGAGCGTGCATGTGTATGGGGAGGCCTGAAAAGGATAGGATAATTACATCAGTGGTACAACAGTAAATGATGGGTTCCAAACAATGGAAATCTCATGAGCACATGTGAGAAAAATGCAATATGTGGCCCTGATTTTAGATGGATTGTATTTTAACACATTCTGTAATACCACTGATTGGCATGCCTATGTTTCTTCAAGGCCTGTCTTACGTATCTTCATGTGGTTAGACTATGACTACAAATAAAGCATGAGAATTACAGATTATTTTACACGGAAACGAGTCTACAATTATTTTTTAAAAAAAAGATTCGCTGCCAAGCAAGCAGCCACTGATCTCCTCTAACAAGTAACGATATACCGGTTTTAATGAGTATGGAAGCTATCCCAAGGGAAAAGCTAAAGCTGACGAAACAGCAAACAGCTTGCTGAGGTAATATTCTGTACAGTTACACCAGGCCCTGTGTGTATAGCCTCCTGTTGCCTGTTAGCGTCACTGAGGCTCTGTTCACACATTCACAGTTTACGTCGGAGGTGAACATCAGGAGGATTTCCCAAAGTAGAACTCAGATGGAAGTCTGCAATATATCTAACTGTATAAGAATAGAATACTCATTATGAAATATCAATCATTGTGGGAAAAAAAGTATACAACATAGTACACTTTTTTTTTTTTTTTACTGTGGCACTATGCATAATAAAGTGCAATATATTATGCCAGGGATCAGCAAACTGTGGCACTCCAGCTGTTCTGAATTTTCAATTCCTGGAATGCTCCTTACACTTCTATGGGATTTACAAGTAAAGCTGAGCAATTGTGCATGCTGGGAATTGTAGTTACACAGCACCTGGGGTGCCAAAGGTTGCTGACCCCTGGACTATGCTTTCCTATACAGTAAAAGAAAAGGTATGCTGACACATGCCATCCAAGCATATGTTAAAAGGAAATTCTTTTGGCATATGCTGAGTGTATGGGAGCCTATGGACATGTTGGAAGAGGTGACCCGCCCCTCAGTTTAGACCCCGCCCCCTAGCTGCCAAATCCCCACTCGTCAACACGCCCCTTCCGTCCTCTTGTGACAGGTCCCCTACCACCTTCATCCCTCCCAAATCTTGTATGAATTTATGAAATTATTATGAATCGGTTTTCTTAAAATTATATGAATCTCTTTTATAAATCTAATGACAGCTGCTGACGCTTTCCCAGTAATAATGAACTGCATGCTGTCTGCATATTCGAATGAGTGTATGATACACCTCTCATACTACGTACAACCTCCCATACAGCGACATAGGGTAAAAATGTATCTGGGCAAGTCTAAAAAAAGCACAGCATACATTATATTATTATGGTAGATGCGTGCCTGGACATGTCTGAAGACCCGCTTAGCATACTCCTTAATGTTGGTATACAAATTGAGCACAAACAGATACAATTTTATGTGTTATGTGGTATTTCGCTGGTTAATTCACCCAAATAATCGCCTAAAGGGGGAAGCCAGTCACCTTCACGATGAACAAAAATGACAGAATCCGTGTCGTGATAAAGACACCTTTCCTGCAGCCTGTCCAGAAGGGAGTAAAGTTTTAGTCTGGCATAGACAGTTGTAAGACGTGCTTTAACTAAACCGACCTGCAAGTTTCAGAAATGAATAATCTACAACTTATGATTCTGGCTAAATCTGATCTGTATATGTGCCTATTCGCAGGGGTATTTCCGAGCGACTTTCTTCCGGATGAGCCTGTACTACAGAGGCCGGCTGCATACATCATGAATACAGATGATTCCCGTAAACAGGGCAGTCACTGGGTGTTAATTATACTGCATGATAAGGACGCTATAGTGTTAATGCACACATTCAGGATTTATGTGCGGACAATCCGCACTGAAATCTACAGGTGTTCGTATTTATATATCAATATGTATAGTTCACACTTAAATCACTACTGTTCGTGACTGAACTACTCCCCAAGCTAATAATAATTACACAAAAAAAAAAAACACGGAGTCCTAAATAGTTCACATAAACTTACTAACACATTTATTATTTCATGATAAAACAACAACCACTTACATCATCTATAATCCAAAGAACCTCAGCTCTGAACAATCCTGCCACCAGCTGGAATACCTAAATCGCCATCTCATAATATCATTATGGCAATACACTATTGCACTCTGCCCTTAAAAAACATCACAATCACAACATTGAAGGTGCTTAATTCTATGGAAAAGTATAAACCACATATACGGCAGTACATCAATAGATTGCACACAGGACTACCCGTCTCAATATAATCTATATGTTTGGCATTACGTACCCAGAACTGGCTGCAGGTGACCTGCCTCCTCAACGTGCGTTTCCCGTATTGCTTCCTCAGGAGAAGACAGGGAGGGACTATACCTTAAACTATTTAAAATACTGCCAGCCAGTAAGAACATGAATTAAGGTCACATGGGAACTATCAGCTGCGGTCAATGATTCTGACGCTTGGTCACGTGTCGGATCCACTCGTAATATCCGCTTCCGCCCGTCGTATTTGTGTGCTCGTATTTGCGTGCGGATTTGCATGCGGATTTGGTACAGATTTTCCACATGTGGATTTTACTCTCCCCATTGAAGTGAATGGAGAAAATCTGGTCAGGAAAAATAAAATAAATTGACATGCTGAGGATTTTAAAATCCGCACTTTAGGTCAAAATCCGTGTGGGAAAAATACACATCATGTACATGAGAATTTCAAATTCTCATAGAATACAATGTGCATGACCTACGGTGCGGATTTTCCACACACAATCATGATATATTCTTTGACTCTTATAGCTTATCACCAACTTTTGAAATGTACCCTCGAACCTTTATTCAATTTATAAAAATGAATTGTGAGAGATATAGCTATCCAAATAGGAAATTACAAGACATGAACAGCACTGTTTGCGAGGAATACTGTATCTTTTTATATCATCTAACACAGGGAGCGTCTTATAAGAATGTTTTAGGTTTCTTTAATAAAAAATGTGACCATTATGATAAATTAGCCAATTCTTTCTCATGGTGTATTTATCACCAAATTTGCAGGGCTCATTGTTAAGTTCCTTTTCAGACTTTATTAAAGGGGTTCTGCAGTTGTTTAAAACTGATTATCTATCCTCTGGATAGATCATCAGCATCTGATTGGCAGGGGTCCGACACCCGGGACCCCTGCCGATCAGCTGTTTGAGAAGGCAGCGGCGCTGCAGGAGCACCTCGGCCTTCTCTGTATTTTCCTCAGGCCCAGTGACGTCACGACTAGTACCACTGGCCTGGGCGGGGCTAAGCTCCATTCATGTGAACAGAGCTTAGCCCTGCCCAGGCCAATGATAGGTAGACAGCATGCGGTTCATTATTACTGAGAAAGCGTCAGCAGCTGTCATAAGATTCATAAAAGAGATTCATATGATTTTAATAAAACAGAACCATAATATTTTAATGAATTTATACAAGATTTGGGAGGGATGAAGGTGAGAGGGGACCTGTCACAAGAGGACGGAAGGGACGTGTTGATGAGTAGGGTTTTGGCAGCTAGGGGCCGGGGTCTAAGCTGAGGGGCGTGGCACCTGTCACTTTGATGACTTGGTAATATATGTATTCTATACTACTGGTGTGTTGGCAAACAGACTATGGTCAGCTTTCTAAGTAGGGCAGCCATACAATATTTACGGAAAACAGATACAAACATCCTGCACAATATGATAGTAAAATGTGCGGATGTACAAGGCTAGATTTAGAAATTCACAGAAAAAAAAACAACGCACTAAAACAATAGATGCAAACAACATATGGACTAAGCCCTCACTCTATTGATAAAATCTGAGACTCTTAGCCAATACATTTTGATCAAAATACATCTGTGCCCACCTTCCCAGCGCCACGGTGGTCTCAGTTCAGGCAGGTCCTACGCTAAACCTAACTATGCGGTTGTGCATCTATGTTTAGGTGCGCAGACCCTGCACATACAGTGTGCTGCTCCTAGTTACCTCTGTGTGCATCAGCAACCAATGAGAGGAGGAGCACACACAACCATATGTACCACCTTAATCAAGGTCGCCTCTTAGATAGGTGGGGCAAAAGTGCACATGAATGCTACTCCCCTGATAATAGGAGCGCATTCACACCAGAAGGTGCATACATCTGAAAACACACTAAAGTAAGGGCAAATTTGAGCGAATCGAAGTTCACAAAGTGGACTTCAATCCAAATTTCAGGAAAAATGTGCCGCAAAGCCTAATTTCCTCATGCTTCATGGTAACAAATTGAGCGCAAAGAGGCTGCATGCATTTGAGTGCAAAGAGGCTGCTGCGACCATCTTGCTTGAAGATCCCACGTAAAATCTCGTGCACAGTGACTTATGATGTCACCGCACTGGCCGGCGTGATGACGTCACCACATGCGCTGGATCTCCTAGCAAGATGGCCGCAGCAGCCTCTTCACACTCTAATGGATGAGGTAAGTATGATTTAATTTTTTTTTTAATCAACCCCTGAAAGGCCTTAATATATTTATCTCAGATGCCATCATCAGTGATGAATGCGATATCTGAGGGGTTCAATGACGGGGTTGGCGCAATCGCCACTGCACCAACTATTTACAAAGAAATGCACTTCGTGATAAAGTAATTTGTCACATAGCAAAATTTTTTTTTATTTGGTGAAGCAGCCGAATCGAGTTTTTGAGAACTTCACTCATCTCTAATGATAACACTATAGTTTGAGACACATTTTGACACTTCCCTGGTGTCATTCCGGCCTGCAAATGCCATAATGGACATGAAACTCCGATTGAAACTGATTGACCTGGATGTTCTTAAGGGGGTTATTCCATGATTAATGTAAAAAATGAAAATCAGACATCATATAATACATTGCAACCTCTTTCTAACAAAGCTAGAACCAGCCCTTTACCTCACATGGATCCAGAGATCTCCCCATTCATTGCTCTGCTAGATTTATATCAAGATGACAGCTCAAGAGGAGTGTCCTTTCTGCTGCAGCTAAGTGGGCGTGTCCATGCTCTCCCTATCACAGCTCAGGAGGCAGCTGAAGGATGAAACTGAGCATGTGCGGCCTTCTCAGTGAGCAGGACAAAGAAATAAGAAAAAGAGCAAACAGCAAATGGCGCCACGCAGATAAATTTTATTGAATAACTCACTAGCTATACAACATTTTTAATTACATGCAATTAGGCAACTTTCACACTTGCGTTGCTAGAATCCGGCAGGTATTTCCTTTGACGGAAGTATCTGCCGGATCTGGCAAACCGTATGCAAACGCAAAACCTTTTTTACCAGATCCGTCACATGGATCCGGTGAAATACCGGATCCGTTTAATCCGTTAACATCCGGTTTAAACCGGAATAACGGATGTGGTATTTAAATGTTTCAAAGAACAAAAGAACCAATTTCATATGCAAATAGTACAGTAGCTATAAAAGACAAGTGAAGGTCACATACCCCTCAGAGGCTGCCTCACAAGATTACAAAGATGATGCCGGACCACATTCAGTTTGGATTTCAGGCTTTAATCCTTGTTTCCTGCTGGAGAAGACACCTTTGAGCCAGACGCCACCGTCATTACTGGGTGCATCCGATCACTTCTGCCTGTGTGAGAAGGGGTGCATTTGAGGTGCTGTTTCCAGAACTGTGGAATTATCCAGACAAGTTTTTAAACTACCTACGGATGAGTGTCTCAAGTTTTGACGATCTCCTCCAAAGGGTGTCTCATCGCATTGAGAGACAGGACACCACGTTCCGTTGAAGCATCTCACCGGCAGAAAGGTTAATGCTTACCATAAGGTAATAATTAATTAAAATTTTATTTTTTGATAGTAACTGTTATTTTTGTATAATTTAACGTAGCTTTTCCCGGTTCAAAGCTGAAGCCACACATACCTTATTTTTATACCCCATGCTAGGAAAATATATGTATTTGCTACTGTTCTCCACGTACCATAGCTCTTGAATGCGCAGGCCAAGGGCTTTGGAGTAGTATTGTTCACTGTGACTCCTATGGTCAGGCTTTACCCCTATCTAGTTCATAAGAGATGTTGACTTCACTGTGAGCAATGCTACCCAGCAGCATACGCCTATAGTTCTCCATGGAGAGCCTGTCCCATCACTGTATATCCTAAAAATGTCCTTTGCCCTGTGAGTTGACCACAGAATACAGGAAAGCATTTCAGCATGTAACGGTGGTATGGCCAGTTTAAGTTGCCAAATAAGGACAAACCAATTAGATGGCTTGTATTATTATTATTATTATTTTTTATATATTTGCTCATTTTCATTTACAAGTTTTTTTTCTTCTGATAGATATCTGGCAACAGGAGAAAGTTTAACGTCCCTTCATTACCAGTTTCATCTTGGAATATCCACAGTTTCCATCATCATTAAAGATACCTGCTGTGCTTTGTGGGAACAGCTGCATGCGGAATTTATTCCTCATCCAAGTCGCCAACAGTGGGTTGAAATTTCTGAAAAATTTTGGGAGGTGTACCAGTTTCCTAACTGTCCTGTGGCAGTGGATGGGAAACATATACGTATTATCAAGCCCCAAGGTTCTGGCTCGGAGTATTTTAATTATAAAAAATATTTCTCCATCATATTAATGGCCATTGCTGATGCTCAGTATAGATTTGTGGCAATTGATGTTGGTGCCTATGGCCGAACCAACGATTCCATGGTGTTTAAAAATTCGGACATGGGGAGAAGAGTCTACAATAGAAAATTTGATTTCCTGCCTCCTCAACCTCTACCAAGGCTGGGATGGGGAGGCTGGGATGGGGGATAGATGTGGGTTGGGGGATAGGTGTGGGATGGGGGGTAGGGCGGTGGTGGGGGATAGGGCTGGGCCAAGGGATTGGGCAGGGCTGGGGTGGGGGAATGGATGGGGGGCGGTGTTGCACCTGCCACAAGGAGCAGTCCACCTGTCTTCTGGTCTCAAACAGTTGGTCGGGCGTAAACTGTTCCATCACGGGGACTAACAAATTCAAATAAAGTTGCACTGGACTCATTTGCGACGTCAACACCGTCCTCTCCTGAAGACGTCGCAAATTATCCTCCAATCTGGCAACTCTATTTGTGAATCCCATCAAGGACTCTTAAACGAGCCTTGTAAGATCCTCGTAGTCCGCCTGATGGCTCCTACCTTCCCTCTGGCAAGGCATGATGGCCTCAAATAATGTAGTCAATTGAGCCATCGTTGCGTCGCCAGGGGGCGTAGGTAGGGGAACATCCGAGTCCTGAACACTTGCTTGAGCAGGACTAGAGCCTGGGGCCGCGGTGGCTGGCTCTTCAGGGACCGCCTCCTGAGGAACTTCAGGCGCTCGAGTACTGCTGTTCTGTAAAGCAAAGAAAAAAAAACACAATTAGCAATTGGATTACAATGGAGAACCTCTTGAATACAGGTGAGCAAAGCAACTTCTGATGCTACATATGAAGTTGCATTGCAAAAAAATGTCATTCAAAAACTGTACATAGGTACAGAGGACTATGTTTGTACAGTATGAAATTTTTTTGTGACGCAATTTCAAATGTAACATCTGAAGCTCGCTTTGTTCATCTCTACTCCATAAAATACTATGTGGATGTCCAAGACTGAGTGCCAAATGACTGTCTGCCTGGGCCATACACATAGATTGGATACAAAAATGTATAATCTCAATAAACATAATCTCTTACCTTCACAGCTCTAAGGTTCGCCGTAGGAACCCCAAGGCGGAATAATATCTATATTCCCGCCTTGAGGTTCCCCCCGAACCACTCGGGGCCCGAAGTTCCTCGTTGCAGTCTTTCTTGTAGCGGTCCCTGATTGACCGCCACCACACCATGATTGTCGCCCCTGAAAAACAAAAAGGAAAAACAAAAAAAAGGTTAGTCTTTACACTACATGATTTTGTGACATCAAAAATGGTTTACTATTTAATTGATATAGCCACAACAACAATGTAAATACATTTATTGTTAAACTATTGGTGGTAGTGACCCACAACAACTAGACGGTAAACCACTTTTGAGCTATAAAATATACAATTATGCAATCTACAATTAAAAAACTGAATACTTACAGCATTACTCCTGGTCCCTGTCTCCGAGGTCCTCCCAATTCAGCACAATTGCCTCACCGATCTCGTACCAGAGGAGCCGGGTTGCGTTGTGGTCTGCATGGTGGCGGTCGGTGTGGTCCCATAACGCTAGGTGCGCCTCCACCATCTGGATGAGGAGGTCATTATCAATAAAAAAACTGACGTCCTCCTCATCCATTCTGGTGGAGACTCTGGAACCCTAAAAAAAAAAAAGGGAAAACTTTAAAATAATGTTTCATACTTTTTTGAATTTAAAAGACTTTGATTGCAAATACTCACACGACCCGACTGCCGCACACTCCCCGACTTCCTCTGGCGGAGGTTCGAGGGCCTCTGTGGGAGGCAACGGGACGAGATGGCTGTAAAATAGAAAAATAAATTATGATTGGAGAACATACTACATAACCTCTACATAACCTCTTGACCGGGAGGCACCTCCTCTACAGATGATGACTGCAAGAGAAAAAAAAACAACAACATTAAAATATGGGAAAAAAATTACAGTGGGTCTTGCGATAATCCAACGTGACATACCGTATCATGTTGGGGACGTCTGCGTGGAGGAGGGCTCCCGGCTTCACTTGAAGAAGATATGTCTATTAAAACAAAAAAAAAATCAGTATTTGAACTTTACACACGACAAGCAGATCTACGTAAATATTATTTACTTTCCATTTATAACTGCTTCAAAATTCAGCTGTCAGAAGGCTGGCGGAATGCTGGCCGGAAGGCTGGCTGTAATGCTGGCCGGCAAAATTTTTTTTTTTGTTGGGTCTAAAAAAAGCAATATTAAAAAATATTAAATTATTAAAAAATGCAAAAGGCAATAGTAAATAGGGACTTCAGACAGTGCAAGTACATGGAGGATGCTAGGAGTAGTAGTCCTAGGTACTGCTACTCCTAGCATGCCCTATGTACTTATATTACCTGCAGGCCCTATGTACTATTGCATAGGGACTGTAGGTAGTGTAAGTACATAGGGGATGCTAGGAATAGCAGTACCTAGGACTACTACTCCAAGCATCCCCTATGTACTTACACTACCTTCAGTCCCTATGCAATAGTATATAGGGACTGCAGGTAGTATAAGTACATAGGGGATACCAGGAGTAGCAGTACCTAGAACTACTACTCCTAGCATTAACTATTGTAGAAGGAAGTGCTGGTATGTATATGTGTACATGTATATGCATGCATGCCTCCTTAATTAGGAATGCATATACATGTATATCTATGTATGAGCCTTCTATATATGTATCTGTGGGTCTCCAGATATGCCCCAATATGTGGTGCCCTCTGATGCATATGATGCCCCCTATATATAATCTATTGTGCCCCCAGTTGCTCCTAATGTATATAGATAAATGTATATATGCCCCAGTTTTATATGCATTTATCTATATACATATAAACTTACCCCCAGTGTCCGGTTGCTCCACCCTGCATCCCCCTGGAGGCGCATACCAGTGCACTTGCAGGAGGGAGATGCCGCCCTGATGACAGTCTCGGGCACATCAAAGGACAGAGGATTGATAAGATCATCTACCTTTTGTCACACACCTCTGGTATCAGCTGTTCACAGCAAGGGTTGCTATGAACATGGGTGTTGGTCTCCTCCAGGCCAAGGCCTTGCATTGTGAAGGTTTATTACACCTGATTGATATCTAGTGCCCTTTTGTGCAGACCCCAAACAGGTAGTTGGTGACATGCTAAACCTGTTTTTATAACATGGACTGTCCACACCTTCCCCCCTACCTATGATAGATAAATAGTCCAGCATTTGGGGACTAGGAGGAGCTTTGACCACCACAAGCAGAGGAGGCTCATCACCACAGAGGAAGGAAGACACACATGGAGCCAAGCAGCCCCTCCAGAAACAGAGACTGGCTAAGTACCCCTGGAATTATCCCCAAACTCCTGCAGTGCCTTTATCACTGCATTTAACCCCTTGCATTCCCCTATAACCCCTGTATTGTAAGTAACACCTTTTAGGGACAGCTAGTAGTAGGCTTGGGAGGGTACTGCTGTAATTATATGTATTTTTGTGTGAGTGTATGTGTTTAGATAGTTTGTGGGTGGAATCCGTATGTGGGATTGTGCAGTGTAGTTAGGTGTTGTACTGTATTGCTTAAATATTAGACCGTAGACGTGTTATTTTGTAATAAATCTTTTTATTATTTAAATACTGTATACATTGTCTTTTTGTGTAGCCGCCATAGTACAGTTCAGTACACATAGTGCAGGGAACGAACTTCAGTAAAGGAAATAAATAGGCGGAGCTAGCAAGAGCTGGTTATGCCTATTTATGAATATTGATTATTAATATCACACAAAATATTAGTAATTAATATAACCTTTAACAACTATGTACTTATAACATACAGCTGTATAACTACATAGGAGCTGTTCATAATTATTTATTTTTCACAAAAAAAAAAGTATACTTACCTTTGAGGACGTGCTGCTGACTCCCTCGTAGGCTGGCGTTCTGTGGCGTAAACAGAAAGCTGGAAACCAGTTCCTCCTATATCCTGGTGCAGGCACAGAGCGGAAAAACGGATCTGTCGATGCGGCAATTTCCGGAACACTTGTTACCGGATCCGGCATGAATACATCTCAATGGAAATTAATACTGGATCTGGCAATTGCGTTATTCTTCCGGAATTTTGTCCGGAAAAAATACCGCAGCAAGCTGCGGTATTTTGTCCAGTCAAATACTGTAAAAGGAACGGAACGGAGGACATCCTGATGCAAACTGAATGGATTGCTTTCCATTCAGAATGCATTACGGTAAAACTGATGCGTTTTTTTCCGGTATTGAGACCCTATACCGGATTTCAATACCGGAAAACAATAACGCTAGTGTGAAAGTACCCTTACAAAAGTATTCAGATCCAGGTGCTGGTTTGAAAACTTTAGAATATTTTTCATGGGACAACACCTTTAATCATTACATTCAAGGGGTGGCGCAATTCATCGATCTCAATCCAAATGAGCATACTTTGCATCAATACCTACCGCTTGTGGTTCCACTATATAGTTATGCCAATTTGACTTTCTATTTGACTTAGCAAATAAACCTCTAGTCCAACTGCACCTCTGATTTTAAAATACTGTAAAAATGATCTAATTACATACATGAATGAAGTAAAAGAATCCCTGCTAATTATCTGCAGAAGAAAAAATCCCTTATTAGGACACAAACAAAAGATCTCTCAGGAGAAATTATCCTCAGACGCCGTATCTCCATCAGCAGCTTAATCAAATTTATTTCAATGTAACAACATATTCAGTAGTTATGCATCAGCGACCTTGTAGTTCACAGAAATGAGATGTAAGGATACTTGTTATTACAAGTGGACTGTAGAATTACATAATCTGCTAGTGAGTATCAGATTTGCATCCTATTTAATAACAGCATTATTTCAAATGCAAATCACTCATTTTTCAGACACTCCGCAGACATACTGGCACATGGCTGGTAGGTGTCCTCCTCCCTCAACTGAGATTATTTGCTTTCATTATTCTTTTCTGTGGACTAAAGCAGTTTTGTCATTAAAGGGAGTCTTTCACCTGTTTTTCACCAATATAACTAAGAACACTGTCCCACAGAAGATTGCAGACACATACCAGACATACCTGTGTGCACTTTGTGTCTGTATTACATGTCCAGGAAAAGCACTTTTATTCTGCTGGAAAGCAGCTCCCAAGTGCCCAGCTCTGCTGGTGCAAGTGCCCAAAGCAAACCAGACTGAAGATGGGAGGGCTGCTTCAGCTGCTCATATCTTGGGATTGGTCGCAGATAGAAAAATGACTGTTGAGTTCTGACCTTCTATGAAAGCTGACATCCCAAGCTTTTAAATGATACCAAAATCACAGCATTATCCAGTATATCAGAAGATATAGCTGTTAGAAATCCAGTCGGGAGAGAAAGCTGTTTTTAGTTTCACTTTCAGCCGGGCACTTGGGAGCTGTTTTCCAGCAGAATAAAAGTGCTTTTCCTGGACATGTAATACAGACACACAGTGCACACAGGTATGTCTGGGATGTGTATGCAATCTTCTGTGGGGTACTGCTGTTAGCTATATAGGTAAAAAAACAGGAGAAAGACTCCCTTTAAAAGGATTATATATCTCAATTATACTGTATACTAGAGATGAGCGAATCATGCAAAATTTTATTCGCCGAACATTCGCCGAACTTTTCCTAAGATTCGTATATTCGACGAATAGACTCGTTGAGTTTGCGTACAAAATATACGTAATTATATGGCTTTTAGCGAACATTCGCGCACTAATAATGAACGTTCAGGTAAAAAGGTATGCAACCTCTTTGAACACGTACGCATAAGCGTACAAAGTGCGTACGAAAATGTTGGGCTTTGCTGGAGAGGAATGGTGGAGCAGGAGGAACGCTCTGAGTCGGACCCCTGGCTACATATGGATACTGTATCAGCAGATGACAGCAGATCATCCGGCTGAGACTGAGATGAGCGTGCCATCCACTCCACTACCTCATCCACTTTCTCCTCCACTACAATTTTGCGCCCTGGTGGGTTAGCCTGGTGGAACAACGGCCAAGTATTGCGAATACTACTAGTAGATGCTCCGCCTACCGGTCCTTTGGAACTGCTGCCCTGTGCCACCTTCTCCTTTTTTTTAGAGCTCGAGGTCTGGCTGGAACTGGATCCCTTTTGCTTATCCATTCCAGACATTTTTCAATTCACTCTGTGGCCCTGCAGCTCGTCTTTGTCCCTGTATCTCCCTGTCTCTCCCTGTCTCTCTCTCCCTGCCTGATTAATTACTAGCCCTGAACTGGCCCTGCACTTGCCCTGCAGTATCCCTGATATGTGTAATATGGATTCCCAGAGCAATTACACCCCAATTTTCACAAAACAGGTCTCAGAGTCTCAGAACTTCACACACAGTGCTTCTGCTCATCTCAGCAGTCTCAGCAGAAGTGATGCGTCACTGGCTTACCGAGCCTGAGCCAATCAGAGCAAGCCCTGCCCACTAGGTCAGGTGACTGCTTTCTTCCTGGGCTTTTGCACACGATAAACGAACTAACAGTAAAATTTAGCGAATGAATTTAATTCGTACGCAACAGTAACTTATACGTAGCAATAGCGTATAATTTATAGGACAAACTACAATGCGTACAAAGTCAAAGTGAATCACCTAATATTCGGATTCACTTCGCAGCTAACAATTTCCAAGATTCGAATCAACGAATTGGCCAATAGATTCGCTCATCTCTACTGTATACCATCAATGTGTGATTGGCCATAACCCCTTCCAGATTTACTAAGCTTCACCCTTGTCCCTGCTGCATTTGGTACTGCTGCTGAGAACAGTTCACCCAGTGAAGTTGCAATACCAGATACACCACATGGATGAGAATTGCTGTCAGGTAAGATGGTAAAAATACACACCAAAAACCTGCTACGTATATTTGCTGTGGAATGCATGGCAGACATCTGAGGTTAGTCACCAAAATGGCTATTCTGTCTGGTCTGATCTCACTACTGTAGCACAAATTGCTGAAAAAGTTAATTCATTTGTGCAGCACTAAGATATTGATATAGGATGGTCGTCAATATCAGATCGGCAGGGATCTTACTCCCAGAACCCCCTCGATCAACAGTTTAAAGTAGTGGCGGTGCTCATGCAAGTACCACCTCCTTTGCAACAGCGTTGCAGTGTAATTACAATACATTCACTTGAATGGGACGAGCAGTTGTAATTACACTGCGCTGCCTCTACAAAGCAGATGATGCGCACATCATTTTGAAGTGGAAGCAGCACTTGCAGAAGCGCAGCTACTTCTTTAAAAAGTTTACCTGGGTGTCGGACTCCCACCGATCTGATATTGATGACCTGTGCTAAGGATGGGACATCAATATTATAGCACTGCACAATCCTTTTGATGTCATCCATAGTTGAACACACAGAACATTGCAGCTTGCTGCATTAAGGGGAATTCCGTAGCTGCTGATAGCTGTTTTGAAGTGTATCCATCTGGGTGAATTTTCGTAATAAGCTGTCATATGTATGTAAATGAGGGATAACAGTATAACTGATCATTATATGTGTGATGTCCTGCCCTGATCAGTCGTTCCCATTCTTTAGCCTCCATCTCTGTCAGCTTCCCCTAAACCCATCTCCAGTTTGTGTGGAGTCTACCCTATAATGCATCCTTCACAAAGTACATACAGAGAAGAGGAGATCCTGCTCCCTGTTTCTTATACACTCACAGAAGCAGCAGCATGGATGACATGGAAGGAGTACCCAGCAGTGTTACTGTGAATACAGCACTGGGGAGAAGCAGTAAAACACTTACTATACTAGTTTTTTTGTATCTGTGTGTCTTCCTCTCTGGGCTGCTTCCTTCTCCTCTTCCCCCTCCTCTCTGCCATAGACGTCTGTAACCTGATCTCTGCGAACTAATAATCTATCTACTCTCTGTCTCACTGAAAATGGCTTATATCCATGAATTCAGACCGAATGATCAGCACAAGAGGATGAGAGGAGTCTGATAAGTGGCACTATGCTCTTTAAACTGGTTGTCAGTCAATTTCCAAGGAATCCGAAAGCAGTCTGACGTGTACGGAGCAGCACTGGCCCCAATGTCTGCCCTGTCAGTAGTTTATCCCCTTAACAAAATAAGAGTGCACATTTGGCCAACAGTCTGAAGAAAAAAACATCTCACAGAAAAAAAAGCTCTGGGGTGATTCTGACCAGAACAATATCTGCATATATTTTTATTTTGAATGGTACTTGTAGATTATTTACTGGATGGGATTGTGGAATTGTGCAAATATTTGTAAGAGTAATTTAAAACTGCATTATAAAAAAAAAGTTTTGGACATGAGGCATGCTAAACATTAGAAGTATGAGAACTGCTGATATCTGATGTCCTTGAGTCGAAAGAGTAGGAGTCGTGTAGAAAAGAACAGAAAAACACAAATGAAGAGCCAAGGAATATGATCACATGGAATTGGTTCTTGAGATTTCTGGGGTTTATATAGGCAAATGATAATAGCACATAGTTAAAAGGAAACTATTAGCAAAAACATAGCTATAGTTTAAATAAAGTTTTTGAGAATCCAAAACAAAAAACTAAACAAAACATGAATACAGTTAAATAATGTTATCAACAAGAAAGTGTTCAAAATTGTCAATTCCAAGCATGTGCACTTTACAGTTTAATAAAAATCTACCACATGAGATTTACTTACAGTAGACAATAACGCATGGCAACAGAACAGTTGAACACATTGTAAAAATGCATACATTTCCTTAAAATTAGCTATTTATGGCATGTCACAGTTTTTTTTTAGTCACAACTAAGTTCCTCAATACGCAATTATGCCAAACCGTTGCAGAAAAGAAAAAAAAAAAGCAATTTTAGCTAGAGTATGGTTTCTACTGGAATTATCCCCATTTCGTCGGAATTGCATAAACTAGAAAGGACATCTAGCAGTTTGTGAAGACAAGTTGACAATGCACTCAGGCAGTAGACTGATATTTCTCAAGAGTATTTCATCTTTTACTTGCAGTAGAATTGTGTTGAACTATAAAATCTGAAAACATAAAAGGTATGTTGTTACAATGGTGGTTCATGCCCGCTGCTGCTCCGTTCTCCCCTATGGGAACGGACGCTACGCAGCACATCTTTGCCCAGTTCTCCTGCTGGTGCTGCTCCCAGCCACAACAATTCGTATCCATCTGCGTAGGCTGTGACCTGTGTGCTTCCTGTCCAGCCCACGGGCCTGTCCCCTAGGGCACATGTGCGCTCACACAGCCTGTTATAGGGCCATAGTGTGCACGTCCAAATGTTTCCACAGTCAATGGCTGGCTACCTGTAGGTATATTAAACTGGAGGAAGGGTCCCTGAGCTTTAGATTCCTAGTACTTAGTTGCCAGTGAAGGTATGAATTCCTGCCTGACTACTGACTTCTAGCTGCCTGTCCAGACCTCTGACTGTTACCCGTATTGCTTCTTTGCTGCCTGTCCCAACCTCAGGCCTGTTTCTGGGATACATTGTATGCAACCTGTCCTGATCTTGGCCTGTGTCCTGACTAAACATATTGCATGACCCTTCAGTGCTTTGCACCAGTGTCTCTGACCCCAGTAGGCGGCCTGGTAGCTTCACCGCATCAAATTCCAGATTGCTTTGCAGGGTCTAAAGGGTGAATACCAGGGAACTGTCAGAATAATGCCCTTATAGTTAGCTGAAAGCCAAACCGGTTGGTACAGTAGGTACACACCTGTCTGTAACATATATATTAAAATACAGGAGGCCAGTTCTTACTAAAGTAATCTGTAGGACATAATATGTAATTGGCTAAGAGGACATGTCTGGACACAAGGCAGGGGCATAGCAATAGGGGAAGCAGGGGAAGCAGTTGCTTTGGGGCTCAGACCCACAAGGGGCCCCCTCAGGAGGGAGACTAAAAGATTTTATTGTCAGGGCCCCCTCAACAGTATTATACAATGACATTATATACAGTGACACTATAGGAAACGGATGGAGCGGCTGTCACGCCTTGTCTGAGAGAGCTCTATGTTGACTAGCCACAAGAGTGAGGGTTGCATGTGAGTTGGGGGTTGCAAAGAAGTTTCTGAGGGGGCCTTGTTCAAAAATTTCCTGTGGGGCCCAGTTAGTTGTAGTTACGCCACTGACACAAGGGTTATCCTGGACTGATACATGACTAAGTAAGAGGTTATGATTCTATGTTATGGCAATGAATATGTATGTTCTCACCTTGTTCCCTTGTTCACCTTGTTTGACTTCCGGGGGGAAAGTCAAAGCATGCACAACATGTATCACCACTCGTGTGGCTTGTACTACACTTCACAGTAGTATACACAGTAGTAGTATACAAATATGCATAAAAGATCGGATCACCCAACAAACAGGAGATCAACAGTGTGTTTACATGGGGTCATGATTTTGCAAAGGAACGCTATGTATGGCCCACAGCGACAGAGTCCCTGGCCAGCTTCAGACTTCAAATGGGAGTTTACAAACCATGTCATTTTTAGCCAGATGTTCAGTAGGACATGCAGATAGCAAGCTGACATATTACGTAAACGACACATTGTTGGGAGATCTGACATTATTCACACCCTATAGGCTTTGATAATCAGCAAACAGTATTACTGGGCAATAATCTCTTAATATTATAAAAATGAGTGTCTGTCTGTCTGTCCTCTATGCGCGACCAAACTACTGGACCGATTTCCAACAAATTCGGCACACAGGTACATCAGGTGTCCGGGAAGGTTTTAGAATAGGTCTCAGCTCTGTAGGACATACCGTTCCCGAGATATTCCCAAAATATGACCTGCATTTGCCAATATTAGCCTGGGAGCTTTGCTTTTAAACCTCAACTGCCATTCTCTGCACAGACACACACAGGGAGGGCAGGTTTCCATAACAGCACAGCCAGGTAATTAGCAGCCAGCTGAGGAGCTCAGTTAACTAGCAACACAGCCACTTCTATTCACTGCTTTAAAGGGGCAGAGCGCTGTGGATGACACTGTTAATGGGGTATTCAAGTTACCATAAATATAACTTATGTTTTAGACTAATTTTAGACTAAGACCGTTCAATAGTAATAAAAGATGTTTTCTTCCACTGCTACCCATTGCGTGTCCTCATAAATTACCATGACATCGACCTGTAATTCAGGCCACCCTTAAAAGAAGGACTTAAAAGCAACCCCCCCCAAGGTCCCGCTAAACCACGCCCCCGGTCATGTCACGCCACCTCCCACTCCCCAGCCAATGGGAATTGAAAAAATGAAGGTAAAAATCAACTTATGTTAGCTGCATTGACTTTCTCTCTGCAACGACACACAGAAACATGAGATGAAATAGACTAATATTAGACTACGACCGTTCAGTAGTAATAAAAGATGTTTTCTTCCACTGCTACCCATTGCGTGTCCTCATAAATTACTGTGTATAGAAGAGTTACATTTGTTCCTATACCTTCAATCCAATCTTTCTAATATCTCAATATCAGCCTGATCCTTCCACACACACTCTTCTTTGTTTATCTACTTGTTAGTGTTGTGTGTTTTTTCTTACTGTTATTAATGTCTAGTGACTGGTCAATTGTATTGGATATTTGTTAGCAAATGGTGAAAGTTTGTCAGAAAATCTTGTGTATTGTTAATTCAGAGAATGGTCAATTGTATTGTATATTTGTTAGCAAAGGTTGAAAGTTTGTCAGAAAGTCTTGTATTGTTAACTCATAGAATTCTCAATTGTATTGTATATTTGTGAGGTAAGGTTGAAGGTCTGTCAGAGAGTTTTGTGTATTATTAACTCAAGGGGGTTTAGCTCTAGAAAGAGTATAAAACTCCAATGAGTGTGGTCACAGGAGGCTCATTAAGAATTAGATGTTTAAAGGAGTTGCTGCTATTCGTGAATATTCTTGGGTGTTGGCGCGCAACATATGAGCTTCCCAAGACAGACAGACCTGAAGACCTGACCCGAAACTAAGTGATTACTATTATTCTGTATGATTATTTGTTTATTCTTTTGCTTGTACTAATATCCTTATAATTCTATATATATACTTTCCTGCTTTTATTATATTAAATCATAGTGTATCACTCAGTTGGTTTATGCGCTGCATTATTGTCTTACTATCCTTTGAACTCATTATAATATAATTACCATGGTATCGACCTGAAATTCAGGTCACCCTCAAAAGAAGGACTTAAAACCCCCGCCCCAGGTCTCGCTAAGTCATGCCCCCGACTCGGTCAGGCCATGCCCCCTCCCACTGCACAGCGAACGAGGATTGAAAAATTGTAGGTAAAAATCAACTTCTGTCAGCTGCAGGGGTGGGAGGGAGGATGACTTTCTCTCTGCAACGACGCACACAAACATTAAATGAAATAGATTAAATATACGCGTGCTATCCACTGTTTTTCCTCATAAATTACCATGGCATTGACCTGTAATTCAGGCCACCCTGAAAAGAAAGACTTAAAAGCACCCCCCTTCCCCCAAGTTCCCGCTAAAACTATGCCCCAGACCCGGTCAGGTCACACCCCCGACCCGGTCAGGTCACGCCCTCTCCCACTCCACAGCCAATGGGGATTGAAAAAATGAAGGTAAAAATCAACTTCTGTCAGCTGCATTGACTTTCTGTCTGCAACGACACACAGAAACATTAAATAAAATAGATGAAATAAAGTTAGGCGAAGCCGGGTCCTTCTGCTAGTCTCTTATATATATAAAAATGAGTTTCTGTCTGTCTGTTCTTTATGCGTGACCAAACTACTGGACTGATCTTCACCAAATTCGGCACACTGTTACATTGGGTGTCCAGGAAGGTTTTAGACCAGGTCTCAGCTCTCTAGGTCGTACCGTTCCCGAGATATTCCAAAATATGACTTGCATTAGCCAATATTAGCCTGGAAGTCTTTATCTTCAAATCCCAACTGCCATAGTCTCCACAGCAGGTTTCCATAACAATTCAGCCAGGTAATTAGCAGCCAGCTGAAGAGCTCAGGTAAATGGCTCCAAACACAATTCACTGCTTACCTCCCACAGGCCCTGGCGCAGCCTGCTTCTTACACATGGTCACATGCACATACTCCAGGTTTCCATAACAACCCAGCCATTTTCCTTCACTGCTATAGGTCAGCTTTTGGCTTGGGTTACACAACGACAATAAGTCGCACAACACGTAGGGCACAACTACACTACTACATGTGTCACGCGACATTGATGTCGCGCAACAATTTTTATAATGATAGTCTATAGTGTTGCACTGCGACATGATGCGGCTGCGACTGCGTTTTGAATGGATTTTTTTTGACTGTCGTGTCGCAGCATGTTGCAATAAGTCGCAGCGCAGCAGTATAGTCTATCATTATAAAAAATTGTTGTGCGACATTGGTGTGACAAAATGTCGCACGACACGTCATCGTGTAGCCCTAGCCTTAAAGGGGCAGGGCGCTGTGGAGGTCACTGTTAAGGGGGTAGGGGCCACTATTAAAGGGGCAGCTTCTGTGGAGGTCACTGTTAAGGAAGCATAGGCCACTCTTAAAGGGGCAGCTGCTGGGGAGGTCACTGTTAAAAGGGCGGCACTGTGGAGGTCACTGTTAAAGGGGCGTTCACTGTGGATGTTACTGTTAAGGGGGAAGGTCGCTGTGAAGGGCACTGTTAAAGGGACTGGCACTGTGGAGGTCACTGCTAAAGGGGCGGGTACTGTGGAGGTCACTGTTAAAGGGGCATTCACTTTGAATGTTACTGTTAAGGGGGAGGGCCGATGTGAAGGTCACTGTTAAAGGGGCGGGCTTTGTGGAGGTCACTGTTAAGGAGGCAGGGGTCATAATAAAAGTGGCAGCTGCTGTGGAGGTCACTGTTAAGGTAGCAGGGTACTGTGAGGTCACTGTTAAGGGAGCAGGGTACTGTGGAGTTTATTGTTATGGGAACAGGGTACTGTGGCAGTCACAGTTAAAGGGACGGGTGCTATGGAGGTCTCTGTTAAAGGTGCAAGGAACAGTGGAGGTCACAAATAAGGACATGGTCCCCTATGGAGGGCAGTGTTAAGGGGTTTGCCCCTGATGAGGTCACTGTCAAGGGAGTGGGTTGCTGTGAAACTCACTGTTAAAGGGGTGGCCTGCTGTGAAGGTCAAAATTAAGGATATGGGCTGCTATGGAGGTCCTATTTTAAGGACCTCTGTGGGGTGTCAGTGTTAAGGGGTAGGGGGCTGTGGCATTCACTGTTAAGGGGCAGGGTACTGTAGAAATCACTATTATGGGGGGATGTGGAGTTCACTGTTAAGGCGATACTGTCAATATCTTTTAACGACACACAAAAATATTAAATGAAATAGATGAAATATACCCGGGCGAAGCCGGGTCCTTCTGCTAGTTTGTATATACATTTGTAATGCCGCTACAGTTCTCTTTGTAATGTAAAGTTCCCCATGAGTGCAGGATGAGATACTGTCCCATGTGCTACACAAGTGGGCAGCCACATGAACATCAGTTGTGCTGCACATTGTGAACCTGCTTATCTTTTCATGGAGTTTTTCTGTTTGTTCTACATGGAGTCCTAGGCAATTGTCCCTATGATTTTTGCTACTATATATTTGAAGTAGCCCAGTATAAATGCACTTGCATGAGAATTGTCTTTGGCATCTGTAAATATAACGTATTTGTATTGCATTTGTGAGACAGTGATGATGATGCTTGTTTGTAAGCATGAACTGCTCCCCATTGATAATATCTATCATATATCTGGAACAATTTTCCCACGGTTTGCTCATGATTTTAAAATCTTGTTCCGAGGAACTTGCCAGATGCATATCAGGAAGTATATCAGGGGACACGGTGAGAACATACATATTCATTGCCATAACATAGAATCATAACCTCTTACTTAATAATGTATCAGTCTAGGATAGCCCTTGTGTCCAGACATGTCCGCCGGAGATTCCCTCTCTGCTCCATACTATTGCTAACACATGTTCATGTGTAGCTATTCTAATATAGTTTATTATTTAGTTAGCTAGATTTCCTTAGATTTTGGTTGGACGTCTTTATGCACTGTTTAGCTTTGATATTGGCAGTTATTATAGAGTATTTTTCTGCGTTTCTGAATGTTCTACAGCTAGTGTTGTATTACCTGACATTCTGCACTAAGGGGTAATGCTCCTCTATTAACCCAGCCCATTTTTGGTTTTGCATTTTTGCTTTTTCCTCCTTACGTTCCAATAGCCAAAACTTTTTTTTATTTTTCTATTCATATAGCCATATGTGGGCATTTTACGGGTCAAGATGTATTTTTTAATGGTACCATTTAATTTAACATGTCTTTTATTGGAAAACGGTAAAAAAAATTCTTTGTGGGGTTAAAATGAAAAAAGCAAACATAATTCTATCAAGGATTTTGTGGTTTTGACATCACAGCGTTCACTAAAAATCATTTGACATCCTTATTCTGAGGCTCAATATGCGATACCAAACTTGTATAGTTTTTTTTTTGTTTTACTACATAAAAAATCCAACCTTTGCAAAAATCAAACTTTTCTTTGCATTGCCATTTTCTGACAGTCATAACTTTTTAATATTTCGGTTTACAGAGTTGTATGAGGGCTTTTGTGTAACGAACTGTAGTTTTTATTGGTACCATTTTTGTGGTACATACAACATTTTTTCATTGTTATTCAATTTTTTTTGTAGGGGGGATGTCACAAAAAATGGCAAATTGTATGTTTTTCTTTTTATTCTGTTACGGCATTCACTGGCCAGGAATTCTTAAAAAATATTTTTATAGTTCAGACGTGGCGATACCTAATATGTTTATATTTTAATTGTCAATATATTTGTATATGTAAAATTGGGAAAGGGGGTGATTTAAACTTTTAATATTTACATTTTTTTTTTTTTTTTTTTACTTTTTAAAAAATAATTATTAGACCCCTTAGGGCAGGGGTGCACAACCTTTTCTGGTTGGGGGCCACATTGCCTGACTGAAGGAATCCCAAGGGCCGAAAATAAAAGTTAAAGCGCTATTACCAATTAATATACTGTCTTTATGGTGTATTGTACATACAGTATATACTATAAAAGTCTGGTTATACCTCCAGAATTTCCATCTAATCGGAGAATACATGAAAAATGCCTGTGAGCAGCCAAAAGACATAGACATACATGTCTGTCTCCAAATAGTTGGGGGCCGCACAGATTGATATCGAGGGCCGCAGGTTGTTCACCCCTGCCTTAGGGGGTAGTACATGGGATCTTTTGATCCCCTCTTCTATTCATCTTAATCTAAGTGCTATTAGGGTGAATAGTATTTTTACACTCTCCATTCTGAGCTATGACCCGTGCATAGCCCAGCATGGAGATTTGCATGAAAGGCCTGGAGCGCTTCAGCCCAGCAATTTCACTGCCTCATCCCTCTGCCTTCACTCACAGGTGCTGTGATCAGTGTTGATTGCGGCACCTGAGGGGTGCAGCCGGGTGCTGGCTGTATGATACAGCTGACAGCATATGGAGCCGGTCAACTCCATACATCCCCTGCACCACTGTGATGTACCGGTACTTTATGGTGGTTGAGGGGTTAAGTCTGGCATTTTAGACCCTGTCGGTGGATCGCTGAAGTTACAGTGCCTTGCGAAAGTATTCGGCCCCTGGAACTTTGCAATCTTTTGCCACATTTCAGGCTTCAAACAAAAAGTGGGTCACAATTGTGAAGTGAAACGAAATTTATTGGATCATTTAAACTTTTTTTAAATAATAAAACTGAAAAGTGGGGCGTGCAAAATTATTCGGCTCCCTTGCATTAATACTTTGTTGCACCACCTTTTGCTGCGATTACAGCTGCAAGTCGCTTGGGGTATGTCTCTATCAGTTTTGCACATCTAGAGACTGAAATTCTTGCCCACTCTTCCTTGCAAAACAGCTCGAGCTCTTTGAGGTTGGATGGAGAGCATTTGTGAACAGCAGTTTTCAGCTCTTTCCACATATTCTCAATTGGATTCAGGTCTGGACTTTGACTTGGTCATTCTAAGACCTGGATACATTTATTTTTGAACCATTCCATTGTAGATTTTGCTTTATGTTTGGGATCATTGTCTTGTTGGAAGATAAATCTCTGTCCTAGTCTCAGGTCTTTTGCAGACTCCAACAGGTTTTCATCCAGAATGGTCCTGTATTTGGCTCCATCCATCTTCCCATCAATTTTAACCATCTTCCCTGTCCCTGCTGAAGAAAACCAGGCCCAAACCATGATGCTGCCACCACCATGTTTGACACTGGGGATGGTGTGTTCAGGGTGAGGAGCTGTGTTGCTTTTACGCCAAACATATCGTTTTGCATTGTTTCCAAAAAGTTGGATTTTGGTTTCATCTGACCAGAGCACCTTCTTCCACATGTTTGGTGTGTCTCCCAGGTGGCTTGTGGCAAACTGTAAACAAGACTTTTTATGGATATCTTTGAGAAATGGCTTTCTTCTTGCCACTCTTCCATAAAGGCCAGATTTGTGAAGTGCTCGACTGATTGTTGTCCTATGGACAGACTCTCCCACCTCAGCTGTAGATCTCTGCAGTTCATCCAGAGTTATCATGGGCCTCTTGGCTGCATCTCTGATCAGTCTTCTCCTTGTTTGAGATGAAAGTTTAGAGGGACGGCCGGGTTTGGTAGATTTGCAGTGGTCTGATACTCCTTCCATTTCAATATGATCGCTTGCACAGTGCTCCTTGCGATGTTTAAAGCTTGGGAAATCTTTTGGTATCCAAATGCGGCTTTAAACTTCTCCACAATAGTATCACGGACCCACTTGTTCTTGATTCTTCACCAAAAATTTAAAATGTTATATCTTTTTGTTTGAAGCCTGAAATGTGGCAAAAGGTTGAAAAGTTCCAGGGGGCTGAATACTTTTGCAAGGCACTGAATGTAGAGGCCCTTTTGTACGCCTCAACCAGGTGTAGAAAATGATGAATGACACTGGCTTGTCGTTCTGTCCCCTTCCCCGCCCACACCACGACACTTTTTTAGACCTGGCGTGACTGGGGAAGAAGTCGCAGATTCTACTGCAACAGAACAATTTATACAAATTTATAACACTACTTCACAGGATGAATACTGGACTGAATTTGTCCCAGGGATTTATGGCACACTAGATGATCTAAACAGTCTTCTATATACATAGTGGGGGCACCAGGGCCCTGAGATAACATCTATTTAGAGATCATAAAACTTTCACACCCCTTATCTGTAAGATAATTAAGGGCTCATTCTCAAGATCTTTTTGATTTTCTGTTGTTTTTACAACATCCATTCTTTACACCATGTTTTTGCTCTTTTTGTATATATTGCTGTTTCTTCAGACACTCTTGTAGTACGCCTGAAGAACACACCTGAGCTATCTTGAAAGCTTGTGATGTAACATTATTGCTTCTATTTTTGTTGGCCATTAAAAGGTATCAGACCAGCAAGACTAATTTTGTTTCTCCAAATAGGAGCACTAAACTAGAACTCTGTGTTTCTGCCCAACATCTTTGATTACCTTTTCGTTATTAATTGTCTCGGAATTATATATACCATTGTCTTTCATGGTTTGAGTGCTCAGTGCTCTTTTTAGTGAGGAGTGAGGTATCTTTTTGTATACATAGTTGTGCCTCCCTAGTGGATGCAGACATGTTATTCATCTTTTTGTGATGGTGAAGGTTTATGTTATGGTATATTATGTATAAGGGCTCAAGTACACGACCAGTCCTCAAAACACGGATACAAGCAGTGTGCTTTCCGCATTTAGTGGATCGTAACAATCCCTATAAAGATATGCATCTGCCTCACACTGGACCCTACAGTAAGGTACTGCTAACAGTTTATTTTCGGTCTAGGAGGTGACAAGTTCCCTTTAAGGTTGGAAAAAAGCAAACGTCTATCATGTCCAACCTGTAACCCTGGTATACTGATCCAGGGGACGGCAAAGAAAAACCCTATGAAAGAAAAAAAAATCCTTCCTCACTCCAGATGTGGCAATCAGAACAAATCCCTGGATCAATGTCCATCTTCCTTTTAAGCAAGGGGTGAGCCAAAGGGAAAGTTTAAATGTTATTTGTAAATAACAAGTCATCTAAACCTTTTTTGAAGCCATCTACTGTATTTGCTGTGACCAGCTCCTGAAGCAGACCATTCCATAGATTCACAGACCTTACTGTAAAGAATGCTTGTCACCTCTTATAAATGAATCTTGTTTTCTCCAGGTGTAGGGAGAAGCCCCTGTTTTTTTATCTAAAAAACACAAGCCCACATACAGCTCTGTAGACCGAAATATAAAAGAGGTATGGCTGTCAGAAAATGGTGATGGAAAGAAAATTTTGATTTTTCTTTCAAAGGTTTCTTTTTTAAAAAAAAAAAAAAAAAAAAAAACCCATTCAAGTTTGGTATCACTTTATTCATATTGAGCCACAGAATAAGAATGTAATGACATTTTCAGTGTAAAGTGATGTGATGTAAAAACCCCGAAAACCTTGCCCGAATTGTCATTTTCTTTTTCAATTTAACCCCACAAAGATTTTTTTTCCAATTCAATTCATTTTCAAACTACAGACATGGTAAATTGAATGATGCTCTTAAATAGTACAAGTTATCCCCCCAAAAATAAGCCATATGAAAATGATGGAAAAGTAAAACACCTTATGGCTATTGGAACATTGGAAGAAAAAAAACTAAAATGCAAAACCAAAAATGGGCCCCGTACTATACACTCTGAAACAATACAAACAATAAATAACTTTCAAAAATGGACTAAGAATAAATATAAAAATGTACACATTAAAAGTGTAAATGGCTTGGTTCTGTCAAACGGAAAACTACTGAAAGAACAGAAATTATTTAAACATGAATCCCTTTAAAAAAAAAGAATGATTTCCATATTTCAAGTGTAAAATCGAAAACAATAGAAATATATACTATGAACCGAATGGTATTTCACTTATAACATGTATTACGGTTAATACCAGATGGGCCGAACATGGCAGTTGGATCAAACATGGCCGCAGGATTATTGCCATAGTCTACATCTTGTTGACTTTTCTCAGACATGAAGACTGCAAAGGATGATTTGGAAGCAGTAAAGCCAGCAAATGATGAGGATTGTCTATATTCTACTACATACCTACATACTACTTCCATAGTGAACTACATGCACAGGGAGGGACTGTAGTATTAGTAACTAGGCCAGATGCACGTTCAGCTTCTGAGCCATTGGATGAGTGCATGCATACAGTTGATCGATTGTTGTCGAAACAAGTAACAAGTAACAGACTGCCTTACAAACTAGGGGGGAGATTTATCAAACTGGTGTAAAGTAGAACTGGCTTATTTGACCATAGCAACCAATCAGATTCCACCTTTCATTTTCCAAAGGAGCTGTGAAAAATGAAAGGTGGAATCTGATTGGTAGCTAAGGGCAACTAAGCAAGTTCTACTTAATACCAGTTTAATAAATCTTCCCCTATGTTACTATGAGGAGAAGGAGGAGGAAGAGCATCAGGAACAATAGACAACATTGAAGTACATGGGAAGGAACAACAGATTCCTTCTGTTGACGTTGACGAATCTTGACTGCTGGATTGGGGGTGCCGGCTGGTGGGAGATGCAGTGATTACTTTGGAGGGCCCAGGCAACTGTCTGTTGATCATAGTGTACATGAACTGTACCAGTAATGTAACGGATTAACTATAAATGTCACAGTAGTTGAACAAGATGCACACGGCGATATATATCAGACCCGCCATTTAATAATTAGGCACAGTAAATCTATATATAAAATAAGAGATTAACTGCGAATGTGTCAGCAGTTGAACAAAATGCAGACAGCGATATATTAGATCACCCTTTAATACTGAGGCACAGTAATTCTATATATAAACTAACATTAACTGGGATTGTGTCAGCAGTTGAACAAGATGCAGATGGTGATATATTAGACCGCCCTTTAATAGTTAGGCACAGTAATTCTATATAAAAACTAACAGATTAACTGGGATTGTGTCAGCAGTTCAACAAGATGCAGACGGCAATATATTAGACCACCCTTTAATACTGAGGCACAGTAATTCTATATATAAAATAAAAGATTAACTGCGAATGTGTCAGCAGTTCAACAAGTTCAATATTAGACCACCCTTTCATATTGTTATGCAAGTGGGTGTAGATCGGCTATACTCTGGAGGGGCGTGACTAAGTAAATACCTGGTCTTCACTACAACCTCTGATAGTTAGGATAAGCTAGGTTCATTAGCAGGGGCATAGCTGAAGGCCCATGGGCCCTAGTGCAAGAGTTCAGCTTGGGCTCCCGTTCCCTCAGTGCTTTGTGGCCAGGGAGAGGGAATGCACATTGCCTTTATGCAGCCTGAGACAAAAATTTAAACGGCACCCCAAGCCCCCCCATGGCAAATTCTTGACTTAACCCTTTTCCTCCAGCCAAAGGTGTAACTTGACCTGCAAGTTAGCTGCAGTGGAATGGATAAGCCTCCTGAGCTGTGATAGGGAGAGCATGGACATGCCTCCTGAGCTGCAGCAGAAAAGACACTCCCCCTGAGCTGTCAGCTTGATAAAAATCTAGCAGAGCAATGAATGGGGAAATCTCTGGTTCCATGTGAGGTACAGGGCTGGTTCTAGCTTTGCTAAAATGGTATTGTCATGTACTATTTGATGTCTTATTTTCATTTTTTACATTGTTCATGGGATAACCCCTTTAAGTACACCAAGGTGGCCCGCCATTCACTGGGAAGGATTAGGTTGCCGAGGGGTAGCAGGTGTTTGCTGTATAGGCAAGGAGCAATGGCAGGAAACAGGCTTTAGCTGTGTCCTGAAAGAGGAGTGGATTGGCAGAGGGCACAGACTGCTGCATAACAGCTTTTTATCTTAAAAAAATGAAGTTGTCAAGGATCAAGAGATTCACAGGCCGGGGGACAGTAAATACGCATAGAGTATATACAGTAGAGTCTGGGTTTCCCTCTCTCAGTGTTTATACATAAAGAAGAAAAGACAACGCCAATCAACTGTTTATACAGTACAATACACTGATCCAAGGAGATTAAAGAAACAATGTATTATAGCCTCTGATGTGCCTTGCCCTGTCAATCAAAGTGGAGAGGGCACAGTTGTGTAATTCAGGAGGTTGATTCTTGGAGTCTTTGTGGTTCTGTGGATTTGTTTATCTATAATCAGGGGATTTTAAAGGGTTATTCCCATCTCAGACAATGGGGGCATATCGCTAGGATATGCCCCCATTGTCTGATAGGTGCGGATCCCACCTCTGTATGTTGGACGGAATGTAGGTTTATGGTAGACTGATGTCTGTATGCTGTTCTTTTTAGTTGTATATATATATATATATATATATATATATATATATATATATAGTATCCATATATATATCCAAGAGGTGTATCTGAGATTTTGAGTAGCTGAAAGGAAGTCTGATGGTTGGATGACAATTGTTTAAGTTTTTGTGGAACGCCAGAACTTGTCCAGATTAATAGCAGGTCATAAATGTACCAGAAGCATGCTAGAGGTTTAGTCATGCATGTTGCTGAAAATTCCTCCTCTGGTTTAGTCATGAAACGGTTAGCATACTGTGGTGAGATTTTACTGCCCTTAGCGCTTCCCATATATTGAAGGTATATGTCATCCCCAAATGAAAAGGAATTATGGTGAAGCACAAAACATAGTAGTTGTAAGATTGGCTCTGTGGATATATTGTTCTTTTGAAGATAGTGTTGGCATCAGGGGCGTAGCTAAAGGCTCATGGGCCCTGGTGCAAGAGTTCAGCTTGGCCCCCCCCCCCTTCCCTCAGTGCTGGTGAACCTAGCTTTTCTGCCGGCCAAGTCAAAAACTGAACCCCCCCCATGCCAAATTCTCACCCTAACCTTTTCCCCCCTTGCCACTTGCAGGGCCGCACCGCCAATTAGGCAGGTGCGGTGCGGCCCTGCGCATAATTGCGGGCGGCGGCGGGGCAGAGGGAGATGAGCGCTTCCATTGTGGAAGCGCTCATCTCCATAGTCATCTGTATCGCCGTCCTCAGGGGAGGGAGAGGCGTCTCAACTGCCCGCAGGCACTAGGCCTGCAGCCTATCAGAGGCCGGCTCAGGCGGCGCGATGACGTCATCGCGCCGCCTGAGCCGTACAGCGCGGGACACAGGCCGGAAGAGGCCTGCATCGCATCGCTACCAGCTCCATGGAGGTAAGTATAAGTGTTTATTTTTTTTTATTGTTGTAGTCTTGGACCGGAGCTCTATTGGGGGCACATGGGGGCATTTTTACCGGCAAAAGGGGGCACTGGATCATTTTTACTGGCATTGGGGGCATTATTATAGGCACTGGGGAAATTTTTACTGGCACATGGGGGCACTGGGGGCATTTTTTACCGGCAGAAGGGGGCACTGGGGGCATTTTTACTGGCACTGGGGGCATTAATACAGGCACTGGGGCTATTTTTACTGGCACATGGGGGCACTGGGGGCATTTTTACTGGCACTGGGGGCATTAATACAGGCACTGGGGCCATTTTTACTGGCACATGGGTGCACTGGGGGCATTTTTACTGGCAAAAGGGGGCACTGGGGCATTTTTACTGGCACTGGGGGCATTATTACAGGCACTGGGGAAATTTTTACTGGCACATGGGGGCATTTTTACTGGCAAAAGGGGGCACTGGGGGCATTTGTACTGGCACTGGGGGCATTATTACAGGCACTGGGGCCATTTGTACTGGCACATGGGGGCACTGGGGGCATTTTTACTAGCACTGGGGGCATTTCTTAATGGCACGGGAGCACTGGGGGCATTTGTTACTGGCACTTGGGGGCATTTCTTAATGGCACAGGAGCACTGGGGGCATTTTTACTGGCACATGGGGGCACTGAGGGCGCAGTTATTTCTGGGGCACGTTATGTTCACACTATTACGGGACACTATTTGCTGGGCGCAGTTATTTTAGCAGTTATTTAGCAGTGCCCCCTTTTGCCAGTAAAAATGCCCCCATGTGCCAGTAAAAATTTCCCCAGTGCCTGTAATAATGCCCCCTGTGCCAGTAAAAATGCCCCAGTGCCCCCTTTTGCCAGTAAAAATGCCCCCAGTGCCAGTAAAAATGGCCCCAGTGCCTGTAATAATGTCCCCAGTGCCAGTAAAAATGCCCCCAGTGCCCCCATGTGCCAGTAAAAATTTCCCCAGTGCCTGTAATAATGCCCCCAGTGCCAGTAAAAATGCCCCAGTGCCCCCTTTTGCCAGTAAAAATGCCCCCAGTGCCCCCATGTGCCAGTAAAAATGGCCCCAGTGCCTGTAATAATGCCCCCAGTGCCAGTAAAAATGCACCAGGGCCACCATGTGCCAGTAAAAATGGCCCCAGTGCCTGTATTAATGCCCCCAGTGCCAGTAAAAAATGCCCAAAGTGCCCCCTTTTGCCGGTAAAAATGCCCCCAGTGCCCCCATGTGCCAGTAAAAATTTCCCCAGTGCCTATAATAATGCCCCCAGTGCCAGTAAAAATGATCCAGTGCCCCCTTTTGCCAGTAAAAATGCCCCCATGTGCCAGTAAAAATTTCCCCAGTGCCTGTAATAATGCCCCCAGTGCCAGTAAAAATGCCCCAGTGCCCCCTTTTGCCAGTAAAAATGCCCCCAGTGCCAGTAAAAATGGCCCCAGTGCCTGTAATAATGCCCCCAGTGCCAGTAAAAATGCCCCCAGTGCCCCCTTTTGCCGGTAAAATGCCCCCAGTGCCCCCATGTGCCAGTAAAAATTTCCCCAGTGCCTGTAATAATGCCCCCAGTGCCAGTAAAAATGCCCCAGTGCCCCCTTTTGCCAGTAAAAATGCCCCCAGTGCCCCCATGTGCCAGTAAAAATGGCCCCAGTGCCTGTAATAATGCCCCCAGTGCCAGTAAAAATGCACCAGGGCCCCCATGTGCCAGTAAAAATGGCCCCAGTGCCTGTATTAATGCCCCCAGTGCCAGTAAAAATGCCCAAAGTGCCCCCTTTTGCCGGTAAAAATGCCCCCAGTGCCCCCATGTGCCAGTAAAAATTTCCCCCAGTGCCTATAATAATGCCCCCAGTGCCAGTAAAAATGATCCAGTGCCCCCTTTTGCCAGTAAAAATGTCCCCATGTGCCCCCAATAGAGCTCCGGTCCAAGACTACAACAATAAAAAAAAATGTAAAACTTAAATTTAAAAAACACTTAGGCTACATGCACACGACAAAAACGTCCGTTAAAAACGGACACACTGTCAGTTTTTCATGGCCATTTTGCATCAGGGTGTGCATCCATTTTCTGGCCGTGTGTCCATTTTTAATGTCCGTTTTGCATCCGTTTTGCATCAGTTTTTCATGTCCGTTAAAAATGGACATAAAAAATTGATGAATTGGATTGGCAGTTATTTTTTGCCCCCAACTATAATCATGACCCCCATGATGCCCATAATGTCCTCCATAGTGCCTCAGCTAAAATAATTTCCCCCATAGTGTAGGATTTTTTTTAATGTCCCCAGCTTTAATAATGTCCCCCATGTAGGCCACCATCTTAAATAATGCCCCCACAGCTGCTTTTTGAGGATTTAAAAAAAAAAAAAAAAAAACCCTCACCTTCTCCACTTGCTCGCGCTGCAGCAGTCTTCTCTCACACAGGACCTGCCGAAGGACCTGTGAGCGATGACGTCACTGAACGCGCCTACGTGATGACGTCACCGCTCATAACGCAGGTCCATCGGTGGGGCCTGCTCAATGAAGAAGCAAGAGACTGACCTGCGTGAGCAAGTGGCTAGGGTGAATAGCCACAGGGGGTACCCGTTTTTAATGGCCGCTAGACGGGAGCAATCCGGTCACTCGGCCGATAAAAATGGCCCCATTGATCTCAATGGGGCAGTCGGTCCGTGGAAACGGCCCAGAAATAGGACATGTCCTATTTCTGGACGAACACTATTCACTGGCCGTTAAATAAACGGCCATGTGAATAGCCCCATAGGCTAACATTGGCACCAAAAATGGCCGTGTGTCGGCCGCTACTTAGACGGCCGTCACACGGCCATTTTTCACTGTCGTGTGCATGAGCCCTTATACTTACCTCCATGGAGCTGGCAGCGATGCGATGCAGGCCTCTTCCGGCCTGTGTCCCGCGCTGTACGGCTCAGGCGGCGCGATGACGTCATTGCGCCGCCTGAGCCGGCCTCTGATAGGCTGCAGGCCTAGTGCCTGCAGCCTATCAGAGGAACGGGCAGGGGAGACGCCTCTCCCTCCCCTGCCCGCAGTACAGGCATCTGTATCGCCGTCCTGAGGACGGCGATACAGATGACTATGGAGATGAGCGCTTCCACAATGGAAGCGCTCATCTCCCTCTGCCCCGCCGCCGCCCGCAACTATGTGCAGGGCCGCGCCGCACCTGCCTAATTGGCGGTGCGGCCCTGCAATTGGCAAGGGGGGCCCTTGGGGCCCCCCTGGCTTAGGGGCCCGGTCTCAACTGCGACCGCTGCGACCCCTATAGCTACGCCACTGGTTGGCATGTATCTATGCCATCCTTGTGTGCTTAGTCCTGAACCATCCACTCTACTGGACTGGATACTGAACAATCCCAAAAGGTTACCATGGATGCAGGGGAGTAGCTAAAGGTTCATGGGCCCTGGTGCAAGAGTTCAGCTTGGGCCCCCCTTCCTTCAGTGCTTTGTGGCTCCTGGGCTCGGTAGCGACTGCTATCTGTACACCCCTTATAGCTACGCTCCAGCATGCACATAGTCTCTCTACTCCAATATCCCCCACGAAGATGGCAAGGCTGCAGCCAACGTTTTCTGCAAAAGAATAACATATGAGGCAATCTTACAACTAATCAGGTATGTGCTAGGAGAGTAGCTACCTTGAGTTGTGAAAGTTCTGGAGCTGTTCCTCCGTTAAGGTGAAAGGTTGATCCTTGTCAGTACAAGAAATAGCATCATATGGGGTTGCTGGTAACCATTCAAGACAGTATCCCAGCAGTCCCAAAAAGGCCTTAAAATCCATTAAAACTGTAGTTAGAGAAGACATACCTTCCACTTACCATCCTCCCTTAAACTCCCATACAAGATCCATAGCATTAACTCTTTGTGGGTCTAAGTTTACCTCAGTTCACCCACCTTATTATTTTTTGGTATTTCTTAAAGGAAATGTGTCATCAGAAAATGACCTATTATTTAAATCATGTTTTGATTTTTTTCTTATTTTTAAAGAATATTTGATGATGTTATTTTCATAAAATCCTGCAGTTTTTGCACTGGCCACTTCTTGGTCTGTACAGATCACTTTACTGCAGGATCCTCCATTCACAGAGATCTATTTTTCCCTTGTTCAATGACCTCTTCACAGATCACAGATCATGCCTAGAAAACTCTCCCATAGAATTCAATGAGGTGCCCTCTTTATCATTGTATCTATGGACCATGGGGCTGCCATAACGCAATTTTTTTTAATGCTGTATAAATGCTGTTGTAAAGGTCAGTGGGTGCAAAAGGGATGACTAAGTGTACCCCTCATTCTTCACCAGGCCCGTTTCTATAGGCGGGCGAGGGGTGCGACCGCACGGGGCGCAGGTGTCTGGGAAGAAGAGGGGGGCGCTGCGTTGCCTTGTATCTTCATAAAGGCTGAGCTGCGCTGGGTTACTTACCAACTCCGGCTCCTCCGGCTCACAGGTCTGCGCTGCTTTATCCTGGCTGCCTGCAGCGTCAGGACGTACAGAGCGCTCTCTGACCTGACGCTGCAGAAGGTCAGGTGACTGCAGCGCGGGCCCTGTGAAGAGGAGACAACAGGAGACCACCGGAAGAGGAGAGGAGCGGCTGAGAAGAAGAGGTAAGTTAATTTATTTTTTTTAAGTCTGATCTGAGGTCTGATAAGGGGGTCTGAATGGCTAATAAGGGGGTCTGTATGGCTAATAAGGGGGTCTGAAGGGCCGATGGGGGGTCTGAAGGTCTGATCTGAGGTCTGATAAGGGGGTCTGGATGGCTAATAAGGGGGTCTGAATGGCTAATAAGGGGGTCTGAATGGCTAATAAGGGGGTCTGAATGGCGGATGGGGGTCTGAAGGTCTGATCTGAGGTCTGATAAGGGGGTCTATATGGCTAATAAGGGGGTCTGAATGGCTAATAAGGGGGTCTGAATGGCTAATAAGGGGGTCTGAAGGGCGGATGGGGGGTCTGAAGGTCTGATCTGAGGTCTGATAAGGGGGTCTGGATGGCTAATAAGGGGGTCTGAATGGCTAATAAGGGGGTCTGAAGGGTCGATGGGGGGTCTGAAGGTCTGATCTGAGGTCTGATAAGGGGTTCTGAAAGGCTGATAAGGGGGTCTGATAAGGGAGTCTGATAAGGAAGTCTGAAAGGCCGATAAGGGGGTCTGATAAGGGGGGTCTGAGGACTGATAAGGGGGGTCTGAGGTGTGATAAGGGGGTCTGATAAGGGGTCTGATAATGGAGTCTGATAAGGGGGGTCTGAAGGGCTGATAAGGGGGTCTGAGGTCTGATAAGGGGGGGTCTAAGGTCTGATAAGGGGGTCTGAAAAGCTGATAAGGGGGGTCTGAGGTCTGATAATGGGGTCTGAAGGGCTGATAAGGGGGTCTGAGGTCTGATAAGGGGGTCTAAGGTCTGATAAGAGGGTCTGAAAAGCTGAAAAGGGGGTCTGAGGTCTCATAAAAGGGATCTGAGGACTGATAAAAGGGGTCTGAGGTATGATAATGGGGTCTGAAGGGCTGATAAGGGGGGGTCTGAGGTGTGATAAGGGGGGTCTGAGGTGTGATAAGGGGGTCTGAAAAGCTGATAAGGAGGGTCTGAGGTCTGATAATGGGGTCTAAAGGGCTGATAAGGGGGTCTGAAGGGCTGATAAAGGGGGTCTAAGGTCTGATAAGGGGGTCTGAAAAGCTGATAAGGGGGGTCTGAGGTCTGATAAAAGGGGTCTGAGGTCTGATAATGGGGTCTGAAGGGCTGATAAGGGGGGTCTGAGGTCTGATAAAAGGGGTCTGAGGTCTGATAATGGGGTCTGAAGGGCTGATAAGGGGGGTCTGAGGTCTGATAAAAGGGGTCTGAGGTCTGATAATGGGGTCTGAGCGGCTGATAAGGGGGGTCTGAGGTCTGATGGGGGTCTGGTCTGAGGTTTTATACATGGGGGGTTGGTCTGAGATGGTGGGGGTTCTGACATGAAGGTCTAATAGGGGTCTGATCTGAGGTCTGATATGGGGTCTGACAGACGTCTAATGAAGGTCTGGTCTGAGATGGGGGTCTCATCTGAGGTTTGATATAGGTCTGATCTGAACAATAAGGGGGTATTTTTTGTACTGGCACATTATCTGTGTGGTACCAGTATATTCCAGGGGACTGTTTCTACAGTATAGTTTTGGGGGGCACAGCGTGCACAGTATTAGAGGTGGCAAAATGGAATGTTCAGAAAGTGAGAAGGATGATTGAAAAGTAGGAAACTAAAATGTCTGTTTGTCAAACTCTGCAGAGAGAAGAGATGGCTGAAAGAAATCATCATGGCGGTCTGGTCTGACAGGAGAAGATGAGGAAAGAGAACATCTACATCACAGAAGACGTCACTAGATGTAAGAGGTACATATGTGGAGCTGTATGTCCCTGTACGAGCGCTGCTTTCTTTGCTCTGTTTACCTGATCACCACTGCAAATGAGCAGGTGAACAAAAAAGAGAAAACATCATTTCATTTTTCACCTCAGGCAGCAGAAAAGCTAGAATCGGCCCTGCTGGTAGTCATACCCCTGTAGCATAGTGTGCAGGGTGGCGGAGGGCTGTGCATAAGTCAGTGTTATTTGATTTGGGGGGGGGGGCGCTTTTTTAATGTTCACCCTCTTGTTAAAATTCCCTAGAAACTGCCCTGTTCTTCACAATACCTCTGATTTTCCCGAGGGGTACACCAGGCCCTAACTCTGAAGGGGGGGTGGGTGGTACACAGAGGAAACAAGGACATGGGCTGGCCTCCAGATGGTAGGGGACACCCAGAGAATGCTAGGTGGTCAGAGGCTGATTAGACAGAGGAAAGGCAAGGTCTGGGTACAGAGTCCAAGGTCAGGGAAGGTGGCAATATGGCGAAGTCCGTAAACGAGGTCCGAGGTCAGGGCAGGCGGCAAGATAGCAATATCCATAAGACAAGATACAAGGTCACGGCATGCAGCAGTAAGGAAAGCCATAGGCTGGGGAAGATAGGAGGCATGTGCATGCTGCATCACATAAGGAGGAGAGACACGCTCGAACACACCCTATATGCACACAAGGAGCTCTGAGCCAGAGTGCAAGGAGGGAGATGCTGGTGGCAGGAGCACAAATCACCGCTAAGAACCCCACTGCCCGCGCCTGTCAGCATGGTGTGCAGCAGCAGGGAGGAGTGAGGAAGCCTGTACCTGCGTGTGGGGACAGAATCGCATGCACGCGGAGCCAGGTTAACTGCTGTTAAGAACAGCTCAGGCAAGATTGCAGTCCCATAATCATGTTCAGGAAACAGAATAAATAAATCTGCAATCAGAAAATAAAAACAGATTAGAAAAAAAGGAGATGTGTTACATTTTGGCAGAAAACATTTTTGGTGACACATTTCCTTTAAGTTCCCACACAAGATCCATAGCATTCAATCCCTGTGGGTATAACTTTACCTCAGTTCACCCACCTGAGTCTTTTTGCTATTTTGTGAGCCCATGATCTCTACTGAGCACTAATCCTATGATCTTTTTTTCTAGGGGCTCCCTCTCCCTTTTGGAGGACTCGATTTCTTAACACTAGCTGTATGCCACAATACCTCCTTGCTCTGATACTTGGGGCCAGAGTCAACAACTTGGGTTTATCATCTGATGCTATCTCAGTCTTTATTCTGATATTCCACATCTTAGAATCACAACAGATGTGCTCCTTTCAGTCTCCTTTGATACGAATAGCCTAATGGACTGCCAAAGACATGACACAATAAAGAAGAAACATGAGCCTCAACAAATTCTCAGAGCGGGAGATCAGTAAGACAAAGGCTTACTCACTGCAGTTTTTATATATTTCCTATTTTCTCGGGAGCTCTTCTCTTGCTTCGGTCAAGGCAAGCATGATGAGGATCCCGGACAAGCCCCCACTTAACGTTAAACAATTGTCATTATATGGAAATAAAACAAAACTTTGTATGGTATAGTGGTATGTGTGGACAGAGCCTGCTTTCTCTAAGTCCCAGGCAATCTTAACCAGTCATGCAACCCACCACCCCTAGATAGGGAAACTGCATCCCTATTTAGTTACTGTTGGGGTACAGAAATGTTGAGATACTGGTTATTGATCAGTGATCAACCCCTCATTGGAGTCCTTTATCCCCAGGTAGATTAATTTGATATATGTCTTATGCCTCACGTCAGTGTTTTGCTCAGTGATTTTGAGCCAAAACCAGGTGCAGCTCTAAACACAGAACAGGTGCAGATATTTTCCTTATACCTTATCTCTGTGGAGGCTCCAATCACTGATGTAAATCACTGACCAAAACACTGACTAGTGCATGAGCATATGCGGAGAATCAATGAGACATATACACTCTTTGCTATATCATTAGAGTTCTGAGCAAATCTGCCCAGTTCACTTTTATTTATACTCACAAGTTGTGTAAATATATCATGTGGTTAAAATAAGGTCCAGATTACACAATTTCTAAGAAAATCAATAACATTTAACAAACAAAATCATAATCATGAATACTAAATGACAACTTTTGGGCATATTCTTCGGGGTACATCAAGGTCTTTATGCTATTATTGATTATGTCCTTGGATCTAGGCCTTAGAAGAGGAGTCAAATACCACATCCTTACACTTCCTCATTAGCCTTGACAAGTTTATAATGCGTATAATGATCAACACATTTTTGGAAGCCTAATTTATAAATAACAATACTAGATGCTGCCTGTCTTTATTACAATATTTCAAGTGTACTGTTGTAATGAAAAATCAAAATGGCGGAGCAGACAAAATGGCTGCCCTGATACAACATGGCTGCCGAAGAGCCAGCTCATGTAACCTTAATTCAACTGAATTTTAACTTTGTATGAAGCCAAGCATATGTAGCTTGTTATCATATGACACATCATTAAGTCTGACATATTCTGGGATGTGCATTACCCCTTGGCCATCGTTCGGTGGGAATGAGCTCTTCTCACATGAATATTGGCCGAGAAGGAGAGTGATACTTGCAGATGTGTATATACATCTGTAATCACTTACTTTTGATGACGCACACCAGGGGTATATAAGACAGGAGATGTTACCTAGCAGGGAGCGCTTGATTCAGACCACAGAGTTTTGGGGACGCCCGAGTCTGTGTGAAGACCTGCCTCTATTGCTGGGTGACATACATTCCTGAAGATACCCGTGTCGGAATTCACTCATGAAGCTTGGCAGTGTTGTAAGTATCTTTGATATTTTCTACTTGTCTTATACTTTTGTATCTTAAATAAATCTTTGAAATATTGTTGATTGTTTAGTTTTTTCTTATTCTATAACACGGAATCAAAAGAACTTGTCACTTGGCAACACAACTGTATATATTACTTTTATATTACTCATTTGTGTCAGCATAAAATGCATATAATTAAATTGAAAAAAAGACAAAGAACCAGCTCTCTGAATATTAAGGGAAAAATCAGAAGGACAAGAGTTAGTGTAAATAACATACAAGAAAAAAAAACTCTAGTTGTCTAGGTATTACATTTTCAAACTGAGACTCTGTCCTTAAGTAGACCAAAGGTTCCAATACTCCAAAAACTCATGTCTGGAATGACTTTGTAAAGCCCATCTCTTCAAACTTATAGAAATCATTAAACTTTAACAATCACTGTTGGATAGTATGAGGATCCTGAGATTGCCAATGAGTTTGTATTTAAAACCTAGTAGCAGATAAAACACAAGCTTTGAGGTTATGCTTTTTATGCCTGAAGTGCAGCGAGGGAGCCCATAACAAAATATAAATAGATATCTCTAATTTTAATCTTCGGTTGGTGCTGAAAGTTACTTAAACGAGGACAGGAGTACTAAATATGAGACAAATTACGCCAGGTACGGATAAACAAAGCCAGCGCATAACTGTTGGGACAAGCCAAGCTTGTTTCTAGAAAGCTGGTGTCTTATAACACTTAGTCCCACTCTTGAAAGAATGCTCTTGAATTCATCAAAAGGAGCATAGATGCCCGTGATGAGAACATAGTCCTGCCACTTTACAAATCACTAGTCAGACCGCACATGGAGTACTGTGTACAGTTCTGGGCTCCTGTGAACAAGGCAGACATAGCAGAGCTGGAGAGGGTTCAGAGGAGGGCAACTAAAGTCATAGCTGGAATGGGTGGACTACAGTACCCAGAAAGACTATCAAAATTAGGGTTATTCACTTTAGAAAAACAGACGACTGAGGGGAGATCTAATAACTATGTATAAATATATCAGGGGTCAGTACAGAGATCTCTCCCATGATCTATTTATCCCCAGGACTGTGACTGTGATGAGGGGACATCCTCTGCGCCTGGAGGAAAGAAGGTTTGTTCACAAAAATAGAAGAGGATTCTTTACTGTAAGAGCAGTGAGACTATGGAACTCTCTGCCTGAGAAGGTGGTGATGGTAAGTTCACTAAAAGAGTTCAAGAGGGGCCTGGATGTATTTCTGGAGGGTAATAATATTACAGGTTATAGTTACTAGAGATGGGTTGTTGTTGATCCAGGGAGTAATTCTGATTGCCTGATTGGAGTCGGGAAGGAATTTTTCCCCCTAAAGTGAGGAAAATTGGCTTCTACCGCACAGGGGTTTTTTGCCTTCCTCTGGATCAACTTGTAGGAAAACAGGTCGAACTTGATGGACAGATGTCTTTTTTTCGGCCTTATAAACTATGTTACTATGTTACTATGTTACTATGAAAGAATGCTCTTGAATTCTCACAAAATTTTAAAAGTCATGAGGGTAAGAGAGGATAAAAGCCATTTCATTAGAAAGTTGGTGACCTAGTTCCTCTTCTCAAGCCATAATAAACTACAGTCTTTCTGTACCCTACACACCCAAAACCTCTCTGTATAATCTAGATCAGGGATGCCCAACCTGCGGCCCACCAGCTGTTGCAAAACTACAACTCCCAGCATGCCTGGACAGGCTACAGCTATAAGGGTATGCTGGGAGTTGTAGTTTTGCAACAGCTGGAGGGCCGCAGGTTGAGCATCCCTGATCTAGATAAATTTAGGAGGAAGTTTGGGCAGATATAAAAAAAATTTTTCTCTAACATGCTCTTGAACAATACTATCCAAAGACCTGCATGTCTGCCTGAAAGTTGATTTCTGCAGAAATGTCATATTTAGTACTACAGTGCTAACCGCAAGGCTACTGCTTTAAAAATGTTCCATGGTAATAAGGTCTCAGTTGGTCCCGTGTGCAGGAAAGTCAGGAGCACTAGCAATGGCATCATTGGGGTTGGAGCCAATCAGGAAGCATGCCGGGATTAAATAGTCTGCCAAGTTAATAAGGTACCTTTCATTTCATGATCAACATACTGATAAATATGAAAGGTCCTCAGAAATATATTATATTACAATAATGTTGTTATAGTCTTGGAGAGCAACCCCCCCTTTCAATCTAGATCGAATAAGTTATGAGTAATCCAATCTTGGGTGTTTATCACTATAAAGAAATTTAACCCCTTCTACCCTGGGCCTGTTTTCACCTTTCTGCCCAGGCCATTTTTTGACATGTGTCATTTTATGTGGTAATAACTTTGGAACGCTTTTACTTATCCAGGCCATTCTGAGATTGTTTTCTCGTCACATATTGTGCTTCACGACAGTAGTAAATTTGTGGCAAAATATTTCATTTCTATTTATGAAAAAAAAATACCAAATTTAGCAAAAATTTGGAAAAATTTGCAAATTTGCAAATTTCAATTTCTCTACTTTCAAAATACATAGTAATACCTCCAAAAATAGTTATTATTTTACATTCCCCATATGTCTACTTTATGTTGGCATAATTTTATAAATGTAATTTTACTTTTTTAGGACGTGAGCAAACTTTGAAGTTTAGAAGCCATTTTTCAAATTTTCAACAAAATTTCCAAAACCATTTTTTAAAGCACCAATTCAGATATAAAGTGATTTTGAGGGGCTTACATAATGGAAACCACCCATAAATGACCCCATTTTAGAAACTACACCTCTCAAATTATTTAAAACTGACGTTACAAACTTTGTTAACCCTTTATGTGTTATACAAGAATTAAAGGAAAATGGAGGTGAAATTTCAAAATTTCATTTTTATGCAGATTTTTCATGTTAATCAATTTTTTCTTGCAACACAGCAAGGGTTAACTGCAAACTAAACCTCAAAATACATTACTCTGATTCTGCAGTTCACGGAAATACCCCATACGTGGTGGTAAACTATTCTATGGGCATGTGGCAGTGGTCAGAAGGAAAGGAGCGCCATACAGATTTAGGAGGCAGATTTTGTTAGAATGGTTTTTAGGCATCATTTTGTAATTCAGAGACCCTGAAGTACCCGTAGAGCGGAAACCCTCAAAAAGTGACCCCATTTTGGAAACTACACCCTTCAAAGAATATATTAAGGGGTGTACTGACCACTTTGACCCCCTAAGCGTTTCACGGAATTTGGAAACACTTGGCTGTGAAAATTTAAAAAATTCATTTCTTCCAATAAAATGTTCCTTTAGCCCCAAATTTTTCATTTTCACAAGGGCGAACAGGAGATAAAGCACCCTATAATTTGTTCCCCATTTTCTCCTGAATACGGCAACACCCCATATGTGGTGGTAAACTGCTGTGGGGACGCATGGCACGACTCAGAACGGAAGGAGCGCCATATGGATTTTGCAGCACAGATTTTGGTGGATTGGTTTGCAAATGCTATTGATTTTTATTTTTTTAATTATTGTCTTATGTGGGGGCTCATTTTTTGTGGGATGAGGTGACTGTTTCATTGATACCATTTTGGGGTACACAAGACTTTTTGATCGCTTGGTGTTACACTTTTTGTGAGGCAAGGTGACAAAAAATGGCTGTTTTGGCATAGTTTTTAAAAAATTTTTTTTACAGCATTCACCTGAAGGGGCAAATCATGTGATATTTTTATAGAGCAGGTTGTTACGGACGCGGCAATACCTAATATGTCTAACATTTTTATTTTTGTTAAGTTTTACACATTAGATGCATTTTTGAACAGAATTAAATCTTGTTTTTGTGCTGGCAGTTTCTGAGAGCCATATTTTATTTTCATTTTCGGGCGATTGTCTTAGATAGGGTCTCATTTTTGCAGACTGAGATGGCGGCTTGATTGGTACCATTTTGGGGTACATAAGACTTTTTGATCGCTTGGTGTTACACTTTTTGTGAGGCAAGGTGACCAAAAAGGTCTGTTTTGTCATAGTTTTTAAAAAAATTTTTTACAGCATTCACCTGAGGGGGAATAGAATGTGATATTTTTATAGAGCAGATTGTTACGGACGCAGCGATACCCAATATGTCTAACATTTTTATTTTTGTTAAGTTTTACACATTAGGTGCATTTTTGAACAGAATTAAATCTTGTTTTTGTACTGTCATTTTCTGAGAGCCATATTTTTTTTATTTTTTGAGCGATTGTCTTAGGTAGGGTCTCATTTTTTGCGGGACGAGATGAAGGTTTGATTGGTACCATTTTGGGATAAATACGCTATTACACTTTTTGTGTGGGAAGGTGACCAAAAATGGCTGTTTCGGCACAGTTTTTTTTTTTTTTACTGCGTTCACCTGGCGGGGTGGATCATGTGATATTTTTTATAGAGCCAGTCAATACGGACGCGGCGATACCTAATATCACTACTTTTCTTTTTATCCCTTTTTTTTTTTTTACAATTTTTTTTAAACTTTATTTTGGGAAAAGGGCGTTTTTTTGTTTTTTTCTACTTGAAACTTTTATATTTTTTAAACTTTATTTTTTAAATTTTTTTTCACTTTTTTCACACTTTTTTTTAACTTTTGGGGGTCTGATCCCCTTTACAATGCATTACAATACTTCTGTATTGTAATGCATTGGCTGTAAGTGTGTTACCAGTGTAATACACTTACAGCCTGCTTACTGTGAGATCCGGACTGGGAACTTAAAATGGCCCTGGGTGGCCCCAAATACCATAGTGCGGTACAAATTACTACTTTAGCAGAACCTAAATTAATTATTGCTGAGAGCATCAGATCTTTATGTGCCTGGCTTTTGGCCAAGAGGAGGACTTAGGTTGCCCTCTGGACATTGGCCCACTGGGAAATTTCCATGTAGAGTCTATGGCTAGTCTGCCCCTGGATAGTGCAGTTTCCTCAGAACAGAGTGTTCTGTGTGCACATCTGATTGGGAAGCTGCTGCTATCAGGGCTTCTCATTCTGTGCTCTCCTAGGACTCCCTGGTCATTAAATGCCTCATTTCTGGCTTCGACGACCTGTCCTAGGCCTCCCCACGAAGCTGAGTCCTTTATCCTGGTGGGCCGCAAAGTTATCCCCTGGCTTCTGCTGAGTGCTAGGCTGTGGGCCAGTTCTCTGGCACCAATCCAGGCAATACACTCTTAAAAATGTTTAAGGGGTTTGCTGGGACCAATTCTGAAGGTCTCACTGCACAAAAGGATTCTTATAACTGCAAATGGAAGTGGATTGTATCTGTTCATATGGAGCTTTCCCAGTATGCAACATATCTTATAAGTGTCCAGGCCACACATTTGGCTGATATTTTTGACTGCAACGGAGACCGCAAATGGAGCCTCTGGTGCACATGTGAACTCGGCTAAAAGAGATAGTTTAGACAAAATGAGGAGATGGTCTCTTCCCAGTGCTTCAGGTAACCATATCCAAATCACAATATAAAAAAAATCAAGCATAGCCAGGTCATAATTATCGAGGAAGAAGGTGATATTAAGACCCAAATCAAATAAATGAAAATAAACTAGAGTACATACCAGATAAATGCCAAAGCTTTCTATGGCTAAAAAGCATTGCTTGCCAAAGACCCCTGCATGGGTCAAAATGTTGCATGTTTTTATGCTGGTTCAATAAAATTCAGTGGAAATTTTAAGACCTAGATGGATGCTGTTGCATTCTCCTCTTTGTGGTGAATAATCACATCCACTCTAATGGAGGTCAAATTGACTCCCAAATCAAGTAAGTTACTATGCCAGTCTAATACCAAGAATGGTAACACAGTGTTCAGAAGTAACCATGTCCACTCTAGATCCTCAAAAATAATACATACACTGACACAGCTGTAAAATACATTTCAATGCATACATTGTGCATGTGCAATAGGAGAGCAACAAAAATCCTAGCCAACACAGAGGCCAAGACTACATCAGAAAATTCCCAGAAAATGTATTTTCTTTTTACTTCTTCTCTTTTTCTCTTTCCTGCAAGGCATTAGAAAACTATTGTGGCTCTTACAGCCAGAATTGTTATATATAGGCCCCATTTGCCTGGTGGCTCAATGATTAGCAGTGGTGCCTTGCAGCCCCATGTACCCTGTGTATATCAAAAGAGTGTCTTTTGGTTCAGGCCAGGCCAGTATGTGTGGACATACCTTTTTTTAACTGTAAAGGAAAACGTAGTGTACAACACTTTCCTATGTAGAGGAAATAAAATGTATACTGTGTGTTATACGTTTCTATTTATAATGAGAGCCTATGGTTGAAGAATCAAACTTTATGCAGTGGAAGGCACTGCAACCTTTTATCGGAAGCAGGGCCGGCCTTAGGGTAGATGGCGCCCTGTGCGAAACTTTCTCTCGGCGCCCCCCCCCCCCCACCCCGAGTGACAGTACTAACATCATACAGTATAGAGCTATAAATACAGTGCAGAGATATATAGAGTGATATAGGTAGGTAGAGTAAGACAGTATATATATATGTATTTATAGCTCTATACTGTCCTATATCACACTATATATCTCTGCACTGTATTTATAGCTTTCTATATTGAAATGTAACCTAATATAGCGCACATACCTCTTACATCCAGTGACGTCTCCTCTAATATAGATCTTCTCTTTCCTCATCTTCTTCTTTCAGACCAGACGCCATTTTTCAGCCATTTCTCATCTCTGCAGTTTGACAAAAAAAAAAATCTTAGTTTACACAGTGTCCTAAAATAACTGCGCCCAGCAAATAGTGTCCTGTAATAGTGTAAACATAACGCTCCCCAGAAATAACTGCGCTGATACTGTGCCAGGGTGCCCCCCACAGTAATAGTGCCCCCCACAGTAATAGTGCCCCCAAAGTCCCAACTAATAATTCTCTGCCAGAGTGCACTTGTTAGTAATAGTCCCCCCAACAGTACTAATGTCCCCACTGTGCCCCAGAAGTAATAATGCTTCCAATGTGCCAGTAAGAAGTGCCCCCCAATAATGTGCCAGAAGTTCCCCCCATTGATTCGTCCCCAAAATCATGTGCCAGTAAAAAGTGTCCCACCCCCATAGATGCCCCCCAAATTATGTGCCAGTAAGAAATGCCCCAGTGCCCCCATGTGCCAGTAAAAATGCCCCCAGTGCCCCCCGTGTGCCAGTAAAAATGCCCCCAGTGCCAGTAAAATGCCCCCAGTGCCCGCATGTGCCAGTAAAATGCCACTATGTGCCAGTAAAAATGCCCCCAGTGCCCCCTTGTGCCAGTAAAAATGCCCCCAGTGCCAGTACAATGCTCCCATGTGCCAATAAAAATGCCCCCAGTGCCCTCTTGTGCCAGTACAAATGCCCCCAGTGCCAGTAAAATGCCCCCAGTGCCCCATGTGCCAGTAAAAATGCCCCAGTGCCAGTAAAATGCTCCCATGTGCCAATAAAAATGCCTCCAGTGCCCCCCTTGTGCCAGTAAAATGCCCCCAGTGCCAGTAAAATGCCCCCAGTGCCCCCATGTGCCAGTAAAATGCCACTATGTGCCAGTAAAAATGCCCCAGTGCCCCCTTGTGCCAGTAAAAGTGTCCCCAGTGCCAGTAAAATGCCCCCAGTGCCAGTAAAATGCCCCCAGTGCCCCCATGTGCCAGTAAAAATGCCCCAGTGCCAGTAAAATGCTCCCATGTGCCAATAAAAATGCCCCCAGTGCCCCCCTTGTACCAGTAAAATGCCCCCAGTGCCAGTAAAATGCCCCCAGTGCCCCCATGTGCCAGTAAAATGCCCCCAGTGCCAGTAAAATGCCCCCAGTGCCCCTATGTGCCAGTAAAATGCCACTATGTGCCAGTAAAAATGCCCCCAGTGCCCCCTTGTGCCAGTAAAAGTGCCTCCAGTGCCAGTAAAATGCCCCCAGTGCCAGTAAAATGCCCCCAGTGCCCCCATGTGCCAGTAAAAATGCCCCAGTGCCAGTAAAATGCTCCCATGTGCCAATAAAAATGCCCCCAGTGCCCCCTTGTACCAGTAAAATGCCCCCAGTGCCAGTAAAATGCCCCCAGTGCCCCCATGTGCCAGTAAAATGCCACTATGTGCCAGTAAAAATGCCCCCAGTGCCCCCTTGTGCCAGTAAAAATGCCCCCAGTGCCCCCTTGTGCCAGTAAAAGTGCCCCAGTGCCAGTAAAATGCCCCCAGTGCCAGTAAAATGCCCCCAGTGCCCCCATGTGCCAGTAAAAATGCCCCAGTGCCAGTAAAATGCTCCCATGTGCCAATAAAAATGCCCCCAGTGCACCCCTTGTGCCAGTAAAATGCCCCCAGTGCCCCCATGTGCCAGTAAAAATGCCCCCAGTGCCCCCTTGTGCCAGTAAAAATGCCCCCAGTGCCCCCCTTGTGCCAGTAAAAGTGCCCCCAGTGCCCCCCTTGTGCCAGTAAAAGTGCCCCCAGCGCCCCCATGTGCCAGTAAAAATGCCCCCAGTGCCCCTTGTGCCAGTAAAAATGCCCCCAGTGCCCCCCTTGTGCCAGTAAAAGTGCCCCATGTCCCAGTAAAAGTGCCCCCAGTGCCCCCATGTGCCAGTAAAATGCCCCCATAAAAAAAAAATAAACACTTACTTACCACCATGGAGCCGGCAGCGATTCGATGCAGGCCTCTTCCGGCCTGTGTCCCGTGCTGTACGGCTCAGGCGGCGCGATGACGTCATCGCGCCGCCTGAGCTGGCCTCTGATAGGCTGCAGGCCTAGGGCCTGCAGCCTATCAGAGGAACGGGCAGGGGAGATGCCTCTCCCTCTCCTGCCCCGCATCTCCAAAGGCAGACTATGGAGATGAGCGCTTCCACAAAGGAAGCGCTCATCTCCCTCTGCCCCACCGCTGCCCCCAACTGTGCGGCACTTGCAGGGCACGGCCGGGCCATTAAGGGGGCGCTCTGGCAGGGCGCCCCCTTAAGTGGCCGGGAGTGAAGCGCCCTGTGCAACCGCACGGGTCGCACACCCCAAAGGCCGGCCCTGATCGGAAGTAGATGTCAGGAGATCCTCAACATGTGAATTGTAACCTCTGGTTTGATACAGTATTTTCAGTTCACTTTTTAAAATCTTTTCCTAGGTTTGGCTTCAGAAAGTACAACATGTGAGAAAGCACCCTAACACTGGATCACACCACTGACAATACGTCCTTCCCTTCCTATAGTGACCTTTATACACATACAGTGTTTGCCCTGAACATTCTCTTATAAAAGTCAATAGAGAGATCGAACTTAACAATAGAAAGATAGGGGCACATTTATTAAGAGGGGCGTTTTAGACGCCAGCCTTATGGCCATAACTTCGGCGGACCCTCCGACAAGAAAAAATAGAATGGCAGTTACACTTTAAAGGTAATTTTGAGTTGATATGTTTGATCTTTATTTATAAAAAAAATCTATTTTCTAAAGTTGAATCTCTCTGCTTTTAAGATGGAAAGTGATACCTCATAAAGTAGTTATCAACCTTTCCCATATGTCTACTTTATGCTTGGATCATTTTGTAAATGTCATTTTATTTTTTTACGACGTTATAAGGCTTTGATTTTTAGAAGGAAATTTTAAAGGCAATTTCCACAATCCACTTTTTTAAGGACCATTTGAGTTTTTAAGTCACTTTGAGGGGCTTACGTAGTAGAAACCATCCATAGCTGATTTTTATAAACGTGGTCAACCCTTTGACCCGTTAGCCAGTGCCCATCAAAAAAACGCTACCTATATGATTTTACATGACTGTCCATGGCTCGCCGCGTTTCTAAGGCCATATAATCATAGACATTCTTCAGGAGCCTAATAACATGCAAGACAGACAAGACAAACAAAACAGATGTGCTGCATGGCACTGATAGCGTGCGTGCAGCAGGTAGCATGCGGCTCTATGATGGCTATAGCGCGGCCGCTCACCTTTGCTTTATTAATAGGAGAAGCCACCCCCCCCTCCCACTGTTGAGCATTATGGGCAGGAACCAATCAAAACTCATGAGGCGGGGCACGAAGCCCAGACCCTCCTGCTCCTATTACATTGTTACAAAGCCGAGAGGAACTAAGTATTTACAATGTAGATACAGGGGTAATTGCCTACCATGACACCCAAGAAAAGGTGAATCCAAGAGATGCTACATATTCAAACTAAATGCCCTACATTTGACAGACTTCTATGGTGAAGATAGTACTTGCCAAATATATTAAGTATGTCCTAACAACACCATTACTCTATAGTATATAGGTAGGTACTTGTAATTCTAAAGCGGACAGTGAAACAAACAGATACAATAGGTACTAATACATGCCCCTCCGCATTACCACTGCTATCGGGACATGCCATAAGTAAAGAAGGGGACCTAATAAAGAGGTTCCGTTAAGAGGGAGGCGGCAGCCCATTGAAAATACATAACCATGGTTTACATGACATAAGACTATTTATGAGATCTCATCATGTAGAACGAAAAGGAACCGCCTCTACATATCACTCAATAAAGCACGTATATGATATGTAATCATTAATTCCCATTGGCTTCAGAGTATTCAGAGTAAAGGTCCATTGTGCTTCCTTTCTTAATAGCAGAATGTCCACATCCCCTCCTCTAGGAGGCATTCTGACATTCTCTATCCCTTGAAAGGTCACACAGTTCCTCATGTTCGGGTGGTGATCCACCACATGTTGGGCAATTGGCGTGTCATCACCTTTACTGATGCTTAAAGGGGTATTCCCATCTCACAAATGTAGTTTGTATAGTTAGATATAGCCATACCAATATTATTACTAATAGAATGTATTTATATAAAATGTAACGTTTAGAAGATTTTCCTATTTGTATCTCCATTGTCCCACACACATCAGTCAGGCCGTTGCCCCTAGTTACGACCACCACAGCCATGTAGTAGTGGTGGTCAGCTTGCTCTTGTTGAAACCCTGAGGTAACTGCTGTATTGTGAACGCACATTACATGAACATGTGGAGACACATCTTAGGGTTGTAGTAATTTTGTCTGCGCTTCCAAAACGCAGAGAAATGGATCCTGTCCCAAGATCAGTTCATCTCTATGGAGCAGGATCCGTTTATAAAGTCTGCGTTTTGGACGGATCCTGACCATTGTGTTTCGGACTGGTAGCGTCCAAAATGTAGATGTGAAAGTACCCTAAGATGTGTCTCTGCATGCTCATGCAATGTGCGTTCACAATACAGCAGTTACCTCAGAGCGGGTTTGAAAAGGAGCAAGCCGACCACCACTACTACATGGCCACGGTGGTCGTAACCAGGGGCAACGGCCTGACTGACGTGTGTGGGACAATAAAAATACAAATAGGAAAATCTTCTAAACGGTACATTTTATATAAATACATTCTATTAGTAATAATATTGGTATGGCTATATATCTAACTATACAAACTACATTTGTGAGATGGGAATACCCATTTAAGAGGTGCTCTCCTAAGCTCACACTTTGTCTTGCCCACGTATTGTTTTTTACACACACATGTGGCCACATACACTACTCCCACCGTCCTGCAATTTTAATCCTATATTTGTGTCCGGTGGTGTGCTGGTCATCATATACCCATTTTGTATCGCTTTACAGGCAACGTACCCATTGCATCTAAAGGTGCCATTTGGTTTTTTAAATGTCAACCAGGTTTCACTGATGGGAGCATTAAAGGCACTGTGGACTAACATATCTCTCAAATTTGCCCCACGTCTATATGTAATCCAGGGGTAGTCACCTATCAAGTTTCCGACATCTGGAAACAGATTTCAATATGCTCCAGTTGTCTCTTATGATTTCCCAAATCTCCCTGTGTGCCACATCAAACGTGCCTGTAATGCGAATTTGACTCTCTGTTTTCTCTCTGGTTTTGGGGTGTAATAGATCTTCCCTCCGACATGCAGCCACATGTTGGTAAGCCTTGTGCAGTGAGGAACTGGGATAACCCCTCTGCAGAAATCTTTTCTGGAGATCATTGGAAGCCCTTTTAAAGTCTTCCCACTCTGAACAATTCCTTCTGGCCCTAAGATACTGGCCTTTCGGAATGCCACGTTTGAGGGGGACCGGATGTCCACTCTCCCACCTCAATAGAGTGTTAGTTGTCGTGGGTTTTCGGAACATTCTGGTCATCAACCTGCCTGACTGTTTTTTACAAATAAGTAGATCCAGAAAAGTGAGCTGACGTTCATCCACCTCATATGTGAAATACAATCCCAAATTGTTCTTATTGAGGGCCACCACAAAACTTTCAAACGCTTGCCTGGTGTCATTCCACAGGATGAACACATCATCAATGAACCTCATCCATATGCTTATGGATGAGGTCCATTGCTCCTTTTCATCGTTAAATACCACAGTCTTCTCCCACCAGCCCAGGTAGAGGTTAGCGAAAGTGGGAGCACATGGGCTCCCCATTGCCACCCCCCTGAGCTGGTGGAAGATCTTACGGTCATACGTAAATATGTTATGACTCAAGATGAATTCCAAAAGCTCAATGACGAAATTGTTATGTGCGGCTAGATGTGAGCCCCTCTTCATTAGAAATTATCTCACCGCCTCACATCCCTTTTTGTGGGGTATGGAGCTATATTGGGCCTCCACATCTAGACTCGCTAGGATGGTACCTTCATCACAAAACACGTCATTGAGCCGTCTTAGGACCATCCATCCATCGAGTCCCTTACGTATGACGGAAGACTCGTCACAAACCTCCTAAGGATTTTGTCCACATAAATGCTTATCCTTTCAGTTAGGCTTCCCACTCTAGAAACCATGGGCCTACCCTTTAACGGATCCATGTAGAGATGAGCGAGCACTAAAATGCTCGGGTGCTCGTTATTCGAGATGAACTTTTCCCGATGCTCGGGTGCTCGTTTCGAGTAACGAACTCCATTGAAGTCAATGGGAGACTCGAGCATTTTTTGCAGGGGACCAAGGCTCTGCCTAGGGAAGGCTGGGTGAAAACCTGGAAACATCAGAAAATGATGGAAACACCACGGAAATGGACAGGAAACAGCAGGGGCAGCATGCATGGATGCCTCTGAGGCTGCCTAATCCCACCATTAACCCAAATTCTCAGGCAACAGCCTGGTGGTTACCCTCATGGCAATTGTGCTCACCCAGACCAAGAAAGGCGAGGTACATACCCATCACATGTTAGGGAAGCACCCAAATAGGTGCAAAGAAAAATTGTTTAGAGAGAGGGCCTGTAGGTGGACCTCCGGAAAAATTGTTTGGAGAGAGGGCCTGTAGGTGGACCTCCGGAAAAATTGTTTGGAGAGAGGGCCTGTAGGTGGACCTCCGGAAAAATTGTTTGGAGAGAGGGCCTGTAGGTGGACCTCGGGAAAAATTGTTTACAGAGAGGGCCTGTAGGTGGACCTCCGGAAAAATTGTGGTAAAAGAGTGCCAGTTGGACCTCTAAAAAATGGTGTTTTTTGGGTCAGCGTTAGGCAAAGACGACATGGAGGAGGAGTAGTAGGAGGAGTAGAGAAGAGGAATCGGATACATAAGTAATGTTAATCTTTAGCTGCTTTCCCCCGGAGGAGATTTGAATTCCGGTGAAATCCAGGCTTTGTTCATTTTAATAAGCGTCAGCCTGTCAGCGCTGTCAGTTGACAGGCGTGTACGCTTATCGGTGATGACGCCACCAGCTGCACTGAATACCCGCTCTGACAGCACGCTAGCGGCAGGGCAGGCCAGCACCTCCAAGGCGTACAGCGCCAGTTCAGGCCACGTGTCCAGCTTTGAAACCCAGTAGTTGTATGGAGCAGAGTGATCGCTACGGACGTTGGTATGGTCAGCTAGGTACTCCCTCACCATCTGTCTGTACAGCTCCCCCCTACTCTGCCTAGACTGGGGACAGGTGACAGTGTCTTGCTGGGGTGACATAAAACTGGCAAAGGCCTGCCAGTGCTGGACAAGCTGCCTGCTCGCCTGCTCTCCCCCGCTACTTGGCCCACAGAACCATGCCCTCTGCCGCTAGCAGCGTCAGATGGGAAGAATTGTTTCAGCTTGTGCACCAGGGCCTGTTGATATCTATTCACTCTCAGACTCCTTTCCTCTGCAGGGATGAGAGTGGAAAGGTTCTGCTTGTACCGTGGGTCCAGGAGAGTGAACACCCAGTAATCGGTGTTTGAAAAAATGCTTCTAACACGAGGGTCACGGGATAGGCAGCCTAACATGAAGTCTGCCATGTGCGCCAGAGTCCCAACACGCAAGAATTCCCTCTCCTCACTGGCCTGACTTACCATTTCCTCCTCCTCCTCCTCTTCAGCCCATACACGCTCAAGAGTTAAGAAGGACTGAGCACTGGTACCCTCTTCTGTCTCGCAGACATTCTCCTCCTCTTCCTCTTCATCCTCATCCCCCTCCTCCGATACGCGCTGAGAAACAGACCGGAGGGTGCTCTGGCTATCAAGCGACGTATGTTCCTCCACCGTCTCTTGTGACAAGCGCAAAGCATCCGACTTCATGCTGAGCAGTGAGTTTTTCAACAGGCAAAGCAGCGGGATGGTGAGGCTGATAATGGCGGCATCGCCGCTAACCATCTGTGTTGACTCCTCAAAGTTGCTCAACACCTGGCAGATATCAGACATCCACGTCCACTCCTCATTGTAGACTTGAGGAATCTGACTGACCTGACTACCAGTTCTGGTGGAAGTTGACATCTGGCAGTCTACAATCGCTCTGCGCTGCTGGTAAACTCTGGATAACATGTTTAATGTCGAATTCCATCTCGTGGGCACGTCGCACAACAGTCGGTGAGCGGGCAGTTGTAGGCGGCGCTGCGCTGCCCTGAGAGTGGCAGCATCTGTGGTCGACTTGCGGTAATGCGCACAGATGCGGCGCACCTTGGTGAGCAAATCAGACAGATTGGGGTATGTCTTGAGGAACCGCTGAACTATTAGATTGAACACGTGGGCCAGGCATGGCACATGTGTCAGTCTGCCGAGTTGCAGAGCCGCCACCAGGTTACGCCCATTGTCACACACAACCATGCCTGGCTTGAGGTTCAGCGGTGCCAGCCACACATCGGTCTGCGCCGTGATGCCCTGTAACAGCTCTTGGGCGGTGTGACTTTTGTCACCTAAGCTCAGAAGTTTGAGCACCGCCTGCTGGCGCTTACCCACGGCACTGCTGCTGCGCCTAGAGCTACCGACTGAAGGCGCCGTGCCCACGGATGGTAATTCGGTGGAGGAGGAGGGGTCGGAGGAGGAGGCATAGTACGTCTGAGAGACCGTGACCGAGGTAGGCCCCGCAATCCTCGGTGTGGGCAGTACATGAGCGGCCCCAGGGTCAGTCTCGGTCCAAGCCTCCACCAAGTTAACCCAATGTGCCGTCAGTGAGATATAGTGTCCCTGCCCGGCAGCACTTGTCCACGTGTCCGTGGTTAGGTGGACCTTCTCAGAAACAGCGTTGGTCAGGGCACGGATGATGTTCTCTGACACGTGCTGGTGTAGGGCTGGGACGGCACATCGAGAAAAATAGTGGCGGCTGGGGACCGAATACCGAGGGGCAGCCACCGCCATGAGATTGCGAAAGGCCTCGGTCTCTACCAGCCTATAGGGCAGCATCTCCAGGCTCAGCAACATCTCCAGGCTCAGCAATTTGGAGATGTGGACGTTGAGGGCTTGGGCATGTGGGTGGGTGGAACTGTATTTCCTCTTGTGCTCCGGCGTCTGCTGTAAAGACAGCTGAACGCTGCGCTGGGACACATTGGTGGACACTGTGGAGGATCGTGGAGGCAAAGGTGTGGTTTTGCGGCGGGAGGCACTCGTGCCGGGGTCCTGGGCAGGGGTTTGACTAGCAGAGGCAGCGAGTGACGCAGGGGGTTGACTAGCAGAGGCAGCGAGTGACACAGGGGAAGGAGCAGTGGTGTGACCCGCAGGAGGTGGTGAAAGGCCTTGGTTCCATTGAGTGGGGTGTTTAGCGCTCATATGCCTGCGCATGCTGGTGGTGGTTAGGCTAGTAGTGGTGACACCCCTGCTGATCCTGGTGTGGCACAGGTTGCACACCACAGTCCGTCGGTCATCCTCACTTTCTTTAAAGAACTTCCAGACTTGCGAACATCTAGGCCTCGCCACGGGAGCTTCACTACGTGAAATAGTTGCTGCTGATGCACCAGCTCTGGCCCTGCTTCTCCCTCTGGCCACACCACTGCCTCTTCCAACCTGTTCTGGTGCAGCACTCGCCTCCGCCTCAGAAGCACTGTCTTCACTCGGCTTATCAACCCAGCTTGGGTCAGTCACCTCGTCATCCTCCGATTCCTCAGTCTGCTCCCCCTCAGTCTGCTCCCCCCTCGGACTTCCTGCCCTGACAACAACTTCACCACTGTCTGACAACCGTGTCTCCTCATCGTCCGACACCTCTTTACAAACTTCTTCCACTAAGTCAACATTGTCATCATCATCATCATCACCCACAGACTGCGACAGTTGGAAAACTTGGGCATCGGGAACGAGGTCAGCAGCAACCTGAGAAGTGGTTTGTGACTCTGGGAAGGGTCCAGAAAACAGTTCCTAAGAGTATGCCGGATTGCATTCCAAATTTTCCTGGGAGGGGGCAGACTGGGGGGAAGGAGGTTGAGGTGGAGGAGCCAGAGGAGTGCTCCCTTGAGTAACGTGGGTGGACTGCGTGAGTAGTAAAGAATACATATAAGTCATCAAAAGTGACAGGTGCCCCGCCCACTAGTTTAGCTGTCAAAACCCCAGTCGTCAAAGTGACAGGCCCCACGCCCCCTACCCCCACCCGTCTCCCACTCCTCCCCTTGGCGCCCACTGGTAAATGTCTGGGCATGTCTAAAGTACAGAGCTTATATTATTATGGCAGATGCTTGCCTGGACTTGTCTAGAGTGAGCCCCACCTCCCACTCAGCACACACCCTTAATGTCATTATACAAAAAAAACAAAAAAACAAAACGCCGAGATTTAAAAGTTTATTGAGCAGATAAGCAAAGTACAGAAATGCTACGATCTTAGAAATCCATATATAAATTCATATGTTAAATGCGTTATGGTTTCATGTTATAGAGGTAGACTAATTTGATCTACTGACCATTGATCTAATGACTACGGCTCTGACCATTCATCTAAACAACTGACACTGCTAGCCTTGGCTATATTGATCTAATGAGCATTGGTCTAATGACTACGGCTCTGGCCATTCATCTTAACAACTGACACTGATAGCCTAAACAACCTGTGACCTTTGGCCATTGATCTAATGACTACAGCTGTCGGCACTCACTGCTAGACTAATTTGATCTAATGACTGAATGACTACGAGCACTGCACTGGCACTGCAAAGCGGACCTCCGCTCTAAGATTCCCTGTTTTAATGAGGGAAAAATGCCCCCCTGGTTCTAGGTCTGGTGACAAATCAAATGCAAAAAACGTGTAGCCGTTCATAAATTCATCTCTATCTATGGCTAATGCACTGTCACTTCTTTGTTTTCCCGCTATATGGAGAAAGGCCGCGTACTCCCTGACCGCCGAGTACGTCTCAAAATTCGGTTGAAACGGTCTTGCAGGTATCTGTTGACCATCCGGGTAAAACGAGGCCTGGTTCACATTATAATGGTGGAAGAATAGCGGATTACGATTGTATGATCCGCTAAAGGCTTCATTTTCAACAAAGCCTATTATCACGGTTTTTGGAAGCTATCCCAGAAACAGATTCTCCTGATTTGTAATTCTTGTACCAGCCAGTATGCTGTACACCTTGAGACAGGCTCTATCGATGGGGGATTTCGCTGTAGCTGATAGAAGGGCCTGGCTGTGGCCTATTCTGACTGCAGGGGATGCCTGTACTCTTTTTACGTACAGAGCCGCATGTAAGATTTGTACTTTAAATTGCTCCGCATCTGCAGCCATCAGGCAAAAAGCATCTTTGTTTCTGATCAGTTTAATTTTCAGGTCCAGGCCGTTCAGTATCAGTTTCGGTCCAGTGGGCGCCAAGGGGAGGAGTGGGAGGCGGGTGGGGGTAGGGGGCGTGGGGCCTGTCACTTTGACGACTGGGGTTTTGACAGCTAAACTAGTGGGCGGGGCACCTGTCACTTTTGATGACTTATATGTATTCTTTACTACTTGCGTGGAAGACTGACTGGTGGACAAATTACTTGAAGCATTGTCCGCAATCCACGACATCAGCTGTTCGCACTGTTGTGGTTTCAACAGTCCTCTACCATGTGTCCCTGTAAGTTGAGACATGAAGCTAGGGAGTGTAGCTCTGCGGCATTCCCCTGCTCCCTCATCAGCAGGTACTGTCTCACCCTGCCCAGGACCACGGCCTCTACCCCCTGCAGTAATTGAATGCCCACGCCCTCGTCCTCGACCCTTAGCCCTGGGGTTCAACATTTTCTGTATATAAGTGTATTATATAAAAAAACAAAAAATAAATGGGCCTGCTGTACTGAAACCCACAAACTTGTTCAGTCTGGTTTAATTAAGTGACGTACAGAAAGTGTCACCTGGACAGAAAATACGGATTGTAGTGAGTGGACAGCTGAACTGTGACACACAGAATGGTTCCACGCAGAAATTATCGTAGACCTAACTCACACCCTGCTGACGGTGGCTATTTTGACTGCGACCCAGACAAATGTCGCACAGAGATTTTTGTGATCAAGCTATATAAGTGAGAGCAAAAGACCTTGTTGGATTAAGTGACGTACAGAAAGTGTCACCTGGACAGAAAATACGGATTGTAGTGAGTGGACAGCTGAACTGTGACACACAGAATGGTTCCACGCAGATGTGTGAAATGGATTCGTATCACTGAGATAAAACAACAAAAAAACTATTTTTTATATATTTTTTTTATATATTTTTTTTTTAGTTTTGTTTTTTTTGGAACGTGACGTGCAGAAACTATCGTAGACCTAACTCACACCCTGCTGACGGTGGTTATTTTGACTGCGACCCAGACAAATGTCGCACAGAGATTTTTGTGATCAAGCTATATACGTGAGAGCAAAAGACCTTGTTGGATTAAGTGACGTACAGAAAGTGTCACCTGGACAGAAAATACGGATTGTAGTGAGTGGACAGCTGAACTGTGACACACAGAATGGTTCCACGCAGCTGTGTGAAATGGATTCGTATCACTAAGATAAAACAACAAAAAAACTATTTTTTTAATATATTTTTTTTATATATTTTTTTTTTAGTTTTGTTTTTTTTGGAACGTGACGTGCAGAAACTATCGTAGACCTAACTCACACCCTGCTGACGGTGGCTATTTTGACTGCGACCCAGACAAATGTCGCACAGAGATTTTTGTGATCAAGCTATATACGTGAGAGCAAAAGACCTTGTTGGATTAAGTGACTTACAGAAAGTGTCACCTGGACAGAAAATACGGATTGTAGTGAGTGGACAGCTGAACTGTGACACACAGAATGGTTCCACGCAGCTGTGTGAAATGGATTCGTATCACTGAGATAAATCAACAAAAAAACTATTTTTTTTATATATTTTTTTTATATTTTTTTTTTGTTTTTTTTTGGAACGTGACGGTGCAGAAACTATTATAGACCTAACTCAAACCCTGCTGACGGTGGCTATTTTGACTGCGACCCAGACAAATGTTGCACAGAGATTTTTGTGATCAAGCTATATAAGTGAGAGCAAAGGACCTTGTTGGATTAAGTGACGTACAGAATGTGTCACCTGGACAGAAAATACGGATTGTAGTGAGTGGATAGCTGAACTGTGACACACAGAATGGTTCCACGCAGCTGTGTGAAATGGATTCGTATCACTGAGATAAAACAACAAAAAAACTATTTTTTTAATATATTTTTTTATATATATTTTTTTAGTTTTGTTTTTTTTGGAACGTGACGTGCAGAAACTATCGTAGACCTAACTCACACCCTGCTGACGGTGGCTATTTTGACTGCGACCCAGACAAATGTCGCACAGAGATTTTTGTGATCAAGCTATATACGTGAGAGCAAAAGACCTTGTTGGATTAAGTGACGTACAGAAAGTGTCACCTGGACAGAAAATACGGATTGTAGTGAGTGGACAGCTGAACTGTGACACACAGAATGGTTCCACGCAGCTGTGTGAAATGGATTCGTATCACTGAGATAAAACAACAAAAAAACTATTTTTTAATATATATATGTTTTTATATTTTTATTTTAGTCTTGTTTTTTTTGGAACGTGACGTGCAGAAACTATCGTAGACCTAACTCACACCCTGCTGACGATGGCTATTTTGACTGCGACCCAGACAAATGTCGCACAGAGATTTTTGTGATCAAGCTATATACGTGAGAGCAAAAGACCTTGTTGGATTAAGTGACGTACAGAAAGTGTCACCTGGACAGAAAATACGGATTGTAGTGAGTGGACAGCTGAACTGTGACACACAGAATGGTTCCACGCAGATGTGTGAAATGGATTCGTATCACTGAGATAAAACAACAAAAAACTATTTTTTTATATATTTTTTTTAATATTTTTTTTTAGTTTTGTTTTTTTTGGAACGTGACGTGCAGAAACTATCATAGACCTAACTCACACCCTGCTGACGGTGGCTATTTTGACTGCGACCCAGACAAATGTTGCACAGAGATTTTTGTGATCAAGCTATATAAGTGAGAGCAAAAGACCTTGTTGGATTAAGTGACGTACAGAATGTGTCACCTGGACAGAAAATACGGATTGTAGTGAGTGGATAGCTGAACTGTGACACACAGAATGGTTCCACGCAGCTGTGTGAAATGGATTCGTATCACTGAGATAAAACAACAAAAAAACTATTTTTTTAATATTTTTTTTATATATATTTTTTTTAGTTTTGTTTTTTTTGGAACGTGACGTGCAGAAACTATCATAGACCTAACTCACACCCTGCTGACGGTGGCTATTTTGACTGCGACCCAGACAAATGTCGCACAGAGATTTTTGTGATCAAGCTATATACGTGAGAGCAAAAGACCTTGTTGGATTAAGTGACGTACAGAAAGTGTCACCTGGACAGAAAATATGGATTGTAGTGAGTGGACAGCTGAACTGTGACACACAGAATGGTTCCACGCAGCTGTGTGAAATGGATTCGTATCACTGAGATAAAACAACAAAAAAACTATTTTTTTTATATATTTTTTTTATATATTTTTTTTAGTTTTGTTTTTTTTGGAACGTGACGTGCAGAAACTATCGTAGACCTAACTCACACCCTGCTGACGGTGGCTATTTTGACTGCGACCCAGACAAATGTCGCACAGAGATTTTTGTGATCAAGCTATATACGTGAGAGCAAAAGACCTTGTTGGATTAAGTGACGTACAGAAAGTGTCACCTGGACAGAAAATACGGATTGTAGTGAGTGGACAGCTGAACTGTGACACACAGAATGGTTCCACGCAGCTGTGTGAAATGGATTCGTATCACTGAGATAAAACAACAAAAAACTATTTTTTATATATTTTTTTTTTATATTTTTTTTTAGTTTTGATTTTTTGGAACGTGATGTGCAGAAACTATTGTAGACCTAACTCACACCCTGCTGACGGTGGCTATTTTGACTGCGACCCAGACAAATGTCGCACAGAGATTTTTGTGATCAAGCTATATACGTGAGAGCAAAAGACCTTGTTGGATTAAGTGACGTACAGAAAGTGTCACCTGGACAGAAAATATGGATTGTAGTGAGTGGACAGCTAAACTGTGACACACAGAATGGTTCCACACTGCTGTATGAAATGGATTTGTATCACTGAGATATAACAATAAAAAGAAAAGGGTTATATATGGCGATAGCTGCACTACTAGTGCCAGCCAGCCAAGCCAGGAGACAAAAAAAATGTCTTGTAGCCCTTAGAAGGGCTGTTGGGTTCTTTTGAGATCACTCCTGCCTAACAAAGAACTAAATGCAGGCCCTAACACTCTCCCTGAAACGCAGCAGCTCTATCCCTAACGACATCCAGACAGCATCTGAGCCGAGCACCGCGGGCAGTCACTAGTATATTCCAGGGTCACCTGATCAGGCCAGCCAACCCCTGCTATCGACATGTAAGGGCCCCACGTGATGCTGGGTGTACCGCAGAGTCTCCTGGCTTGTGATTGGCTGAGTTTATAGGCGCCAAAAATGCACAATGCGGAAGTTGCCATTTTCTCGAGCATGGCGAGATACTCGTCCGAGCAGCGAGCACTTACGAGTACCGTAATACTCGAACGAGCACCAAGCTCGGACGAGCATGCTTACTCATCTCTAGATCCATCCCTTTGTGCACCTTAGGGAGGCTATAAAAAGCCGGCCGGTGTTACTGGATGTTCCAGAAGAAGGAATGAAAACTCAGTTTTATTAATGAGACCTTACCTTAGTCCCTCATTTAGAAGCTTAGACAAATCCTTCTTGAACGCATCACTTGTGTTATGATCAAGTCTTTTATAGCATGTTTTGTCATTAAGGATGCGTTCACACATTTCAATATACTTCTTATTGTCAAAAATTACAATATTACCCCCTTTATCAGCAGGCTTTATGGCAATACTGGTGTCGCTACGCAACATGTCTAAGGCTTCTCTTTCAGCTACCGTGAGCTTATCCTGAGGTGGTCAACAGTAGTGATCTTATTTTATCTGTGATCACCATAAGGAATGCATCAAGGGGTGAATAATCCCCAGTAGCTTAACGTCCTGGAGTTCTTCTTGCTCAATACCCAATTTAAGGTACTGTTCCCTATCGTGGGTCAAAAAGAACTTTTTAATAAATAAATTAATATCTTTGACCCACATAAACGGGTTAAACTTTCAATTTGGTACAAACGTTAGGCTCTTACATAACAACTTCATTTCCCCAGATGTCAGAGGGCGATACGAGATGTTAATAACCTGCAGTTCCTCAGATGTTGTTATGTTCCTTTCCTGGCTCTTAACTGATAATCCAAAACTGGCTGACTTGCTCATAAAAAACTCCCCCTTGCACCTTTGTCACTCCTTCCCCGACCACGTCCTCTAAAAAACTATCTCCCTCTACTTGGAACCTGATGTAGACCCTATTTATGTATCAGATTCTGTTTCCTGCTTTGAGGATGACTGCTCTGTCCCACTCCGTATGATGAATATTTTTGGTTCTTTAATAGTCAAAGACCTTCCCTTCCTTGAAATCTATACTGTACCTACCTATATACTATAGAGTAATGATGTTGTTAGGACATACTTAATATATTTGGCAAGTATTACCTTCACCATAGAAGTCTGTCAAATGTAGGGCATTTAGTTTGAACCTTTAAATATGTAGCGTCTCTTGGATTCACCTTTTCTTGGGTGTCATCTATGATAGGCAATTAACTCTGTATCTACATTGTAAATACTTAGTTCCTCTCAGCTTTGTAACAATGTAATAGGAGCAGGAGGGTCTGGGCTTCGTGCCCCGCCTCATGAGTTTTGATTGGTTCCTGCCCATAATGCTGAACAGTGGGAGGGGGAGTGGCTTCTCCTATTAATACAGCAAAGGTGAGCGGCCACGCTACGGCCATCATAGAGCCGCGTGCTACCTGCTGCACGCACGCTATCAGTGGCATGCAGCACATCTGTTTTGTTTGTGTTGTCTGTCTTGCATGTTATTAGGCTCCTAAAAAATGGCTATGATTATATGGTCTTAGAAACGCGTTGAGCCATGGACAGTCATGTAAAATCATATAGGCAGCGTTTTTTGATGGGCACTGGCTAACGATATCAGGGTAAAAGTGTAAGTTAGGGTAGCAATAAGCAACATACTCTATCCTCCCTGTTGGGGTGTCCGGTTCTTTGGTTACCTGCTGTAATATGAATGTTATCAGGGCTACCAAGACATGATAGTGCCCTGTACCTAAGCAGTAACCTTTTATGGTTGGTGATTGTCTAGTAGGTGTAATATATGCTTGGTACACACCACAGACTCTCACTAACCAGGCCTGAATAAGTGTTTGTGGAAGCAAGCCACGATTTTTCTTTTTCCTTTTAATGTTTATGAATAAAGGGATTTTTAACGCTGTCCAATCAGGCAGTAAATCGTAACTTCTCAGTAAAACAGCTCCATTGGGTCTTCTTATACAGCTGTCTCACTTGCATTTCAGTCAACCTCAGCACTTTACAGACATTAGCATCACACTGTGCCAAGTGGGGCTCACAATCTAAGTTCCCTATCAGTATGTCTTTGGATTGTGAGAGGAAACCAGAGAGCTCGAGGAAACCCACAGAAACATGGGGAGAACATACAAACTCAATGCAGATGTTGTCCTTGGTCAGATTCAAACCTAGGACCCCAGTGCTAACCACTGAGTCACCGCGCTGTCAACTGTATCTGCATTCTGAGGACAAAGATACAACCAAGAAGTGTGGTACTAATGACTTTCATGCTATTACGTATATGGGCACTTTTAGGTTGCCACATGTGGAGGTTCCGCTTTCACTAAAATAGTGTAGTTTCTGGTGAGGATATGCTGCAGATTCCACTCTTTGCAATCTGTAGCAAAAATCTGCAACATAAATTGACATGCCTCAGACTGAAAATCACAGCACACGTCAAGGTATGTGCTAATTTCATTGAGTGTTTTTCATTTCAGTGTGTGGATGACATTTGTTAAAATCTCATCCGCTTCGCTGCTTCTGTAAATGCTGCAGTATTTATGCTACATGTGACCATTCCATAAGATGCAATTATGACAATGCTGTACATTTTACAAATTAAAGGGAACCTGTCATCTCCAAAACACCACCTGAACTAGAGTAAGCGGTGTATAGTGTAAGTGATGCACTCTCCATAAGGAAAAATAGTATTTCCTAAATCCTGACCTAGGCCTCTCCCCAGTTAAGCCTGTACTCTCTGCTCTGCACTGATGAGGAGGCTATCACCAGGGGTGCACCTAGCCTTTCTGCTGCCTGAGGCGAAAACTGAAATGGCGCCCCTCCCTCCCCAATGCCAATTTCTAAACCAAACCTCTTCCCTTCAGCCCATCGCTCTTGGGCTGCCCTTCTCTTGCCTCTACCTGGTTCTGCCTGAGGCGATTGCCTCATCTGGCCTCATTGGTGGTGCACCCCTGGCTATCACCCTGAAACTGTTGTTTTGGGGTGACTGAAATAATTGGAGGCAGAGCTTGTTAAAGGAGTTGTCCTGGCCAGGGGCGTAGCTAAAGGCTCATGGGCCCTGGTGCAAGAGTTCAGCTTGGGCCCCCCCCTCCCGAGCGCTGGTGCACCTAGCTTTTCTGCTGAACCCCCCCCCATGCCAAATTCTCACCCTTTTTCCTCCTAACATTACGTGTATCACTACAGAACATACAGGGTAAGGCTACATTCACACCACAGTTGTTTTTGCGGCCTCCGATCTGCATATTTTGCGCCTCAGATGCGGACCCATTCACTTAAATGAACACTGTGTGCTGTCCGCATCTGTATGTCCATTCCTATTTTTGTCCATTTTCGGACAAGGATAGGCATTGTTATGGTGGATCTGCAAAAAAAAAAAAACGGATGCCATACGGAACATCATCCTTTTTTTGCGGATCCGCAATTTGCAGACTGCAAAACACAATGTTTGTGTGAATGTAGCCTAATACAGCGCCCCATACCTCTTACATCCAGTATAATACAGCGCCCCATACCTCTTACATCCAGTATAATACAGCGCCCCATACCTCTTACATTCAGTATAATACAGCGCCTCTTACATCCAGTATAATACAGCGCCCCATACTTCGTACATCCAGTGACGTCACCTCTGATGTAGATCTTCTCTTTCCTCATCTTCTCCTTTCAGACCAGACGCCATTTTTCAGCCATTTCTCATCTCTGCAGTTTGACAGAAAAAAATCTTAGTTTACTACTTTTCCATCATCCTCCCGTCTTCTGGACAAATCATCCTACCACCCCCAGTACTGTGCCACTAGTACCACACAGATAGTGTCCTTCAATAATTATTGGCACACAGTGTCCTAAAATAACTGTGCCGAGCAAATACTGTCCCGTAATAGTGTGAACATAACGTCCCCCAGAAATAACTGCGCTTATACTGTGCCAGGGTGCCCCCACAGTAATAGTGCCCCCAAAGTCCTAACTAATAATTCTCTGTCACTTGTTAGTAATAGTGCCCCCAACAGTACTAATGTCCCCACTGTGCCCCAGAAGTAATAATGCTAGTAAGAAGTGCCCCCAAAATTTCACCCCAATAATGTGCCGGTAAGAAGTGCTCCCCACCCACGGATGCCCCCCAAATTATGTGCCAGTAAGAAATGCCCCAATAATGCGCCAGAAGTTCCCCCCCAAAATCATGTGCCAGTAAGAAATGCCCCCAGTGCCCCCATGTGCCAGAAAAATGCCCCCAGTGGCAGTAAAAATGCACCCAGTGCCAGTAAGAAATGCCCCCCAGTGCCCCCATGTGCCAGTAAGAAATGCCCCCAGTGCCCCATGTGTCAGTAACAAATGCCCCCAGTGCCCCATGTGCCAGTAACAAATGGCCCCAGTGCCTGTAATAATACCCCCAGTGCCCCCATGTGCCAGTAAAAATGCCCCAGTGCCAGTAAAAATGCCCCCAGTGCCCCCATGTGCCAGTAAAAATGCCCCCAGTGCCCCCATTGTGCCAGTAAAAATGCCCCAGTGCCCCATGTGCCAATAAAAATGCCCCCAGTACCAGTAAAAATGCCCCCAGTGCCCCCATGTGCCAGTAAAAATGCCCTCAGTGTCCCCATGTGCCAGTAAAAAATGCCCCCAGTGCCCCCATGTGCCAGTAAAAATGCCCTCAGTGCCCCCATGTGCCAGTAAAATGCTCCCAGTGCCCCCATGTGCCAGTAAAATGCCCCGTGCCACCATGTGCCAGTAAAAATGCCCCCAGTGCCAGTAAAATGCCCCCAGTGCCAGTATAAATGCCCCAGTGCCAGTAAAAATGCCCCCAGTGCCCCATGTGCCAGTACAATTGCCCCCATGTGCCCCCAATAGAGCTCCAGTCGGTGCTACAATAAAAAAAAAAAAAACACTAATACTTACCTCCATGGAGCCGGCAGCGATGCGATGCAGGCCTCTTCTGGCCTGTGACACACTCCAAATCCCCACCATCCGGCGGGGATATATAATTAATGCCCCCACAACATTAGTCTGGCCTGTGTCCCGCGCTGTACGGCTCAGGCGGCGCGATGACCGCGCCGGTAAGAAATGCCCCCCAGTGCCCCCATGTGCCAGTAAGAAATGCCCCCAGTGCCCCATGTGTCAGTAACAAATGCCCCCAGTGCCCCATGTGCCAGTAACAAATGGCCCCAGTGCCTGTAATAATACCCCCAGTGCCCCCATGTGCCAGTAAAAATGCCCCCAGTGCCAGTAAAAATGCCCCCAGTGCCCCCATGTGCCAGTAAAAATGCCCTCAGTGCCCCCATGTGCCAGTAAAATGCTCCCAGTGCCCCCATGTGCCAGTAAAAATGCCCTGTGCCACCATGTGCCAGTAAAAATGCCCCCAGTGCCAGTAAAATGCCCCCAGTGCCCCCAGTGCCAGTATAAATGCCCCCAGTGCCAGTAAAAATGCCCCCAGTGCCCCCATGTGCCAGTAAAAATGCCCCCATGTGCCCCCAATAGAGCTCCGGTCGGTGCTACAATAAAAAAAAAAAAAACACTAATACTTACCTCCATGGAGCCGGCAGCGATGCGATGCAGGCCTCTTCTGGCCTGTGTCCCGCGCTGTACGGCTCAGGCGGCGCGATGACGTCATCGCGCCGCCTGAGCCGGCCTCTGATAGGCTGCAGGCCTAGTGCACCTGGCTTAGGGGCCCGGTCGCAACTGCGACCACTGCGACCCCTATAGCTACGCCACTGGTTCTGGCTTTTAATATTGATGACCTAGCCACAGCAACATTTCAGCAATATCTCTCCAGTGGGTGGGCAGTGCAAAAATTGAGGAAGGTTCTCTCGGTATATTTAAAGGGAGTCTTTCATATGTTTTTCACCTATATAGCTAACAGCAGTGCCCCACAGAAGATTGCAGACACATCCCAGATACACCTGTGTGCACTTTGTGTCCGTATTCCATGTTCAGAAAAAGCACTTCTATTCTGCAGGAAAACAGCTCCAAGTGCCCGGCTCTGCTGCTACAAGTGCTCAAAGCAAACCAGACTGAAGAGGGGAGGGCTGCTTTAGCTGCTCATATCTTGGGATTGGTAGCAGATAGAAAAAGGGTTCTGACCATGATACAGCATAATATCCAGTATATCAGAAGATATAGCTGTTAGAAATCGAGACGGGAGAGAAAGCTGTTTTTAGTTTCACTTTCAGCTGGGCACTTGGGAGCTGTTTTCCTGCAGAATAAAAGTGCTTTTCCTGGACATGTGATACAGACACACAGTGCACACAGGTATGTCTGGGATGTGTATGAAATCTTCTGTGGGGCACTGCTGTAAGTTATATAGGTGAAAAACAGGTGAAAGACTCCCTTTAAAGATGCAACTAATTTATCAACATTGTACAACGTTTTAATAAATTTGTCACAAATAACTGCAAAGTTGGCTCTTGTAAAACTTAAAGCAAAATTTAAAAATTGTCAATAGTCAACTAAAAATATAAATATGTCAATGAAAGTGTTTTGTGCAAAATAAAAAACAGAACTCCAAACCACAGTTTCCCTTTGATCACTGTTCTCCTTTGCAGCATGCACATAAGGACTGTCTGATGCAATATTCCCATGTGATTTAGTATTCTGTTGATGTGGATTTCATACAATAAGAGTAAGTAACCCTGAAAATCTAAAGTTGTATCTATAGCAACTATCTGATGGTCACCACACATCTGCTATCATGGCTGGAAGGCTAGATTTGAATCTGTCTGATTTTTTGTTGTCTCATGAGATAGTAGTTGACAAACTCCTGTTCGTACTGCAGATTAGCAGTTTATAGACCACAAAACCCTTGTGATGTGAATGCCTCCTTACTGAAGTAACACTTTTGGACACTGTCATCAAGATACAGAACAATAAACCAGTGATATCACTTTAACAATAGCCAATTGACCGCACAACATACCTCAGATGATACATTGTATCAGATACAACTTAATATGTCTGAACCCTTCAGATAGGGGTGAATTAAAGTGGAAAACCAAATTGCCAGAGCCACCAGATTACCAAGAAGTGAGTTACTATAATTAAAAAAACAAAAACAAAAACTGTCGGAAACCTCTAGTAGTCACTTACAACCCAAATGTTGCTCAGAGGCAGCAATATTACAAAAACATGACTATTTGAAATCAGTATTTTCATACTGGCCACTCCTGTGCTTTAGGCAGCCCCCTAACCACTACATCAGCAACAGGAACATTCCCCAGCAACCAGAAAAAATGACAAGACACAGATTCCCAATACACATCAGTACATTACAGTACATGTATCCCAGGTACATTCAACTGCGCTACACTAAATGTGATGTACCTGATTATACTGTATGTATCAAATGTCCAACGGGGGGGGGGTCTTTATGTAGTGAAGTTGTCAGAAGCTTAAAATGAACTCTCATTGCCACACAATTTAAGGAAAGATCTACCCTGAAAGTGTTTAAATTAAAATGGAATTTCAAATCTCCGAGGGACATGGAGTCTGGGACTGCAAGCTCATGACAACCTTTGACACACTCAGATCAGAAATTAATATGTCACATGGATTTGTGTCCTTCCACATCTCTTAAGGAATTTAAAAATCAGACCTCATTGGGTTCATCACATTCATGGACTAGATCTCTATCGGGGGCACATCGGGGGTTACCCACCAAAAGAATACAGATTCAAACCCTGCTGCAATCTGATTTGGGTCCTGGAACTCATTTGGCACCCCTTGAGGTACCTTAGAGTCAAAGGATCCTCCAGGAAGCGACCGAATAAAGTCATATACATATGGCTTTTAGGACTTTTCCTCACCAAACTCCGTGGCTAAAAATAGATGGAAGGGCATAAGGAGCTGAGCCTAGGCCTCAGCTTCCTATCTCCACACAGCCACCAAATATTAGTCCTGGTGCTTTTTTGGTTAATAAACCAGCTGGAGGAATAATTTTTATTGTCAGAATCAATCCTTATGGTTCTTTCATAGTACTCTTCATTTCCAAAGTTTTTATTTATTTTGTCAATAAGAAAACATGAATAGACAGCAATCAGTCACAAGCTTTACAAGTAATATAACCTATAAGGCTACACAACATCAATACAGGTGGACTGAGATAAAAGAAGCTAACAGTAGGTTTCATACAATGTGCTGCCTAAAAAAAACAGAACAATAAGGGACGCAGTGTGAGTGTGTCTCCAATAAACAGTCATGAAGATAACAACAAGTGAATTCTCGGTTTATCCTTTGAACATAAACAGGATAGAGAGTGTGTCCAGGTGAGTACCTTCCATTTCTCAAACTGGTATCTTATTTATGCAAAATCAATACCTTAACATAAAGCGTACGAGGAAATAATGTGATCAGCAAAAGGGTCAGTTCAAGAATGCCCCATATCGCAGGTTCAGTCCACTGGAGTACCAGGTGCTTGTAGTCCAAAGCTGCCAAGTCTGGTTAAATTTGGATCCAGAAAGTCCCTGCATGTTCATAATTTTTTCATGTAAGCAAGTGGTGTTCACTAATGTAATTACCTCCGATAACGGGGGAGTATGATGGGACTTCTAGTGTCTTGTGATCACAAGTTTTGTTGCCATGAAAATATGCATCAGTAATGTTCTAATTGGATGGGGTAAAGTATTAATATTAATGAAGAGGAGTGCCATATCAGGTAATATAGTCATTTTTAGTTTGGTGAGATCATTCACTAGAGTGTTGACTCTCTGCCATAATGGGAGAATCTTAGGGCAAGACCACAGTGTACGTAGTATAGAGCCCCGTTGCCCACATTTTTTCCAACATTCAGGGGAGGATCCTGGGTACATTATGGATAGTTTCGTAGGGGTATAATACCATCTCAAGCATGTTTTGTAAATTGCTTCTTGGTGGGTGACACATCTGAAAGCTTTCGTGGCAGCCCTAAAAGCCACACAATTTAAGGAAAGATCTACCCTGAAAGTGTTTAAATTAAAATGGAATTTCAAATCTCCGAGGGACATGGAGTCTGGGACTGCAAGCTCATGACAACCTTTGACACACTCAGATCAGAAATTAATATGTCACATGGATTTGTGTCCTTCCACATCTCTTAAGGAATTTAAAAATCAGACCTCATTGGGTTCATCACATTCATGGACTAGATCTCTATCGGGGGCACATCGGGGGTTACCCACCAAAAGAATACAGATTCAAACCCTGCTGCAATCTGATTTGGGTCCTGGAACTCATTTGGCACCCCTTGAGGTACCTTAGAGTCAAAGGATCCTCCAGGAAGCGACCGAATAAAGTCATATACATATGGCTTTCAGGACTTTTCCTCACCAAACTCCGTGGCTAAAAATAGATGGAAGGGCATAAGGAGCTGAGCCTAGGCCTCAGCTTCCTATCTCCACACAGCCACCAAATATTAGTCCTGGTGCTTTTTTGGTTAATAAATCAGCTGGAGGAATAATTTTTATTGTCAGAATCAATCCTTATGGTTCTTTCATAGTACTCTTCATTTCCAAAGTTTTTATTTATTTTGTCAATAAGAAAACATGAATAGACAGCAATCAGTCACAAGCTTTACAAGTAATATAACCTATAAGGCTACACAACATCAATACAGGTGGACTGAGATAAAAGAAGCTAACAGTAGGTTTCATACAATGTGCTGCCTAAAAAAAACAGAACAATAAGGGACGCAGTGTGAGTGTGTCTCCAATAAACAGTCATGAAGATAACAACAAGTGAATTCTCGGTTTATCCTTTGAACATAAACAGGATAGAGAGTGTGTCCAGGTGAGTACCTTCCATTTCTCAAACTGGTATCTTATTTATGCAAAATCAATACCTTAACATAAAGCGTACGAGGAAATAATGTGATCAGCAAAAGGGTCAGTTCAAGAATGCCCCATATCGCAGGTTCAGTCCACTGGAGTACCAGGTGCTTGTAGTCCAAAGCTGCCAAGTCTGGTTAAATTTGGATCCAGAAAGTCCCTGCATGTTCATAATTTTTTCATGTAAGCAAGTGGTGTTCACTAATGTAATTACCTCCGATAACGGGGGAGTATGATGGGACTTCTAGTGTCTTGTGATCACAAGTTTTGTTGCCATGAAAATATGCATCAGTAATGTTCTAATTGGATGGGGTAAAGTATTAATATTAATGAAGAGGAGTGCCATATCAGGTAATATAGTCATTTTTAGTTTGGTGAGATCATTCACTAGAGTGTTGACTCTCTGCCATAATGGGAGAATCTTAGGGCAAGACCACAGTGTACGTAGTATAGAGCCCCGTTGCCCACATTTTTTCCAACATTCAGGGGAGGATCCTGGGTACATTATGGATAGTTTCGTAGGGGTATAATACCATCTCAAGCATGTTTTGTAAATTGCTTCTTGGTGGGTGACACATCTGAAAGCTTTCGTGGCAGCCCTAAAAGCGGAGTGCCATTGGTCTGGAGAGAAAGTCAACTGTAGGTCAGTTTCCCATTTAACCAACGGAGAAGGTTTGGACCAGAGAGGTCCCTGGACCAACATATTGTAAAATAAAGATATGCCACCCCTTTTTGGGATTGTGTTGTGTAAATATCTAAGAGCTGCGGTAGGTATATGTTTTAGGTCTCCCTCATTTTTCCCTAAAAGGGATCTAATTTGGAGGAATTTGTAAAATTCTCTATTAGGTAGCTGGAAGGTTTTGGTCATATGTGGGAATGATAAAATGCCATCCTGATCCCTCATGTCCTGTGTTGAGGAGATCCCATGTGAGGACCAGGTCATGAGATCCAGATCAGGGATAAGGTCTGCTAAGCATGATATATTGAGAGCATCAGGGGGGATATTCCTTTTGTCGGAAGAGTTACTCAAGTAGAAACTCCAGGCTTTAAGGGAGGTTTGGATTGCAGGTAAGGGTGATATCTGCGGTCTGTTACCCCATGCTACGTCCCCTAGTGGGGAGCGAAGAATAGAAATACCAAGGGAAGTTCTTTCTATATGTACCCAATGTTTATCTGGGGAATCTTTCCACCAGTGTACTAATTGGTCTAGTAAGCTGGCACGGTAGTATAGCCTTAAATTAGGTATTCCCAAACCTCCTAATTGTTTGGGCATGGTTAGTATAGAATAGGCTATTCTAGGACGTTTGGAATCCCATATGAATGCCATCATCTGTTGTCTAGCTTTTTCAAAAATGTAAATTGGGAAAATGTATTGGGATGGTCCTAAAGTGGTATAGAAGTTTGGGTAGTAATAGCATTTTATAGGCTGTGACTCTACCAAACCAGGAGATCAAATAAGATCTGAGACCTTGTATATCTCTCTGGACAGCATCCAATAGAGGGGGAAAGTTGATGTTGTATGTTTGAGATGTTGGAAATGTTAATTGGATTTCTAGATATTGTATATTCTTAGATTGCCAATCTAAAGGGAATTGGTTTTGTAGAGTTTGTAGAATATCTGGGAGGACTCAAACAGGGAGGCATTGAGATTTGTCTACATTTAGTTTATAGAAAGAAATGTTGCTAAATCTGTTCAAAAGGTCAAAAACCTTTGGTAGTGAAGAGTTAGGGTTAGTGCAGGTAATAATAATATCGTCAGCAAAAAGTGCAAGTTTGTGTTCTCTGGTTCCCACCGAAATGCCTGTAATCTTTTCTTCCTGTCGAATTAGTTCAGCTAAGGGTTCAATTGAGAGTACAAAAAACAGGGGAGAAAGGGGGCACCCCTGCCTAGTACCATTGGTAAGAGAGAAGGAGGTGGAGGTGGTGCTATTGGTGAAAACCTTAGCACAGGGGTTAGAATATAAGGCAGAGATGGCAGAATAGATCGGGCCAGAGAAGCCAAACTTCTTCAGAACTAAGAATGCGTATGGTCAGCTTATCCTATCGAGCGCTTTTTCAGCGTCAAGGGTAAGGAAGATAGATGGGGTTTTGGTTTTGTTAACTTCTACAGAGCGTAGGAGGGAAAGTAGTCTTCTAGTATTGTCTGGAGCTTGTCTCCCAGCTACAAATCCTGTTTGATCAATTGAGATTAAAGAGGGAATTATAGTAAACAGTCTATTTGCTATAATCTTCGCGTACAGTTTGACATCACAGTTTAAAAGTGAGATTGGTTGATAGCTCGTGGTTTGTAGGGGTGATTTATCTGGTTCTGGTATGGTCACTATCAGTGCTTTCAGCATTTCAGGGGGAAATGAACTGGATTGCATTGCATTGGAGAATACTGGGAGGATATATTTAGTAAGAAGATGGGAATACTTCTTGTAGTAAAGGGAGGAAAAGCCGTCCGGGCCTGGGGCCTTGTTAAGTGGCATCTAATGAATCACATCTTCTATTTCTTTCATCGATATGAGCTGGTTGAGTAGGTTGAGCTGATCTGGCAATAAGTGGGGCAATTGGATGCTATCCAGAAAGGAGTCAATGTTCTCCTGGGTTGGATGAGGAGTGAGAGAATTATTTTTTAGGTTATATAGGTCTGAATAGTAATCTTTGAAAGCATTAGCTATGTCTTTAGGGGCTGTCATCGGGCTTTTAGAAACCGGATGGTGTAGGCAAGAAATTCTCGATTTCAGCGTTAGTGCGCCTGATTTGTTGTCCTGGGCATAGTATTGGAGTTTAAGACATATCATAGACTTTTCATAGGCATGCATGAGGAGACCCCTCAGGTGTAATCTAGCTTTAGAAAGTTCTATCAAAAGGGTGTCTTAGATAGTTTGTTTGTTTATAGATTCTAATCTTTGGATAGTTGTCATTGTAGTCTGGATATCTTTATCTCTTTGTTTTCGCCAGATACTACTGTTTGATGAGTACTCTCCTCATGTATGCCTTATGACAATTCCACAGAGTGTAAGGATGGACTTCAGGAGTATTATTGATAGCAAAGAATTCTTTAAGAGAATGCTCTACAACTTCGTTGACGGATGACATAGAGAGGAGATATGTATTGAGTCTCCAAATATAATCTGAGGTTTTGGGAGGGCCTTCTGTGATAAACAACTTAATAGGTGCATGGTGCAACAACTGAACTGTACCAATATCAGCTGCCGAAACATGTTCTATGAGAGATCTCCCAATCCAAAACATATCTATCCTGGAGTATGTCTTATGGACTGCAGAGTAGTACGTGAAGTCCTTTTCAGTGACATGTAAGAGACGCCATATATCATAAAGGTCATGTGCCCAAGCCAGCTTTGCCACATGGATCCTATGAGAGAAGGGGCCTGCCGTGGTGTCCAATGGAGAGTTGAAGATTGCATTAAAGTCTCCACATACAATCACCCTTCCTTTTTGTATTTTCTGTAGTTTGCCCAGAAATCTGCATAAAAACCGCTCAGAATGCGAATTCGGTGCATAAATATTCGCTATAGTGTATTCAACATTGTTGAGAAGGCAATGTATAGTAATGTATCTACTCATTGGATCAATCCAGGTTTGGTGAACCTGTATAGCTACTGTTGATTTAAAGGCTATAAGTACCCCTCTCTTCTTTTTAATGAAGGACAAGAGGAATATATGAGGATAATCCCTGTGGAAAAGCTTAGGTGGGTTCACTGATGAAATATGTGTCTCCTGCAAACATACAATATCACAGTTTTGCTGTTTTAATTCCCTCCACATTATGGATCTTTTGAAAGGACTATTAAGACCTTGTACATTCAAGGGCAGACATTTAAGTACCATTTTCAGTTGTAGGGTATAGATGAAGACTGAAATACCTTAGGAGCAGTAATACATGGTAGGGACGATCTAATGCTTCGTCCTTACTAGTGTTGGAACGGCACCCACCTGGACGGAAGGTAATATGAGCAACATAGTCAAGAGGATTAGAGCCTAAAAGAAAAACAGCATTAAACCAGATACATAAGAACATTTGCAGTACCCAGATTGCTTTCTCTATCAAAAGGTCTGAGGTACAGAACATAGTGGGGGTGAATACGTAAGTCAGTAAACTTGAACCTTCTCTCTGGCGGAGGACACCACCATTTCCCTCTCCCTCATCGAAGCCCAGAAGGACAGGAAAGGAGGAACAAGACAGAGGTGAGTGGATAGAAGATAAAAGTTGAGGAATGAAGATCAAAAGGTGTAAACAAGGGAGATGAGATTAGGAGGAGAAGGTTACATAAACTCAGGAGGAAGGCACCCTGTGCCATTCAACGTCCATATTCGATGGAGTTGTCTTTTTGGGCGATGGAAGGTCTTCATCTGTGAGGATGTGCCATTTGGTCAGGAGAGCTTTACCAGCTTCTATGGAGGTGGCAGCATGGAAAGTTCCTTTCCTGTTGATAAGGATTTTGGTGGGGAATCCCCAACGATATGGAATGGAATATTGGCATAACAAGGCAGTAAGAGGAGCCATGTGTTTGCGTGCTTGCAAGGTGGCCGCTGACAGATCTGTAAATAGCTTGAGATCCTCATATGGTTCAGGTAGCGGTTGATGCCTACGTACAGTTTCCATGAGTTTTTCTTTGACATGGTAAAATGTGTACCTGGCCAATACATCTCTTGGAACATCATCAGGAAGATTGAGTGGCTTTGGAACACGGTGGGCTCGATCAATGCTGAGCTCATAGTCTGCACAAGATGGGGGCAGCACTCTGGTAAGGTTTTGCAGATAGGTCCTGAGTTCTGGTCCCGGTATGGTTTCTGGGATATTACAGAACTTTATATTAGTTCTGCGGCTCCTGTCTTCATATTCCACCAGTTTTGCTTGGAGAGAATCTACTTTGTCATCTAAGAGGTTATGGGAGTCCACAAGTTCATCAAATGACGCCAACTTGGATTCTACATGTGAGACACGGTCACCTAGATCATTAATCACCAAGTATAATGGTGACAACTGAGAAAAGTCCTTATGTAAGGAGGAACGTAAAGCCAGTAACATTTCCTTTAAGGCATGTTCTGATGCAGCTTTATCTGAGGTTTAAAACTTTGAAAAAACATCAGACTCGATAGTCATATTAGAGAGGTGTGTGGTACCATCAGATTCAATGCTGTGTAAGTGTTGGCGCTACTTTTGGGGACTGGTCAGAACCGAGTCGCCGTCCCTTCTTCGAGTGGAGGTATGGATTCCCCGCTGTGTTGTGGTGGAGGGTCGGCTGGGCCTTTGCGGTGCTGGTTGATTTCTAACCGCGGCATCATCCCCTTCGGCCCCGGAGGATAGGGGAGAGTCTCAATTGCCATTTAGTGTAAACTGCTGGGTGAGTTTAGTGCTGGGATCTGAGCGTTCGTCCGTCTGAGACTTTAAGGGTGCGGAGTCATACAGGCTGCAGGTGCGCGTGGTTTGTAGGCGGCGTCATCTTTGGTTATTTCATCTCCGAAGAAAAAGTGCTCCAGAGGCATGGAGCCTTTAGTTTTGGGCATCTTCTTCTTTCCCATCTGCTTGTCTGTCATACTGAAGTAGTTTGGCTTGCTTTGTGATGATTTTTTGTCGCTAGGCGGGAGATAGGAGCTGGGGATCCCGGAGCTCACACACTAGGCGGCCATCATGCACGCCGGCCAAGCCACGCCCCCTTCACAGTATTCTTTAGTAAGGTTTCCTAATTCCTTACCTGGCTCATTTCTCATGAAGCAAGTGTAGTTACTTGGATAGGCAACCACTAAAGGAGGGACTTTGTCTCTCCCCATAGGTGGATACAGTAAAGAGAGTGTCTTACATAAACTATCATATGGATTATGTGAGGCATTATATAAAGACAATCTGCATTGCAGACCTTGTGGGCTTTCCTTATCTGAAAGCCTGAATGGTATAGCATCTAGATATGGTCTAGCCTTAGCACAAGCTATACAGTCAGTTCTATTATTCTGTATTGCAGTGTATCTAATCCAGGTTAACCATTATTTTATTCATTTTATTTCACTATTATCCTGTTTTCAATGCATGTTTATTCTCATAAGTTAAATTGGACAGGTATGGTATTCCTGGGCTATGTTCTTAATCGGGATTGCTAATCTCCTTAGTTTCAGAGGAGGTGTGGTCATTTTCCAAGACTTTTAATACCCCAAGGGATCAGTTCCAGGGATGTATGCTCTCATCACATATGTTCCCATATCTATCTTTCTAGGATCCATAAACAAATAACGAGGCAGCACTCCAATGTCAGTGAAGGGTGTTAGACCCGTTTATTTCCCCAGTCACAACGTTTAAGCCCAGCACAATGAGGCCTTTGTCAAGCCCATTGCGACTGGGGAAATAAACGGGTCTAACGCCCTTCACTTACATTTGAGTGCTGCCTTACCATTTATTTATAGATAATGTCTATGGATTTTTACCTGAAGTCCAGGAGGGATTGCACCCAACCTCACCAATGACTATGCTGCTGCTGCTCTTTCTTTTCTGTATCATTCCAGGGTCCTTTAAAGTTATTATTATAGGATTACATTTATTTTTGTTACACCCTGAGGAAACTGAACCTTTTACCATGGACATTCTATGTAACAAGTTGCGACCATACTTTATTTTTCTTTGGGCTATATACGGTGCATAACCCCCAGCATAGGGATCCTGTGTTTCATCCTACAAATCCCTATTTTTCACAATTTGATCCAAATCCTGTTGTTGCTTTGGTTATACAGATATATTATCAGCCCGCTGTAACTGTCAGGTAAAATGGCAACCCTACAAAAGTCTATTTCTATGACAAGCGGGTTTCTAGTTATATCTACCCAAATTGTGGTTATTTTCGTGTTTTCTATGATCCTCAGATAAAGTGCTACAATTATTATAACTTGCTTCATCCTGCCATATCTCCCTCCCAGGCTCTGGATGATTTTTTTCACTGAAATTTGAGACGAGTCACTTCTAACAAATGAACACCCTTTGTAATCAAACTTTTGTAGCCTAGGAGTATACTGGCTGTTCACTAACTATCTTGCAGTGTGATAAGTGTATCCAAGAGGTATTCTCAGCAATTTTTACTGCAGTAGGTGTGGTGAGTAAACCTGATATGGTCCCTCCCAACAAGGATAATGCCAGTGTTTCCTTTTTATTACTCTGATCAGTACCCAACTTTCTGGCTTCACAGTCTCGCTCTCATGTGTAGGGTCATCTGGAATACAAAGAAGAGAAACTTCCTTGTTGGTTAACATCTTTGCCATATATTCAGCAAGTGTAAAATCAGATTCTTCCCTTATTCTAGAAAATGGTTTTAACTGTGGTATTACAAATGGTCTACCGTAGATCATTTCAAAGGGTGTCAATCATGAGGCTGTAGGAGTTACATGCATGTTCAGGACTACAAATGGTAAGCAATTTACCCAATTCTTACCAGTCTCTTCCATGGTTTTCTTGAGTTTGTTTTTTAATATTCCATTGTGTCTTTCTACTAGTCCTCCTGATTGTGGATGATATGCACAGTGATTTTTAACTCTATTTGTAAATATTGTGGTAATAAAGATATAACTGTTTACAAAATGTGATCCGTTATTACTATATATTCTTTAAGGTATCCCAAACCTAGATATTATTTCTTTCACCAATGCTTTAGCCACTGTGATTGTATCTGGACTTGCTATAGGAAACACCTCTATCCATTTACTAAGCAATATTTCTTCCCTTCACATTTTTTTTAGTTCAATAAAATCCATACAAATGTGTTGGAATGGATATTGTTGTTGTGGGAACTGTCCTCTTCTTAGTCTAACATTCCCTTGTGGATTGTGTTTAGCACATGATAAGCAGGCTAAGCAAAATTTGCTGTAAATACTCTTGATATCATCGCTACCATCCACCCTGTTGAGACATGGCTCGTCCAATGGCTCAATATGGCTGCATAGGCATAATGTATTTGTTTTCTGTTGATACATATAGGCCATTTTGGATAGTAGATCCTTTAGGTTTCCATTTTAGTTGTTTTTGCTTGGGTGATGACTGTTGCATGTCCTGTAGTATTTGAAGATCTATAATTTGTGGTGTTTGTTGGTTGCATGTCCTGTAGTATTTGAAGATCTATAATTTGTGGTGTTTGTTACAATAAATTTTGATCTTGACCTGTAGCTGCGTGTTTTTGCTGCCAGGTTAGTTTTTTCATTTCCCTTTGAAATAGGGTCATCTTTTTTGTCTGTGCTGCACATTTACATATAGCTATACTTACTGGTAATGGAATAGTTTCTACAGTCATGGCCAAAAGTTTTGAGAATGATACAAATATTAATTTTTACAAAGTCTACTGCTTCAGTTTTTATAATGGCAATTTGCATATACTCCAGAATGTTATAAAGAGTGATCAGCTTAACAGCAATTACTTGCAAAGTCAATATTTGCCTAGAAAATGAACTTTATCCCCCAAAACACATTTCAACATCATTGCAGCCCTGCCTTAAAAGGACCAGCTAACATTGTTTCAGTGATTGCAGTGATTGGGTGTTGATGAGGACAGGGCTGGAGATCAATCTGTCATGATTAAGTAAGAATGACACCACTGGACACTTTAAAGGGAGGCTGGTGCTTGGCATCATTGTTTCTCTTCTGTTAACCATGGTTATCTCTAAAGAAACATGTGTAGTCATCATTGCACTGCACAAAAATGGCCTAACAGGGAAGAGTATTGCAGCTAGAAAGATTGCACCTCAGTCAACAATCTATCGCATCATCAAGAACTTCAAGAGAGAGGTTCCATTGTTGCCAAAAAGGCTCCAGGGCGCCCAAGAAAGACCAGCAAGCGCCAGGATCATCTCTTAAAAGTGTTTTAGCTGCGGGATCGGGCTACCAGCAGTGCAGAGCTTGCTCAGGAATGGCAGCAGGCAGGTGTGAGTGCATCTGCACGCACTGTGAGGCGGAGACTCTTGGAGCAAGGCCTGGTCTCAAGGAGGGCATCAAAGAAGCCACTTCTCTCCAGAAAAACATCAGGGACAGACTGATATTCTGCAAAAGGTATAGGGAGTGGACTGCTGAGGACTGGGGTAAAGTCATTTTCTCTGATGAATCCCCTTTTTGATTGTTTGGGACATCTGGAAAACAGCTTATTCGGAGAAGACGAGGTGAGCGCTACCACCAGTCTTGTCTCATGCCAACTGTAAAGCATCCTGAAACCATTCATGTGTGGGGTTGCTTCTCAGCCAAGGGAATCGGCTCTCTCACAGTCTTGCCTAAAAACACAGCCATGAATAAAGAATGGTACCAGAATGTCCTCCGAGAGCAACTTCTCCCAACCGTCCAAGAGCAGTTTGGCGATCAACAATGCCTTTTCCAGCATGATGGAGCACCTTGCCATAAAGCAAAGGTGATAACTAAATGGCTCAGGGAACAAAACCTAGAGATTTTGGGTCCATGGCATGGAAACTCCCCAGATCTTAATCCCATTGAGAACTTGTGGTCAATCATCAAGAGACGGATGGACAAACAAAAACCTACAAATTCTGACAAAATGCAAGCATTGATTGTGCAAGAATGGACTGCTATCAGTCAGGATTTGGTCCAGAAGTTGATTGAGAGCATGCCAGGGAGAATTGCAGAGGTCCTGAAGAAGAAGGGTCAACACTGCAAATATTGACTTGCCACATTAACTCATTCTAACTGTCAATATAAGCTTTTGTTACTCATAATATGATTGCAATTATATTTCTGTATGTGATAAAAACATCTGACAAACACACATAAAAACCAGAGGGCAGCAGATCATGTGAAAATATAATATTTGTGTCATTCTCAAAACTTTTCGCCATGACTGTAGAAGTTGTAATATAAGTTATTTGTGATTAATTTCTTTGCCAGATTAGGTAATCATTACTCTATTTTTCCACTGTTGTGGAAACACGTGTAGTTGAAAATACATACTGACTATTTGTATAAATAGTCACCATCTTACCTTTTGCCAGTTTACATGCTTCTGTTTAGGCTATTAATTTAGTTGTTTGTGCTGATAAATGGTTTGGTAGAGCTTTTGCTATCAATACTTTTTCCTGGGTGACTACTGCATGTCCAATGGCATTAGTTCCATCTGGGTTCTTTTTACATGAACCATCTACAAACAGTATTAAAGAGGTTGGCCACTTTGTTAGCACTTATTAAAACTGTAAAGAAAACAAGGAGACATTACACTTAGTAATATATCTTCTTAAGCAGATCTGCCTGGTTTCCTTGCTATTGGAAGCCACGCCCCCTCTGTCCTACTCTCACAGCTGCCTGTCTCGTCCATGCCTACACGTGCCCTAGTCCATGGCTGAAGGAGTGTGCTGCTCTCTGGGTCCTAAAGGCACCCTTCTTTTGTCAGAGATGCTTTCCTTCTGCTATGACTGCACTCCTGACTATACAGGGCTGGCAGGGGCTTAGCAGGGTTGTTAACAGCTGAAAGAAACTTTGGAGGAGGAATGGAGACTGAGAAGAAGCTATAATGGAGCTCACTGACTGCAGTGATGTAGCAGAGCCAGGAAGGTGCTGTGGACAACAAAGTGTGAGCAATCTAACTGTCCTGTCTATGACCACTCTGCAATGTGATCTTATCACAGACATGTTTATTCCAGCCAGACCAACAGGTCAGGAGCTTTAACCCCTTCTGAGCTGTCTGTATGGCTGAGGTCAGTGATATCAGCAGCAGTCACTGTTCTCATCTATAAATATGTGCCCTCTCCTTCCTGCACTCTGTATTTAGCGATTAGGGATGAGCGAACCGAACCGTAACGAACCAGATTCGTTACGAACTTTCCCGAAAGTTCGGTTCGTCATCGAACCGAATTTTCAGAAAGTTCGTGACGAATCTGGTTAAAATAACGGCGACACAAAATATACGCATATTTATTGAGAATGTACGCTAATGCGTACATATTCAGTTAAGTAGCGTACCTATGACAACGCTAGACTGTATGTTCGTTACTTGAGTAGGAATGTTCGCAGACGCGGTATATGCGTACGCTAATGCGTACATATTCAGTTAAGTGGCGTACCTTTGACAACGCTAAACTGTATGTTCGTTACTTGAGTAGGAATGTTCGCAGACGCAGTGTATGCGTACGCTAATGCGTACATATTCAGTTAAGTAGCGTACCTTTAACAACGCTACACTGTATGTTCGTTATTTGTGCGGGAATGTTCGCATTAGCGTAAATTCTCAAATATGCGTATATTTTGCGTCGCGTTCTTGAAGTCACTTCGATTTTTTCAACTTTTTTCATTGTAATAGCAACTGCAAGTAAACGAAACTATACCCTATCAGACTCCCATTATTGTAGCAGCAATTATTCAGCCATTATAGCAAGGTTCGTTTTAGGTTCGGTTCGTACGAATCCGAACTTCACTAAAGTTCGCCGAAGCGAACCGAACCGAACTTTTCAAAAGTTCGCTCATCCCTATTAGCGATATATGATTCCCACCACTGTATACTGTATATAGTGATATCTGACTCCCTGTATACAGTAATAGTAGACCCCACCACCACCATACACTGTATATACCGATGTGTGACCCACCCCCAACACTGCATATAGAGATTTGTGAACCTCTATAAACTGTATACATTGATCTGTGACGTTCACCACTGCATATAGAGATTTGTGAACCCCTGTACAGTGACCCCCCTTTATACTGTATATACAGATGTGACCCCCTGTACATTATATATAGTGATGTTTGACCCCCTGTACGTTATATATAGTGACATATGACCCCCTGTACACTGTATATATATATATAGTGATATGTGACCCCCTGTACATTATATATATATATATATATATATATATATATATATCTATAGTACAGACCAAAAGTTTGGACACACCTTCTCAATCAAAGAGTTTTCTGTATTTTCATGACTATGAAAATTGTAGATGAAAATTGTACACATGTGGAATTATATACTTAACAAAAAAGTGTAAACAACTGAAAATATGTCTTATATTCTAGGTTCTTCAAAGTAGTCACCTTTTGCTTTGATTACTGCTTTGCACACTCTTGGCATTCTCTTGATGAGCTTCAAGAGGTAGTCACCTGAAATGGTTTTCACTTCACAGGTGTGCCCTGTCAGGTTTAATAAGTGGTATTTCTTGCATTATAAATGGGGTTGGGACCATGAGTTGTGTTGGGCAAAAGTCAGGTGGATACACATCTGATAGTCCTACTGAATAGACTGTTAGAATTTGTATTATGGCAAGAAAAAAGCAGCTAAGAAAAAGGAGTGGCCATCATTACTTTAAGAAATGAAGGTCAGTCAGTCCGAAAAAATTGGGAAAATTTTGAAAGTGTCCCCAAGTGCAGTCGCAGAAACCATCAAGCGCTACAAAGAAACTGGCTCACATGAGGACCAACCCAGGAAAGGAAGACCAAGAGTCACCTCTGCTGCGGAGGATAAGTTCATCTGAGTCACCAGCCTCAGAAATCGCAGGTTAACAGCAGCTCAGATTAGAGACCAGGTCAATGCCACACAGAGTTCTAACAGCAGACACATCTCTACAACAACTGTTAAGAGGAGACTGTGTGCAGCAGGCCTTCATGGTAAAATAGCTGCTAGGAAACCACTGCTAAGGACAGGCAACAAGCAGAAGAGACTTGTTTGGGCTAAAGAACACAAGGAATGGACATTAGACCAGTGGAAATCTGTGCTTTGGTCTGACAAGTCCAAATTTGAGATCTTTGGTTCCAACCACTGTGTCTTTGTGCGACGCAGAAAAAGTGAACGGATGGACTCTACATGCCTGGTTCCCACCGTGAAGCATGGAGGAGAAGGTGTGATGGTGTGGGGGTGCTTTGCTGGTGACACTGTTGGGGAATTATTCAAAATTGAAGGCATACTGAACCAGCATGGATACCACAGCATCTTGCAGCGGCATGCTATTCCATCCGGTTTGCGTTTAGTGGGACCATCATTTATTTATCAACAGGACAATGACCCCAAACACACCTCCAGGCTGTGTAAGGGCTATTTGACCAAGAAGGAGAGTGATGGGGTGCTACACCAGATGACCTGGCCTCCACAGTCACCAGACCTAAATCCAATCGAGATGGTTTGGGGTGAGCTGGGCCACAGAGTGAAGGCAAAAGGGTCAACAAGTGCTAAGAATCTCTGGGAACTCCTTCAAGACTGTTGAAATACCATTTCAGGTGACTACCTCTTGAAGCTCATCAAGAGAATGCCAAGAGTGTGCAAAGCAGTAATCAAAGCAAAAGGTGGCTACTTTGAAGAACCTAGAATATATGACATATTTTCAGTTGTTTCAGTTGTTTTTTTTGTTAAGTATATAATTCCACATGTGTTAATTCATAGTTTTGATGCCTTCACTGTGAATCTACAATTTTCATAGTCATGAAAATACAGAAAACTCTTTGAATGAGAAGGTATGTCCAAACTTTTGGTCTGTACTGTAAATATAGTTAGAGACGAGATATTTGACTACACTCATTTTCCCTTTTTCCCCAGATGAAGGGTAGTCATATATAATCATAGATGATTGATGGGCTGTCAGCTGGGAGTAAGTTGTGTGATAATAGACAGGATGCCCTTCTCTATGTGAGCAGATCAATTTGTACAAATTTATTCATCAGAGTTCTTGTGTAACAAAGGTCTAGCCACCCCCCCCTTCTCTATACAGTCCCCCTCCTTCGGCAGTCCATGCACCTAAACAGAAATCTATGACAGCTCAGAGCTGCCATAGATTTCTGGCTTCATTTGAGTCAGAAAACTGGTGAAAATGAACATAAATTTGTGACTGGGGGTGGGTGACTTGTGGGTGACTGGTCACGCCCTCTCTCTGCCATTGTCACGCCCTTTAAAAAAAAAGCGCAGTTAAAAATTTGCATACACATAGTTTACAACTTTTTAACACCACTTTTTAGGAACAAGGGAAATGACAAATCTCCCCCTCATTCTGTTCATAGCTTACAGCCAGTGGCACAACTAGAGATGACTAGGCCCCACAGCAAATTTATGAACAGGGTAACACGCCCCCCCCCCTCCCCCCCTTTACTGGTGGGACTGGGGCGTTCTTTCTATTGCTATGTCTGTACAGCAGTTATTCACTGATAACTGAGTTATTGATATTATCTAAGGGGCTCTTGTCTCTATGGGAACACAGGTGGGCGGGGAGGTCATGTGATTGATCCTCTAGACATGCTTGCTGCAGTGCATGCTGGGATTGTTACTTTCACTTTGCAGCTGCTCCTCCCATACAGCCTGTCTGAGGGAGCTCCTCCAGGGAAGTGTGTCATGGTGAACAGGTTAAGTGACATACAGCCAGTACATGTCACCTGATAGAAATACTTCATGGTGTTGGCTATTGTCTGGGGTACTTTGGATTCTTGATACTTAGGGTGGCCAACCCCTTTAAGTTACTGTTAGGTACTGGTACATCTTTGAAATCTGGTCTGGAAAGTACCCTTTCTGCAATGGAAGACAATCATGAGGTTCTCCATTCTGTGGTGTAGGTATGAGAGTGGCCGGGTTTAATGTAGTACATCTTTCTATAGTCAGAAGTGGTTGTGAGAGTAATAGTGTCATGCAAAATAAATGTCAAGATGGTGATAGATAGGATATTTTGTTCTGAAGCAAAATAATTGCTACTGCATGAGGAACCTTTAGAATGAATGAATGAATGAATGAATGAATGAATGAATGAAACAACACTAATGAGGCTGAAGTTTTGACAGCTTCTGCAGCAGCTACTACTGCTTGTACACAGGGAGGTAATGCTCTGGATACTGGATCATGTCTTGAAGAATACTAAGCTAAAGGTCTATATTTACTTCCATATTCTTGTATTAACACTGATGTCATGTACCTATCCTTACAGTCTACAGTTTGAATGAAGGGCTTAGAGTAGTCTGGTAATCCAAGCACTGAAGCGCCAACAAGGGTTTGACAAAATGCCTCCTCCGCTTCAGGAGTCCACTTAATGAAATCATCATAGATAACAGAGGTCAAAGGACTTATGATAGCAGCATAGTTGACTATTCAGCTTTTACAGAAATTAGTAATTTCAAGGAATGACATCATCAGTCTTTTTGTTATTGGCTTTGGTGCCTGGAGTATAGCCATCTTTCTGTCTTCATCCAAATATTTCCCTTCTTGGGACAGATTATATGCCACGCATCTGACGGTTGTCTGCCACAATTGAAGTTTGGATTTATTTATGACCTTGTTCATACAAAAACCATAATAATGTTTTTGTGTCTGCTTTGTAGGCTTCTTCAGTAGGTGAAGCCATTGAAATGTCATCCACATACAGAAGAACCTGACTACCATTTGGGGTTTCAAACGTGGCCAAATTGGAAGACATCGCTTGGGAAAATATTGTTGGTGACTCATAGTACAAATACACTTTTCACAACATTCATTACAAAATGGTAAACACTTTGACATGGGATGGGTGTTATTATTTGGGAAATTGATTTTTTTTTTTTTTTTTTACAATTTTCTACCTATTGTTTTGTCTTCAGTCCAAACAATGACCTCAGAGCACACCTAATTGAACTCCTGTATCCAATCAGAGTTTTATTTATTTAACCCTCATACATTCACACAAATCATTCAAGGAGTTTCATATGTATACACAAAACATATATTTTGTGGTCAGGTGGGATGACTCAAAGAGTCGCGAGTAACATTACTGACTGCACTATGATTTGGGCAAGAATCAAAGCCGCTTTCCAAAATGTTACCCTCCGGGGTCTGTAATGTACGGCGCACACACTGGACGCCAAGAGCCGCTAGTCTAAATACAGTCCTCAGAAAGTAATGTCGCTCACCCAAGGTGACCACGACTGATATTTGTAAGAGACTTTCTTAACTCTTCCAACTTAAATAACGTTCCACTGCTGCACTCCTTAAAGAGGACCTTTCATGGGTCCAGCCTCTGTCTACTAAGTACCAGGTTATAGAGGGCATGTGGGGTGGAGGCCAGATCACTTACTACCTTTTCAGGGCGCCGCTCTGTTCGCCCGCTCTGCGCCTCCAAAGTTCCGGCGCGCGCTATGCTAATGCATAGCAACGGAACAGGGAGGGGGAGAAGCCAGGGATTCTCAATGGGCGTCTCCTTCTCCCTGGCTATAGCGCTGTCCAATCGCAGTGGAGAGTGTCACAGCCAGGGAGAAGGATGTCCCGAGATTTTGGAAAAAGTTAGAAACAGATATTGGGGGAGATTTATCAAAAGTGTCTGGCAACATAATCTGTTCCAGCTGTCCACTGTTATTCTTATCTCTAGTTTCAAGGCAGCAATGATCTATGTCTCTGGGTCTCTGACCTCTTTATTGCATAGACAATGCCCCTGCACATACCTCAAGTAATTACAATATAGTATATTCTAGAAAACAGAGTAAATTTTAAATTTTCCCAACATGCTGCCACCACCATGCTTTACTGTAGGGATGGTACTGGGCAGGTGGTGAGCAGTGCATGGTGTCCTCCAAACTTGTCACTTAGAATTGAGGCCAAAAAGTAAGAAAGTATTTGGTGATCTCCAGGTAGCAGCCTTACAAATCTGGTCTATAGATACACAACCCTTTCCTGCCCTTGAGGCTGCTAAAGCTCTAGTTGCCGTCAAGCCTTTAGGGGTTTGCAAACCAGCAGACATGTAGACTAACCCTTCTGCCCTGGTGATCAATTTAGCCATCCTACGACTCATGACCTTTACCCCCTTATTTGGCCCCTGAAATTGTACAAACAACTGAGTAGCCTTCCTCCACTCTCTTGTTGCTTCTATATACATGCACATACATCTCCTAAAGTCTAGGTTGCGGAATCTTTCTTCCCCTTCATTCTTTGAGTTTTGACAAAAGGAAGGTAAAATCATCTCTTGAGATCTGTGGAAAATTAGAAAATTAAGAATCACTGGAATACAGTATTAGGTGGAAAAGACAAATCTAGATCTCTCTTTGTAAAATCAAGGAAAGTTTTCAAAACCCTCACATAAATCCCTGACGAAACCTGCTTCCCTGAAGCGTGTTAATAACTTGTTCAAAAAGCCCTCTAGATCTTTAGAACCACCTTTCAATATAGAAGCTGCAAGATGCAGCTTTTCCACCTCCTGATTAAAAAGAGGGCCCTGAAATAACAAATCACAGGATAATTTCCTCAGCCATGAGAACCACACCCTCCTTGGTCAATATTGGGCTATTAAAATTACAGTTGCTTTCTCTTCCAAAATTTTTTGTATTACTCTGGGTTACAGGCAAAGAAGAGGGAAGGCATAGCACATATCCTTCCCCCAAGATCGAGACAGGGCATCTATCCCCGTTGGGCGATCTAATGAATATTCTCCTGCACAGGAAAGTACTTAGACTTTCTTGGTTTAACCCTTTGGCGTCGAGGCCTATTTTAATTTTCGCATTTTGGATTTTTCCTCCCCACGTTCCAATAACCATAACTATTTTATTTTTCAGTTCACATAGCTATATGAGGGCTTATTTTTTTGCGGGACAAGATGCACTTTTTAATGCCACCATTTAATTTACCATATCTCATATTGGAAACTCATATTGAAAAAAAATCTTTGTGTGGCAAAATAATAAAAAAAAACAAAACAGAATTTCACCAAGGTCTTTGGGGTTTTGACATCACAGCGTTCACTGTGCGCTAAAAATGACCTGACGTCCTTATACTGTGGTTCACAATGAATGCGGTGATACCAAACTTGTAGACGTCTTTTCGTTTTACTACTTTTAAAAAAAATAAAAACCTTTGAAAAAATCTAAATTTTCTTTGCATTGCCATACTCTGACTAGTGTTGAGCGAAGCGAGCTTCAGATGCTTCATCCGAAGTTGCTTTGTTCAAAACTTGGGAATAATACTGTACGGAGATTCGTCTCCAAACACTATTAGAATGTATGGGCTATGATGAGCCGGTTAATTATTCACGAAGTTGCGCAAGACTTCGTTGAATAACTCCGGTAATTGATTTTTAAAGTGGAAAACAACCGAACTCGGATTCAGTTTCAAGTTATGTGGTGATCACGCGGCCGATGCTGCATGGCTGGGCAGCAGCTGTGTGCATGAGTTCTTAAGCCTCATTCACACGTCAGTGTTTCACTGTACGTGTTCTCCATGGACAGCACACATCCCCATTCATTTCAATGTGTGTATTCAGACATCAGTTTTTTAGCACGGTTCGTGGGTCCGTGTTTTTAGCACGGATGCATGTCCTATCTTGATCCGTGTTCCCGGATCCCTCACGCCCATTATAGTCAATGAGTCCATGAAAACCACGGATCCCTCATGGATGTCATCCGTGTTGCATCCGTGTTTCATGGATGATTAAGAAGAGATGCTTTGAAAATTATTTTTCAGCTGTTCATTGTCAGTGAAACACGGATGCAACACGGATGGCAAAACACGGCCCCACGGACCCAACATGGATCCTTCATGGACAGCTTCACGGATGCCTCACTGACCACCTGCTCACGGATTTGAGCACGGACGTGTGAATGAGGCTTTAGGGTGAATAGGATTTTTACACTCTCCATTCTGAGCTTTGCCTTGTGCATATATATAATATATTAAATATATTTTAATATTATGGGTATTTCGCACGTGGCAATGCCCATGATGTTTCTTTTTTCTTCTTTGTTTTACACTTTTTTATAGTTCCCCTGAGGAACTATAACAAGCAATCGTTAGAATGCTTCTCATAGACTCCAGTACACCAGCATTGAGGCCTATGACACTTACACTTTGGGGGTCATTTACTAACAGATATATGCCAAGGTTATTTACACTGCAATCTGCGACCTTTCCCTGCTCACGCCAGTTCTAAAAAACGCGGCGTCGTGTGGGTGGGATGGCTTGCCTGTCTCATTCCTCATTTTCAATGCCTGTTTTAGGAGTAGAAAATGGTCTAAATGTAAGCCAGCAAGGGAGCTGGCGTAGATTTAGACAGGCGGTGGATACGCCAAAGTTATGTAGAGGCCGATAGCTCTACATAAATTTGGCACATCCACCGCCAGCTAAAAGTCTATTAAAGTAAATCAATCACCTGAATCATCGTTATTCATGTAGCAATATTGCCTAATAACACACATTACCTCATTTCCAGATGTACCTTTTTTTCTGCAATTCTTGTCCTCTATCTTCAGAAAATCCACTTTTGGTATGCAAATCAGGTACTAAAGTGCCTAGGTGACGATGATCCAGGTGACAAATTTCCTTTAATACCATCGTCTAAAACGCTAGTCTTATTAAATGACCCCACTGGCTGGGGATCCATAGGAATTAATGTGTGGCAGCCTTGGATCAATCAGGTGGACCAAGGCTGCAGCACACACTACCTGGCTCCCCCGATCTCTGCTATCAGAAGTCGATGCACACCTGGAAGTGTGTGCCTCTGTACTTTTGTGCTCTGAGATACCACGGTCATGTTTGACCACAGCATCGGAGGGGCCAAATGTATGCGACCATTATTATCGCCAATTGCATACATTAGCCCCAGGTGTCTGCTGTTTAATACTGCGTTTTGGCGTTTTGCCGAACAGCAGGCTGTAAGTCACAGGTGAAGGGGCAGGGAAGGGCGCGCGGTTACCGTGACTTCAAGCATGACTGTAAAATAGCTTGCGCAGGGGAAAAAAGAATGTTTTTTTCATGCTTTTTCCGCATTTGACTGCAGGAAGAAAATTATTAAAAACACACTGCTGGCTACTTCAAGGTACTGGTTGCTGTTTGGGATGGTTTTTGCCGCTGATGTTCCTTTTAATAAATTACTGCGTAAGACTACAACAAAAAGCTGTAAAAAATGCAAATATCAATGTGTTTTTCAAATTGATCTACAGAGGAGGTGACATTATAGGACGTGCATACTTAACTGCAGGAAAAAAAACATGAGTACTGGCCCAGATTCACTAATGTGTTTACACAAAAAATCTGTTGAAAAAAGCGGTGCAGAATGGTCCATCTTGGGTTTCTACACTTTTTTCCAACATGCTTAACAAGGGGCAGGGCTGGATGTGCCATCTTGTGCCCTAAATTTAGATGCAACTCTAGCAGAGAAATCTGTCTCAAAGTAAGCCAACCAGTAGTCTGTATAGAGTCAGAGATAAGTATCTCTCCCTGCTCTATATTGATCATGCAGCCTGAGCCCCTGTGATAAATCTGGTGCAGGTCTAGACAACCTCTATAACACGGGTCACTCCAGCTGTGGTGAAACTACAACTTCCAGTTTCACCACAGCTCGAACATTGCCGATCCCTGCTCTATAAGCTTCCACCATCTATAGGATTAGTAAATATGGGCCACTACCTAAAAGCTGCCACTCAAAATGGCAAAAAGGCAAGTATTTTTCTGCAAAAAAAAAACAAAACATATATATATTTTATAAACAAAAAAACATAGGGCCAGATTTACTAATCCCAAAGAGGGTGTAAATTTAGGCTGTCTACACCTGCACTAGATGTATCACAAGGGCTCAGGCTGGATGATAAATCTGGTGCAGGGAGAGCAGGGCTGTGGAGTCGGAGTCGGTATCCATATTGGTGGAGTCGGAGTTGTGTGAAATCTCTTTTTATTGAGAAAACAAAGCAATACAGTACATCCAAACATTTAGCATGTCATCAACATCACTTACAGATATCAAAATATCGGTGGAAAATCAGGTAAATCAATGACATATGACCATGAAATTTACATACTGATGTAGTAAAAGTAACATATATGAAGGGGAAAAATAGGAAAGAGAGGAGATTTTTGTGAGGGAGCGAATGTAGAAGACCCAGGTCATGGGCATGCCAACTGTATCTAATTGGAACACATTACTAATTATGCAACACATTAACACTAGAGATGAGCGAGTAGTGAAATATTCGAAAGTTCGAAATTCGATTCGAATAGACTGCGAAATTCGACTATTCGACCGATTATCGAATCCCATTAAAGTCTATGGGAAAAAAATGCTTGCCACTTGGAAATCTCAATTCGACCACTTGGAGGTCACCAAGTCCACCCTGAAACCTCAGAAAAGGATGCCAACACTGCTGGAATGCAACTGGGACAGCAGGGGAAGCATGTCTGGGTGCATATAACGCGCCCAAGTCGCACTATTACGCCACTATCACAGCCTCTCAACAATACACTCCAAAGACAATATAACCTCTCTGTAAAGTGAGACCATACAAGGAAACCTTCTTTCCTCTACATTGCCATGGACCCCAAGCCAAACTAGACAAAAAAGATGAAATTCTGCATCCCTTAAAATCACGTTGCCTATGACAACCACAGATGGCATAGGCAAGGGGGAAAGCAAATAGACCCCACCCCTAATTGTCATTGTGTGTGTGTGTGAGATGTGGTCAGACATGTCTTCTTTAAAATGTAAAAACAACTCAAACACATGCAGAAGCCTTAAAATGCCCAAATTGTTGGCGCTTGAGATGTCAGTGACCCGACCTGGCCCAGTGTCATGTCTAGCAGGTAAAGCAGTGGGGATGTTGAGGGATGCGTAGGACCGCAAAAGGCAGGAAGAGGCCGTGGGCTGGCCAGAGGCTCATGGAAAATTTTGTGGAGGCCCAAGAGGTGAGACGTCTTAAAAATTGTGTGGAGGCCCAAGAGGTGAGACCTCTTAAAAATTGTGTGAAGGCCCAAGAGGTGAGACCTCGATAAAATTATGTGGAGGCCCAAGAGGTGAGACCTCTTAAAAATTATGTGGAGGCCAAAGAGGTGAGACCTGTTAAAAATTGTGTGGAGGCTAAAGAGGTGAGACCTGTTAAAAATTATGTGGAGACCCAAGAGCTGAGACCTCTTAAAAATTATGTGGAGGCCAAAGAGGTGAGATCTCTTAAAAATTGTGTGGAGGCCCAAGAGGTGAGACCTCTTAAAAATTGTGTGAAGGCCCAAGAGGTGAGACCTCTTACAAATTATGTGGAGGCCCAAGAGGTGAGACGTCTTAAAAATTGTGTGGAGGCTAAAGAGGTGAGACCTCTTAAACATTTTGTGGAGGCCCAAGAGGTGAGACCTCTTAAACATTTTGTGGAGGCCCAAGAGGTGAGACCTCTTAAACATTTTGTGGAGGCCCAAGAGGTGAGACCTCTTAAACATTTTGTGGAGGCCCAAGAGGTGAGACCTGTTAAAAATTTTGTGGAGGCCCAAGAGGTGAGACCTTGATAAAATTTTGTGGAGGCCCAAGAGGTGAGACCTCTTAAAAATTTTGTGGAGGCCCAAGAGGTGAGCCATAAATATATAAATTTTTCTTATTTACGGAGCAATTCTACGGCGGTTAAGGAGGAGGAGGTGGAGGAGGAAATGGCACTTCATACAGATGGCACTTCACTTTTGGCTGCTTTCCACTGTTGGAGAAGCAAAGTCCGGGTCAATCCACTTGCTGTTCATTTTGATTAGAATCAGCCTGTCGGCACTGTCGGTTGACAGGCGGCTGCGCTGAACACCCTTTCTGATAGCACGCTGGCGGCAGGGCAGGCAAGCACCTCCAAGGCGTACAGGGACAGTTCCAGCCACGTGTCCAACTTGGAGACCCAGTAAGTGTAGGACGCTGAGGGATCGGGGAGGACAGGGGTACGGTCTGCCAGGTACTCCCGCAACATCCGCCGATACTTGTCCCTCCTGCTGATAGCGGGCCCCGCAGTGATGGAAGTTGCACGAGGGGGTGCCATGAACGTGTCCCACACCTTGGAGAGTGTTCCCCTGGTGGCTGTGGGCCTGATTGATGTTGTGGGACTCTGGGAGACCCTCTCCTCTCTGCCGCCAGCGATGGTGGGTGGGAAAATCTCCATCATGTTCTGCACGAGTTCCCTCTGGTATTCCAGCAATCGATTCGTCCTCTCCTCTACCGGAATAAAAGAGGAGACGTTATCTTTATACCGGGGGTCCAGGAGTGCGAAGACCCAGTACAGTTTGTTCTCCACTATCCGGACAACACGTATGTCCCGGGAAAAGCAGCCCAGCATGAAGTCAGCCATGTGTGCCAGACTCTGAATAGGCATGACGTCACTGCCCCCACCAGAAGGATCACTTGCCATTTCCGCCTCTTCCTCTTCCGCCTCCTCTCCGCCCCATCCGCGCTGAACCAATGAGACGCACACAGCCTGACTGCTACCCTCGCCGCCAGCATCCTCCTCCTCTTCCACAGCCACCTCCACGTCGTCCTCCTCCTCCTCATCCTCCTGCAACTGCCACCGTGAAGCAGACAAAAGTGTGGTCTGACTGTGTAGCTCCGTTGCGTCTCCTCCTACCCCCGTCTCCTCTGCGTGCAATGCGTTCTCCCTTATTGCGATGAGCGATTCTTTAAGGACGCATAGGAGCGGGATGGTTACGCTCACTATAGTGTCCTCGCTGCTGACCTTCTTGGTGGACTCCTCAAAGATATGCAGTACATCGCATATGTCTGCCATCCATGGCCACTCGTGGTTGGCAAACTGAGGGAGCTGAGTTGGAGGCACGCGTGGATTCATAATCTGGTACTCCATCAATGCTCTCTGCTGCTCACACACCCTGGCCAACATGGAATAGGTGGAATTCCAGCGAGTGGGCAGGTCGCACAACAGCCGATGTTCAGGCAAATGGAGGCGTTGCTGGAGTTTTTTTAAGCTAGCAGCAGCTACAGTTGACTTCCGAAAGTGAGCGCACAAGCGCCGCACTTTCACCAGTAGCTCTGCCAGGTTGGGGTAAGTCTTTAGAAATTTTTGGACTACCAGATTAAAAACGTGGGCCAGGCATGGTACGTGATTGAGTTCGGCAAGCTCCAGAGCCGCCACCAGGTTAAGGCCGTTATCGCACACGACCAAGCCTGGTCCTAGCTGCAGCGGCGACAGCCACATCTCCGTCTGCTGCAATATGGCGTCCCTCACTTCTGGGGCGCTGTGCTTCCTGTCGCCCAAGCTGATGAGCTTAAGCACCGCCTGCTGACATCTCCCCGCGCCAGTGCTGCAACGCTTCCAGCTAGCGGCTGAGGGCGATGTTAAGGCAGAGGAGGAGGAGGAGGAAGAGGAGGGGGGTGTATCAGAACCCATGCTGGCAATCTTGGGCGGGGGTGGTAGGTAGGCCGTCTCTGTTTGCGACCCCGTCCCCGCTTCCACAACATTCACCCAGTGTGCCGTCAAAGAAATGTATCGTCCCTGGCCGCAAGAGCTTGTCCACGAGTCGGTGGTCAAGTGGACCTTTGCGCTGACTGCGTACCTCAGGGCCCGCCTGATGTTACGCGACACGTGCTGGTGCAGGGCGGGGACGGCACTCCGGGAAAAGTAGTGGCGGCTGGGGACGGAATAGCGAGGTGCGGCAGCCGCCATCAGGTCGCGGAAGGCCTGCGTCTCCACAAGCCTAAACGGCAACATCTCCAGGGCCAGCAGTTTGGAGATGTGGCAGTTTAAGGCTTGGGCTTGGGGGGTGACTCGAGGCGTACTTCCGCCTGCGGTCGAACGCCTGCGAGATGGACAGTTGTTGGGACGAGGAGTGTGAAGGTGCAGGCAAAGAGGCGGGGGAAGGGGAGGCTGAAGGAGAAGGCCCCAAAGTAGCCGAGGCAGAGGCAGATGTGGAGGTGTCCTGGCTGGAGGTCTGGACCGCAGTGGCAGCACACAACAAAGGGGAAGAGGCAGTGGCAGCAAGACCGGGCGCAGGTTGTATTGCGTTTGCTCTCTCCCACTCAGCCCAGTGCTTGAATTCCAAGTGACGTCGCATGCCTGAGGTGGTCATACTGCTCTTCTCAGAGCCCCTACTCAGTTTTGAGTGGCAGAGTGTGCAAACCGCGCTCAGTTTGTCATCCGCACAAACATTAAAAAATCTCCACACCACAGAAGTACGAGGCCTCGATGGGGGAGCTTCGCGCGACTGCCCGCTGCCGGGAACAGCTTCGGCCCTGCTGGCTGTGGCCTCACTTCTCTGTCTGGACTGTCCTCTGCCTATGGACTGTCCTCTGCCTATGGACATCCCTCTGCCTGTGGACATCCCTCTGCCTCTGGACATCCCTCTGCCTCTGGACATCCCTCTGCCTCTTGCTGCCTTTTTCGGTGCTGCGCAGACCACCACCTCTCCACTGCTTTCCTCGCTGGACATCACCCCTGGCCAAGTGGGGTCGGTTATTTCATCATCCACCACCTCCTCTTCCAATTCCTCACTCTGCTCCTCCTGCTGCCCACTGGACATTCCAACAGCCTCCCTTGATGGCAACTGCGTCTCATCATCATCATCGCTCATGATAACAGATGCTGGCTCAGGGTCCACATCAGCAGGAGATGGCGAAAACTCAAGTGTTTGGGCATCACTACAAACAAATTCCTCTGCTAGCTCCTGGGATTCTTCCGGCACATCTGAAAAAGGACCCGAAAAGAGCTCCTGGGAGGGGTCAATGGTGGGATGACTCTGTTGGCCAGGTGTGGAGGAAGTAGGGTCAGAGTGAGACTGTGTGGATGACTGGCTGGTGGACAACTGTGTGGAAGCGCTATCGGCTATCCATTGCACCACCTGTTCAACCTGCTCAGGCCTCAACAGCGGTGTAACCCGCCCCCTGCTTAACTGTCCCATAAAGGCAGGGATTCTGGATGAGCGGGATCCTGGCTGACCCTCACCAGCACGCATTGTATCCCCACTGGCTTCAACAAGGCCCCCAACAGCATTTCCGCGCCCCCGTCCTCGTCCTATTCCGCTAGCCCCCCTCCGCATTTTTTTTTTTTGTGGTTACAATATTTTGCCTTCACAGCCATGAAATTATTTTGCAAGAGAACGCACAGTACAGTTGCCAATTATAAGGCCTATATATTTTATAGTTCAAGGTACACAGCCGTGTACTAACTGTTCAGACGGTGGGTATTAACACCAGGTATTTAAATTATTTTGCAAGAGAACGCACAGTACAGTTGCCAATTATAAGGCCTATATATTTTATAGTTCAAGGTACACAGCCATGTACTAACTGTTCAGACGGTGGGTATTAACAACAGGTATTTAAATTATTTTGCAAGAGAACGCACAGTACAGTTGCCATTTATAAGGCCTATATATTTTATAGTTCAAGGTACACAGCCGTGTACTAACTGTTCAGACGGTGGGTATTAACAACAGGTATTTAATTTATTTTGCAAGAGAACGCACAGTACAGTTGCCAATTATAAGGCCTATATATTTTATAGTTCAAGGTACACAGCCGTGTACTAACTGTTGAGACGGTGGGTATTAACACCAGGTATTTAAATTATTTTGCAAGAGAACGCACAGTACAGTTGCCAATTATAAGGCCTATATATTTTATAGTTCAAGGTACACAGCCGTGTACTAACTGTTCAGACGGTGGGTATTAACAACAGGTATTGAAATTATTTTGCAAGAGAACGCACAGTACAGTTGCCAATTATAAGGCCTATATATTTTATAGTTCAAGGTACACAGCCGTGTACTAACTGTTCAGACGGTGGGTATTAACACCAGGTATTTAAATTATTTTGCAAGAGAACGCACAGTACAGTTGCCAATTATAAGGCCTATATATTTTATAGTTCAAGGTACACAGCCGTGTACTAACTGTTCAGACGGTGGGTATTAACAACAGGTATTTAAATTATTTTGCAAGAGAACGCACAGTACAGTTGCCAATTATAAGGCCTATATATTTTATAGTTCAAGGTACACAGCCGTGTACTAACTGTTCAGACGGTGGGTATTAACAACAGGTATTTAAATTATTTTGCAAGAGAACGCACAGTACAGTTGCCAATTATAAGGCCTATATATTTTATAGTTCAAGGTACACAGCCATGTACTAACTGTTCAGACGGTGGGTATTAACAACAGGTATTTAAATTATTTTGCAAGAGAACGCACAGTACAGTTGCCAATTATAAGGCCTATATATTTTATAGTTCAAGGTACACAGCCGTGTACTAACTGTTCAGACGGTGGGTATTAACACCAGGTATTTAAATTATTTTGCAAGAGAACGCACAGTACAGTTGCCAATTATAAGGCCTATATATTTTATAGTTCAAGGTACACAGCCGTGTACTAACTGTTCAGACGGTGGGTATTAACAACAGGTATTTAAATTATTTTGCAAGAGAACGCACAGTACAGTTGCCAATTATAAGGCCTATATATTTTATAGTTCAAGGTACACAGCCGTGTACTAACTGTTCAGACGGTGGGTATTAACAACAGGTATTTAAATTATTTTGCAAGAGAACGCACAGTACAGTTGCCAATTATAAGGCCTATATATTTCATAGTTCAAGGTACACAGCCGTGTACTAACTGTTCAGACGGTGGGTATTAACAACAGGTATTTAAATTATTTTGCAAGAGAACGCACAGTACAGTTGCCAATTATAAGGCCTATATATTTTATAGTTCAAGGTACACAGCCGTGTACTAACTGTTGAGACGGTGGGTATTAACACCAGGTATTTAAATTATTTTGCAAGAGAACGCACAGTACAGTTGCCAATTATAAGGCCTATATATTTATAGTTCAAGGTACACAGCCGTGTACTAACTGTTCAGACGGTGGGTATTAACACCAGGTATTTAAATTATTTTGCAAGAGAACGCACAGTACAGTTGCCAATTATAAGGCCTATATATTTTATAGTTCAAGGTACACAGCCGTGTACTAACTGTTCAGACGGTGTGTATTAACACCAGGTATTTAAATTAGTTTGCAAGAGAACGCACAGTACAGTTGCCAATTATAAGGCCTATATATTTTATAGTTCAAGGTACACAGCCGTGTACTAACTGTTCAGACGGTGTGTATTAACAACAGGTATTTAAATTAGTTTGCAAGAGAACGCACAGTACAGTTGCCAATTATAAGGCCTATATATTTTATAGTTCAAGGTACACAGCCGTGTACTAACTGTTCGGACGGTGTGTATTAACACCAGGTATTTAAATTAGTTTGCAAGAGAACGCACAGTACAGTTGCCAATTATAAGGCCTATATATTTTATAGTTCAAGGTACACAGCCGTGTACTAACTGTTCAGACGGTGTGTATTAACAACAGGTATTTAAATTAGTTTGCAAGAGAACGCACAGTACAGTTGCCAATTATAAGGCCTATATATTTTATAGTTCAAGGTACATAGCCATGTACTAACTGTTCAGACGGTGTGTATTAACACCAGGTATTTAAATTAGTTTGCAAGAGAACGCACAGTACAGTTGCCAATTATAAGGCCTATATATTTTATAGTTCAAGGTACACAGCCGTGTACTAACTGTTCAGACGGTGTGTATTAACACCAGGTATTTAAATTAGTTTGCAAGAGAACGCACAGTACAGTTGCCAATTATAAGGCCTATATATTTTATATTTCAAGGTACACAGCAGTAGTGCCAAATATAGTTTGGTATGTAGCAGAGCACCTAATACACCACTAATGCCTCTCTCTGTCCCTACTCCAGCAGCTATCCCTGAATACAGCAGCCGTTCTCTGTAAAGTCTATATTGTAGTAAAGCTATCATTGTACTGCACTATAGTAGCCCTGATAAGGGCTTTTAATCACGCTCCTGCCTGTCCAACAGCTAAAACCTGTCTCTCCCTTCTCCAGCCTCTGTCCCTGACTAAGTTCACGCAGCATATGCGTACGAGCAGGAAGAGCTGAGTTTTTAATATTCGAGGTCACATGGTTTTTCCAGCCAATCCATGTAGACACCGTTTTCGCGCTGCCAGCGTGCTCAGCGTGCCTGTCATACCCCCCCTGCATGGTGATTGGTGGAAAAAGAGCGCCAGGGAAGGTGGGAGGGGAAACGAATTCTAAGTGCGCCATCGCCGTTATACTCAAACGAAATCGAGTACGCCGAATAGCGTAGTATTCGATCGAATACCAGCTCGATCGAACACTACTCGCTCGTCTCTAATTAACACAGCTTATATATCTCAGTGGGTCTGAAAAAGTAGGGAAGACGGGATGAATATCATCAATGTTAGCTACAGTATGTCTGATCCAAAACAAATGGGCCATATAGCTCATAAAGAAATGGTCACCATTATTTAAGGACGAAGCAAATAAGTGAAAAGGATCTAACATATAAACTACTATAAAGTGTCCAGAGGGAGTTGTACGTTACAAACGCTGTTGATTAAAGAACTCACCTCAGACCAAAATGGTTGAATGCGTGGACAAAACCATTAAATATGGGAGAGAGAGCCCAGACCCCCCACTGCATCTCCAGCAGTGTTCAGGAATATTGGGATTGATCCTATGCAGAAATTCAGGGGTCTTGTACCACCTGGATAGCAATTTAAATGAATTTTCTTGTATCCTAATGCATCTATTGAAGCCATGCGAATGGGTTAGAATGAATGATTTTTCTGGATCTGTGAGGGTGATTCCAAGCTCTCTCTCACATGCAGTCACAAAACACAACTGTGCAGGTGATAAGGAAAGTAGCTGTATAGGAAGGAGAGAACTTTTTTGGATAGGAAGGAGAGAACTTTTTTGGGTGGCTTATCAAGAGGAATTAATTTCTCTACCCAAGTCATAGTTCTATTTAAAGTGTTGGGCAAGGCAACCTTTCTAATGTCATTATGAAAATCTAACAAAAAGAAAAAAGGGGACTGTTTAATCCGGGGAGGGAAAGAATTTGTTCCCAATTTAGTGAGCCATCAGATAGAGAGATATCTTGCAAAGAAATATTATAAAGAAAGGACCATACACCCGAAGTCTCAGCAAGATTAGGATGTAAAAAGGCCTGAAGAAGAGCTAGCGGAGTGTTGGGATGAGGGAAAAGGAGGTCTCTTGCCTTATATAGATCGGACCAGACTGACAATGTACCCCGCTGTAAGCACGTAAGTGAAGGGTCTATATGATGGAATGGTCTAAGGCCCCATAGCACCATTATCTCTTTTCTAGAAAGTAGGAATCTCTCCAACGTTGAGCAGAGATTCCTAGTGCGTGGGGATATTAGAGAGAGGCCTCTGTCGACCTGTACAGCCTTGTAATAGAGCTGGAGATCAGGGAGCCCAAAACCTCCAAACCGCTTCTCTCTAGTCAGGGTGGAATAAGAGATTCTAGCTGATTTCCCCTTCCATAGAAAGAAAGAAAAAAGCCTACGTATTTCTAGAAAGAAGGAGGCAGGGAGCCAGATTGGGAGGACTTGCAATAGATAGAGAAACTTAGGGACAATATATGTTTAAGGGACTTGAGCTGGGTACGAACTGATTTGAGCTGGGACTTGAGCTGGGTACGAACTGATTTGACTAAGGGTAAATAATTATGAGCGTAAAGGTTAGCAGGGTCTACCGTGACATGGACTCCCAAGAATTGCAAGCTTTTAGATGCCCAGGTAAAGGGGGTCATATTTTTTAGTGTGTTCACTACGCTAAGGGGACATGATATGTTCAGGGCCACCGACTTGCTATAATTAATCTTGAAGTTTGACACTTTACCAAACACATCAAAAATAGACATCAGTTTAGGGAATGCAGTTAAGGGATTGGAAGTCATGACGAGCAGTTCGTCTGCAAAAGCTGCAGTAAGATGAGTGTCCTTCCCAATCGCAAGTCCTTGCATATCTGGGTCTTGTCTAATTTTCTGGAGTAATGTTTCCATGACTATTACAAAAAGGGCGGGAGACAAGGGGCAGCCCTGTCTTGTGCCATTAAAAATGAGGAAGGGAGGGGAAAGGGTGCCATTAACTTTGACCCTGGCAGATGGTTTAGAATACAGCGTGAATATGGTCTGTATAAACTGGTCTGGAATGCCAAAGCTTGACAGGGCAGCAGACATGTATTGCCAGCTTACCCTGTCAAATGCCTTTTCCGCATCCGTACTCAGAAGAGCAAGAGGCTTGTCGGACTTCCGTGCCCAACCAATCAATTTAAGCAAACGTATTGTATTTTCTTTACCTTGTCTGCCAGTGACAAAGCCTACCTGTTCAGGGTTGATGAGGTCAGGGAGGAGGGACTGTAGATGTTGAGCCAATATCTTTGCCCACCACTTAACATCAGTGTTGAGCAAAGATATCGGGCGATAACTCCCACATTCTGAGGGATCCTTCTCATCTTTATGTATAATGGTAATGTGTGCTTCCAAAGCTTGTGGTGGTAAGCAGCCTCCATTAAGGAGGTAATTACATAAAGATTTAAAGTGTGGAATTAGAATGTCTTTGAACGTTTTATAGTACTGGATGGTGAACCCGTCGGGGCCAGGGCTTTTGCCTGAAGGAATAGATGACAAAACCCTTCTGATTTCTAGATCAGTAATTGGTATTAAGAGCTGAGTAGAATCCTCATCTTTAAGCTTTGAGAGACTAAGGGAAGAGAGGAAGGCTGTTGTTGCCTCAGCAAGTGTTTGGTGAGGGGCTGCTGGTGCAGATGGGAGGTTATACAAGGTGGCATAAAAGTCCTGGAAGGCTTTAGCAATCTTTGGGGTGGAGGACTGCATATGACTCTCAGAATCCCTGATGGAGGAAATAAAGGAATCTGCTTGCTGTTTTTTGAAAAGTGCAGACATCAATTTGTTCCCCATTCCCCATGTGCATAAGCTTTGAACTTAGCCCTAAATAACAGTTTAGCTGATGTAACATTTAGCAGGTTCTTAAGTTCGGTGCGGAGCTTCACGAGTTCTTGGGCTACACTGTGGGCCTTGCTCTGCTTCTGTGTAATTTCTAGCTCGGAGATCTGGGAAAGAATGATGTTTAGGGATGCCAGCCTCTGTTTCTTAATTTTGGAGCCAAGTGCAATGAGCTCCCCCCCCCCGACTACAGATTTATGGGCCTCCCAAATGAAAGAGGGGGATGAGGAATCTGTGGAGTTGAACTGGAAGTATTCCATTAGTAGGGAAGAAAGCTGCTTAATATGTGCTGGGTCTGCAATCAGTGTCTCGTTGAGGCGCCAGTTCCATTCCCTCGCTGTTAGATCCCTAATGCTCAAGTGTAAGAAAACCGGGGCATGATCCGACAGGGTGATGTTGCCAATATTGGCTTTGTTGGCAAAAGCGATGTGTTCTGAAGACAAAAATAGATAGTCCAGTCTATGATAAGAGGACTGCGATTGGGAATAAAAAGTGTAATCTAGGGTGGAAGGGTTAAAAGTTCTCCAAACATCTGTGACCCCTAGTGAATGCAAACTTTTCCTAAGTTTTGCCAGTAATCTATAAGACAAGGAGGGCCTCTTAGTGGAGGAATCCAAATCGGGTTCCAGAGGGAGATTAAAGTCTCCACCCAGGACTACAAATCCTTCTTTCACAGTAGCCAACAGTTGAAGGGTCTGAAGGAGCCACTGGATCTGTCGCTTATTCGGAGCATACAATTTGGCTAGCGTGACCGCCGTCCCGGCAATTTTCCCCTTAACAAATAAATAACGACCCTCTGGATCTGCAATGGTAGCAGAGTGTACAAATGGGACCAGCTTATGGATTGCGATGCTAACCCCTTTACTTGCGGTACTGTGTGCACTGTGAAACCATTGGGAGAATCTCCTCGGGGGGATATGGGGTATCTTACCAGTTTTGAAGTGCGTTTCTTGAAGAAATGCAATCAAAACTTTGTCCTTCTGTAGCAATGAGATGATCTGCGACCATTTACGTGGCTCATTCAGACCTCTGACATTGAATGATGAGACTACAATAGAAACCATGTTAATGGGCAAAGGTACAACATGTAGAGATTATGATCCCTCAGTGGAAGGTATAAAGTAGGAGAGGGGAGAGGAGGATAGTGCAGGAAGAGGTAGGGAGATAGAGAGAAGGTAACTGCAAAGACATCAAATGACACAGAGTGTGACAAACATATCAAAAGAACAAAATGACTCAAAAGCTCTGCGGCAAACCCCCCAGTGACAATTCCGAGCAGCCAGGTCTCCAGGAGGGGGGGGGGGGGGGTCCACAGAGCCTCTAGAGGCTGAGGAGCAGCCATTAGAAAAAGGACCTAAACAGGTTGACAACCGTTTAAGATCCCGCAACAGGAATATAACATGTGGGTGTGTAACCATAAGGTGCTACCAATATTCATAAGCATAGGGTGGCGTAACATAGTGAGACAGTATAAGAAAACTGGAAAAAGAAAAAGAGAATAACATAAGTCGACCCAGTGTAAACCGGTGGGGAATACACCAATGGCCTCCGTAGTATCAGTTAAGCTGCGAAAAGGCAAAATGTCCAGCCCATCTGCAATCAAAATGAAGAAAACTGTAGAACTGAAAACTCAGAGTAAAAGTCTCGATATTCCTCCCAATAGCGTCACTATCTGACAAGTAAGGCGAGAAAAACACAAGTTCCTGGGAGCGTAGAGAACAGCTATCAAGGTAAGGCCCACTAAGAGGCCCCTGCAAAGTGTGTCTCAAGCGACCGGAGCGGTCAAGGAGGGCACTCACTCAGGTCTTGGATTTGGCATAGCGTTCCCTTTGAACCTTTCCAGCTCTCCCTGGCGAGACCAGACTCCAGGTGTCTGGTCGTGGAGGGACAGGAAGAGGGTCCCCTTGGTCCGCAGGCATCCAGAAGGGAATATCAAGTGGCTTGATCCCGAGTGTGTCTCACGCTGAGTGCAGATCCTGGGGGGTTCTAATGGTAACTTGTCTGCCATTTTTCATAACAGCAAGTCCAAAAGGGTACAGCCACCGAAAGGGGGTGGTGGAGGCCTTAAGAGCCTCCAACAACGGGCGTAACAGGCAATGCTTTGCTGGCGTCGATGGCGCCAAATCTTAGAAAATCGAAATGGAAGCTTCCTGATGATGAAGGGAGCCCGCGTTTCTGCTACTTTTAAGAATATCAGCAGTGTCCACAAAGCTCAAGAGGCCACAAATGATGTCACGAGGCGGTTCATTGGGCTTGAGCGAAGGGCCCTCTCGATCACCACTGTGGTAGCTCTTTCAGGACCCAATAGCGTGGAGAAAAGATCTTTAGCTACCACGGGAACGTCCTCAGCAGCAACTGATTCAGGTAGGCCACAAATCCGCAGATTCCGTCGCCGGCTACGGTTCTCCTTGTCCTCTAACTTGAGGAAAGCCTCATTAAGCAATGATTTATGGGCAGAAAATACCTCACTGGTTTGCACTCCATATGTCAGGATCGCTTCCTGAGTTGTCTCCAGCGCTACCACTCTATGGCCCAAGTGTCGCAGGTCTTCCTTAATATCAGCCAGATCTTTCTTTAAGGGTGACAGGGCTGACTCCAAAACATCTTGGAGAATTGATTTAGAGATCTGTGGGTCTCCTTTCGGCGGCCTAATCTCTGAGGCATCAGAGATACTTCCAGCATCCGAGAGGTCTTCAGCGTCGGAGAGCAGCGCGGGATCCGGCGCCATCTTGGATGCTCCCTGGCTAACTGGTAGCGGTTTCTTTTTCATAAATTTCTCCAGGTCTGGTTGCTTCACAGGAGCAGGAGTGTTCTCAGAGGTATCTTGAGACTTCTCCTTTCCAACTTTCCCCATGTTGGTGGAAATAAAAGGCTACTGGTAGGGAAATGATCCGATTCTCAAGAGGAGCTCAAACTCGTGTGGCCATTCAGCAGCGCGGCGCTCCACTTTCATATAGTGCTCTGGAGAAATGAAAGGGGAGCTCTGATTGGTTGCTATGGGCAACAAAGAAATTCTTAGACCTAGAAAGTTTTCATACATCAGGCCCTTAGTGAGCTATACCCAGAGAAAAGCCTGATACTGGAAGTTCAGAGTAAACATATCCAGTAAAACATATATCATGACAAAAAAGTTTGTAATATATCTGTACTATTGATTTATGAAAAGTTTGTTTCAAGTTATCACTTAAACATGCGCCATGTATGAGGGAGTCGGGGGAAATTGAGGAGTCGGAGTTGGAGTTGGGGCTTTGGCTTACTGACTCCACAGCCTTGAGGGAGAGACACTTTTTTCTGACTCCATACCAACTATTGGCTGGCTTACTTTGAGACAGATTCTTGGCCAGAATTGCGCCAGAAATTTGGCACAAGCTCCACACACTTCCGGTCAAGCTCCGACCCCTTTTTGACCATGTCAGAAAAAAAGTGTAAAAACTCTAAGGAGGTTATCAGAGAAATATATGCCACTTTTTAGTGCATTTAAGGCGCTGATTTTGTCGTAAAGGAGTTTTGCAGCATAAGGCTACATGCACATGAACATATTTTGTTTCCGTGTCCGTTCCGTTTTTTTTTTTGTGTGGATTGGATGAGGTCCCATTCATTTCAATAGGTCAGCACAAAAATGCAGACAGCACGTGTGCTGTCCACATCCGTATGTCTGTTCTGTAGCCCCCAAAAAATATAGCGCATGTCCTATTCTTGTCAGTTTTGTGGACAAGGATAGGCATTGTTACAATGGATCCGCAAAAAAAAAAAAGGATGCAATACGGATGCCAAAAGGACGTCATCTGTATTTTTTGCGGATCAGTGTTTTGAGGACCGCAAAACACATACAGTCGTGTGAATGTAGCCTTATCTTAATCTGCAACTTTTTCCTGCTCACGCCTTGCTGGCATAGTTTAATTCTTGTTGCATGGCTGACAGAACCAAATGCCAAAGTTATGTAGAGGCCTACATGCAGAAAATTGCACCTCTTTTTCAAACAAATTTTTGGCACAGGCACATTAGTAAAACTGGGCAATAGTGTAGAAGCCACCTGATGCATTAGGGGAAGATTTGTGAAAATTGGCTTAAAGGAGAACTGGTTTAGTTGCCCATGGCAACCAATCAGATTCCACCTTTCATTTTTCTGAAATCCTTTGGAAAATGAAAGGTGGAATCTGATTGGTTGCTATGGACAACTAAACCAGTTCTACTTTACACCACTTTTGAGAAATCTCCCCCTTATTATATTTAACTCCTGTTCAAAGTGAATGTAGTCTGATGCATAGAAATACACAGAAGAATGAACTGAAGGCGCGCAGGAGCCTTTCTGGGGTGAATGACCGCTATATTCTGACCGAACAGTGTCCTGAAAACTACCCAGTTACATTCAGAACTGCACCCATTGACTTCATGTGTCTAATATTAGCGGAAGATGGTAAACCTGGTTTTAAAAGCGTGTCCGAACCCCATATCTTCAACAAGATGACAGAGCCGATATGCCTGGGTTATCAGGATTACGCCCCTTTCATTTCCGTACATTAATGGACCAGTATATTCAGCTCTCCGCAGCAGCCACCAGCCCATCATATGGACATTTGTATATATGCAAATACGCAAAGAAAACGCGCTCCGTGCACGTAGCATGAAGCACAGCACCCTGGAAGGGATGTTATAATAACCGGCTGAGCCTCCATCCACACTCCATCTCCCCAGTGCCCCGGCCGTTCCCTTTTCCTCCCCCACATGTGCGCCCCTCCCCCTCTCCCTCACCAGCCGTCCGCGCCCTCCCCTTCAGAGTCAGTCGCTCTGCTGGGTGACAAAGTGCAGGATGTACACAGCGATGTTGTGGTGACTCGTGGCCCTGACAATATGAGACGTTCCCCGGCGAGCAGCCTGAAGTCAGCCGCCTGTTGCTCGGGATATAGGAGAAAGCTTCCCAGCCATTGGCATCGAGTGGAAGAGAAGAGGAGCTGAGGAAGACTTGTGAGGAGCCCGCACGCCCCATGTGAGTACTGCTCTGTACGACGGCTTGCTGTAAGGATCCCCATGCCTGCAGCCTACTGTGTATGGGGTGTGACACCCATATGACCCAGTAGTGTAGTGGTACCCAGCACTGACATGCTGTACACATCAGTGTATATACACATCGTTGTGTGTGCAGCACGTGATGGTGGCTTCCTCCCAGCACTAGAGCCGTCTTCATGTTCTGTTTGTCAGGACCCCTCTCCCATGTAGTGACCTGGGTGTCCCAACACAATGCATGCCCATTGAGGTGCACACCCCTTATTTCTGTGCACAAAGGTAGCAAAACTTGTAGTACTTAGGGTTGAAAGCAAACTCTCTTATTCTAGTTATGCAAGTATTGACTATGTGGGAGGCTTGATGGTGACCCCAGAGGGGTTTTATGGTATTTAGATTTGTAGCATAGTACATCACTATGTATCAGTAGGAGTTGGATCTAGGTGTCCGCCTGTATACAAGGAAGAAGGGGGCATGGCGCTCCGAGAAGTGCTGCAACCCTCTATTATACTGATTGACTAGAGTCCCAGAGGTTAAACTGCCGGAATAAAGATAGTCCTGTATTTATAGAACTGGTGCTTTTTTTTTTTTTTTTAATGCAAACTGAATGTTGTCTGCACTGAAAATACTCAATGCTATGCATGCAGATGAAGACGTGCTGTGTAAAAAAATCCATGAAGGTTTCAACCTGTCAGCATGCTGTATAGAATAATATCTGTATTAATCATGGCCTCCCTGACCAGGCAGACTCGGGGAGAGGGGGTTGGCGTTACTTTCCTGCTCCATTTGGGTTGTCAGCGTCTGAGTCCCATATAGGCGCAATTTATAAGGCAATGAAATATTAGGGCTGACCCCTCCTGAACTGAAGGGATGCGTTATGAGTATTCCCATCATCTCAAGAATTTGCTTGCCTTATGACCAAGGGCGTACACAGATCTGAGTCCCACAGCATAACATAGTATAGACCCCCTTTCTCCACGCCATCAAGTTTCCCGTATACATGCATCTACTACTCCCAGGCAATGCAGACCACAATGCCCCAGATTTCTGAAGAATTTACTTTTTTTTTTTTCTTAAATTATGCAGAATTTATTTTAATAAAAAAAAGGAATAAAAATGTCGCCCTTGGTCTTACCCACTGTATCTGACTTCTATTTCGGGAATAAGGTGCTTAAAAATATATGGCTGTCATTCTGAGCAGTGTATTTTTTAATGTACTTATACAAGTCAACTGGCATAGTTCTATGTCATACAGTGTATCTCTCTGCAGCCACCACTAGGGGGAGCTTAGTAAATGTAAATGGTTACCATTGACTGCAATGGAAGCTAAAATCTCTTTTCACTGAGCTCCCCCTGCTGGTGGCTGCTTGAAAATGCAGTCTTCATGTGGTTCCTTAAAAAAAAAGTGTCATCAGCATATGACTGGCATGTAAATGTATGGTAATAAAGTGGGCAGTAATATAAACAGAAGGTGACAAAAGGTACATCAAAGTATATGAGAAGTCACTATATACATAATGAAGCATAAGCAAAGGATAAAAGGGCAGACATAAAAGGAGACACAAACATTTGTGGTAGATACTAATGCTGACTTGCATGGACGAGCCACTTATACAGGAGACCAAAGGAAACTGAAAGCGTTGAACGTCCGGCACCGTCGGGAAACAGAGGGACAACTTGGAAATAAAACCGTCGTCATTGCAGTATGACCCTACCTGCCAGCCTACAGAGGAGGCAGGGGTCAGTAGAGCTTAGAAAACTCTTTGGGCGATGTGGAGCTGGCGGGGACCTCAGGATTTCAGCGCAAGCTCAGATGCTCAGTGCGGATGGATGCAAAGTGTATTTATCAGTGGAAATGCTTGGCTCAGAATGGGGGGGGGGGGGCAAAGGACAACATGGAGGTATGCTAGGTGATAAATCTACAACTCTGTGAGAAACCAGTCACATGACTGTTTTTAGAAACAGTTAAAGGGGTTGTCCGGGTTCAGCTCTGATATCATCTTCTCCCCCCCCCCCCCCCCTTCTCTGAGATGAGCATCAGAACGTTTCATGCTCCGATCCTCTCCCTTACCCCTGCTCTGAACTGCGCAGGACAAGGGCTTTTTCATAAGATCCGGTGACGTACCGGGTTTCTGCTAGGCAGAGCTAGGGCCAACACTAAAGCCACCAGCAACAGTGCTAGCAGAGACCCGGTACATCAATGGATGTAATAAAAAAAAAAAAAAAAACCTTGTCGTGTGTGTGGTTTGGGGTTAGAATATGTCCGGGTTCAACTCTGAACCCGGACAACCCCTTTAAGGTCTATGGTGCTAGTCATTAGACATGTCTAATTTTTGACTGTTTTCATGGCCAGACAGACCCGAGAGAATGGATTCACACACCGATGCAAAATGTTCATGAAAAACTGACAGTTTATCTGTTTTTAACGTTTTTTTTTTTTTTTTTTTTTTCAATTTTCTGTGAATGTAGCCTAAGGGGCCGTTCAGACAGCCGTGATGCCAACCAGTGTGTGTTCCACAATTTGCGGAACACACAGCTCAGCACCCCATTCAAAATGCCTATCCTTGTCCGTTATTGTGGACAAGAATAGGACATGTTCTTTTTTTTTTTTGCTCACTCTCATTGAAGTGAACGGGGCTGCATCTATTCCACAATGTGAACGGGCCCTTAGGCAGCAGGGATTGTAGAGGTGACTGTTCAATGACTTGGAAGCTAAGCACAGGTTGGTAATGTCTTGATGTCTTAGTTTTCTGGGATATTTCTTAGAGTAGAGGTCATCAATTCACGGGGGTCCAGCCTCTGACTCCTTCACCGGTCAGCTGACTGGAGGGGTCTCATCGCTTCAGCTAGCGGTGTCCCGTTTACCAGTGGCTGTACCTGGTACTGCAGCTTGGCCTCATTTACTTGAATGTACATGACTCCTCTGTTCTTCTCCTGCATCTCAGCCCCTGAATGACATCCCTCCATTAGTATGTACCATGCATGTTCTCTCCTTTTATCTCTGCCACTTTGTCCTATGCTTTATTATGTACATGGTGGCACCTCGTGTACTTTGATGTACCTTTTGTCACATGTTGACACATTCAGTTCGTCGCTGCCCTCTTCATTACCATTAATTTACATATCAGTCATATGCTAGTCGTGCTTTTGTCTGCACAGTCTCACATTTGCTTCCGTATCTGATGGCCCCGAGACAGATGCCAATCTCGTAGCCACTGCTGAATTTGTGTGCTTATCCCATTGCCTTCAGCGTCCACCCCCGCATCTAATGTGTATGAAGGCAGCTGATGGAGTTCAGTATGCCCCATCCGTTGTCCCCCCAGGATATAAACTGCTGCCAGACTTCTTTGGCAGTAGCTTATTTCAGTCCCTTCACGGAAATAAAATGCACACTTACAGGGCTCCAGACAAAAAGAAAAGTTACCCACCTCCGGCAGCGCTGTAGACATCTCATCTGTGCCAGTGACTTCACCGTCTAGCATAGTGAGGATGAGGAGAAGCCCGGTACGTCACTGGCTCCCAACAAACAGACCTTGCCCTGCGAGATGCAGCGCAAGGTAAGGGGGAGCATCGGGTGTACATAAGAAATAGCATTATATGACTTGTATCTGACAGTATTTCCCTCTGAAATCTGACTGTAATTCTAGTTTGTTTGAGTTAGTGGGTGGAGGTAGCTAGTATTATTTCTGCCCGCACACTAAACATGAAAAAACAGGGGATCCTGCACCCCTCTCTGTAGCACATGCTCAGAAGCAGCAGCAATAATGGAAGATACTATACAGCAGTGTAGATGTGAATCCAGCAGTGAAGCGAGACAGTAAGGGCTGATTCAGACGACCATATAAATGGGTCTGCAACCATTCAACCATTCCCCAATTTTGCGGACCCATTCATTTGAGTGGGGCCACAAAAGATGCAGTGTGCTGTCTGCATCCATAGTTCCGTTCCACGGCCCCGCAAAAAAGATAGAGCAGGTCCTATTCTTGTCTGCAATCACAGACAAGAATAGTAATTTCTGTCATAGTATGCCGGCCATGTGTGGTCCGCAAAATGCGGATGCACGCGGCCGGTAACTGTGTTTTGCGGACTGTAAAACACTACAGCCATCTGAGCCCTAATTATCATGGATAATCCTCACCACATAGGTGGAGGCTTAGATCTTGGGATGTAAGGGAGTACAACTTTGGGCCCCACAGTTGGAGATATTGGGCGCTTTGTTAGATATCCAGAGAATGTTGAAGGCCGTACATGCTCGTGGTTGGCAAAGGACAAGTCACAGTCTTTGTGTGGATAAGTAACAATTTCTTTCTGCACAGCACATATTGTTCTTTAAAGTGTACCTCCAAGTACAACTCACCACCATGAACATTGCCTCATATATGTTGTACCTGAAGTCCATTGTTTCTCCTGTATCTTGGCCACTGCTAACGCACAATTAGTGTGGGTTGTGAATACAGTTATGACTGACCCTTCAGAATGCAAATCATCAGGAAGAATATCCAATGCTGAATATCCAGCTGTGTGCATGGCTAGAGCAGATGGCTTGACAGATATGTGACAGTCTCTGAACCTGGCATATTGGCTCAGCTATTAGGCCTCTTTCACACGGGCGTCACGGATTCAGTCCGGATGCGTTCCGGAAAATCCGCACCAATCCGCTCGTTCAGTTTTTTCCGCGCGGTTACGAAGCGTTTTGATGCGTTTTTTTTCACGTGCGTGATAAAAAAACTGAATGTTTACAAACAACATCTCTTAGCAACCATCAGTGAATCACGCATTGCATCCGCACTTGCGTGCGGATGCAATGCGTTATTCACGCAGCCCCATTCACTTCAATGGGGCCAGGGCTGCGTGAAAAACACAGAATATAAAACATGCTGCGATTTTTCACGCAACAGCGAACTGATGCGTGAAAAACATCGCTCATGTGAAAAGCCCCATTGAAATGAATGGGTCAGGATTCAGTGCGGGTGCAATGCGTTTGCATCACGCATTGAACCCGCATGGAAATCTCGCCTGTGTGAAAGAGGCCTTAGGAAGATCAGAGGACAGTAACGGAGAGGACAACGAGCCTGGCACTGAAGTGTGATAGAAGCGTCACTGCGAGGAGGCGCCCACCCACTTGGCCTGACCTCTTAGAAGATTCTGCACATTTAACTTGTGAGATGAAACTAGACTTTATCTCCATCTTTAAACAAGTGAGCAGCACAATAGCGGCATAACTGGAATTATTGTATTTTTTGTCTGTGTCCATTCGTCTTTGGGGTTTTTTTTTCGTGTCCTGTATGCGGAACCGTTCATTTCAATGGGGCCCAAAAACGTCCTATTATTGTCCGCATTACAGACAAGGATAGGACTTCTATTTACAGAAACAAAGTTGGAGGTACACTTTAAGCACGAAAAACTGTCAGACTCCAGGAATGGTAATCCTTAGTGCATTTAAAGGTATGACCCAGTGCAGTTGGTTGCATGTGACAAAGCCACCCCCATCCATGGCAGCCATTGCCGAAGGGCACCATGTGGTTATACCTTTTGGATGCAATCGCCTGTGACCGAATACCATGTCCTCATACAAGCTGTAGCTGCATCCTATTAACTACTTACAACTGCATTGTTTGTTCTGTCTTCGTTGTCAATGGTCACTCGGTAACCCGAAAGACTTTACAGCCAGTATCATTGAAGAGATAACCATCAGTGCAGTTGTAATTAGTTAATAGGATGCAGCACAATCGCTCCATGTGGTCGTACCTAAACATGAAAAGCCCAGCACTGCATCCTCCGGCTTGTGATCTGGAAAACCTGCTAATCTAGTTTAGATAATTTATCTCCATTTTTTCCCCAGAGCTTTTACATATATGGTGTGTATTTTACTATAACAGTATTCTTTTGGGTTACATAGAAACACCTAGGTGGCTGTACTGTACAATATAGTGCTAACATATTCCGCAGCACTTTACAGACATTTTACATTTAGTCTTTGTCTTCATTTCCTTGACTAGATTAGACTTTTGTTTTGATTTCAAACTATCATGGGATCCAACCTTTAAATCCTGAGGGCATCTTTCAGACTTGTGAAAGTGTGCCAGCAAACCTTGTGCACAATGTGTATGCTTTCTATATGTTCCTTCTTTCTGTAATAAGCTGGGATTATTTAAGATGCTGGTCTTGTAGCCCCTTGGGGGTGAGGCAGGGAGGACATTCTGGGGGTGAGGCAGGGACGACATTCTAGCTTTGGCACATTCACCACCAGCTCAAGGGGTATTAAGACCGTTATCTAAAACAACAGTCTTAATAAATGACCCCCAGTGTTCTTAATGAGGGGTATTATTTTCCTGCCTAATAATTTCATAGTAATATATTATACAATTTGCTTATGTGTAGTCACTGTTAATTTTTGGGAATGTCTTTTTACAACAGTATTCATTTTCACTCTTTTACAGGTAAAGAGAATTAACCCACAAGCAGGACTTGGAAAGCAATATCCACTTGTATTTGAAATGGCTGGAAAAAGACACTTTGGCAGCATGGATCATGTCATGCACAATAAGTTATCCCGTTTGGAGTTGGCTTCACAGCGTTCTACAGCTTGTTTTGGGCTTGCATCCGCACAAGATTTGCAGACATGTCAGAACCTCATGGCCTATTCTATGCCTAATACTGATGGCCATGGATCATTCAATCCCTGGAGCTCTACAGCTGCATATATGCAATATACCGACAGTGCCCGAAATGAGCATCTGCAAACTAGGGAAGCATCAGTGAAGTATCAAAGACCACATGTCGAACGACCGCATAATCCTTTGCAGCTGTCAGATAATTCAAGTAATCAGGTTCCAGTTCATCAGAGTTCCCCAGTACGTGGTTACCATATGGCATGCCCACGTGCATGCCCTTCAATTGCAATGCCCAGACCTGTTTACAGGAGTCCAAGTAATTTTATAGATGCAGCATATGGTACAAGAGGTTTTCAATCTCTGTCTTCTCAACCCCTATGTCCACCTGCTGTGGAATGGACTTCTGCAAGATTTGCCCACCCATCCTCTCCATTATATGACTCTGGGACAAAGAAACATTTCTCCACCCCAACCACTTACCCCGAGGTAGCTGGGAGCCCATCTTCCCTGTCTCAGAGCTTACAGGAGCAAAACTATGTTTATAGACACAGAGCTGATACGGGTCGTTCAGTAGGTGTTTCGTCAGCATATCCCCAAAAAGACGTTTTCACAGATGCCCATAACGTTGCTCAACAAAATGTTCACCTTCTGTATGCTGAAGGCAATGTACCTTTAGGACGACAAAGAAGTTCAGCCTTCACCACGCCCTCTCCAAAACATAGTAACAATAAATCTAGTGCCTACGAAGGTAGCCTAGACCATCGACTGGGCAATTTATATTCAAAGAATCTAAACGGTAATACAACAGACAGTATCCACCATAGATCCTCACAATTATCTTGCAGTACCGACTTGAGAGAATCACCACAAAGTTTAAGGGGGAGTTCAGTTTATCCACAGCGAGAGCATCATATGCACTCAGGCTATGTGAATGCAGAGCTAAGAGCTCAAACATCTCACCACGATGGAACTCTACAAGCAAGTGAGAGACCGTTCCAAGGAAACCCAAGTACACACAAGACCATTACAGAGATTCCAATGTGCTCGCCCCATAGAGATAAGAATTTGTGGGTGCAGTCTGGTCAGATGAATAGATATGTATGTGGGATGCCTAGCAGAGCAGACAAACCATTGTTTGACTCATCCCCAACAAATAGGAGTTTGCAAGAAAGGTCTGCCTATCAAGAACAGAGTGCACATGCCAGTTTTGTTCAACAGAGTAGCAGTTCTATTACAACCCCAAATGTCTCCAGTCATGAATTTATTTCTGGTCATCATGCCAGGAGGCATTCGGTTGCGTTAGAAAAATCTTCACTGTATAGCTCAGTCCATGCTTTTGAAGACCGTCAAGTTACAGGCGCTCCAACACTTGAAAACACTACAGAAAGTCGTAGCAGTGTATCAAATGTAAATCTCAAACATGCAGAATCAACTGTTCTTAGTCCTTCCTCTGTATCCAGAGTTGACAGCCAATACCAAATGAATCATAACAATGTGAGATCAAGACATGATGCAGCTACATTATTGCTCCCAAACTGTGAACTTCCAGGTAGCAATATGGTTGATACTGCTGACCCAAAATCTGCACCTACTATCAGTGAGGATGTGTGTTTTGATAATCCAAAATCCCCACCAATGCCAGTTATTAATGATGTTTTTAGCCTTGCCCCATACCGTGCCTATTTGGAAGGAAAAGCACCACATCCTTTTGCTACCAATCAGGAATCTGAAGTGGAAGACATAGCTTCTGCCTCTGCCTTCTTAGAGGCTCCACTTGCTGAAGACAGGGCAGAAAAACTTGAAGTAAATTCTAGTATTGCTAGCGTAGTCCATGCCGAAAATGTTGAAAGTAATCGAAATGAAGAGACTGTTCAAACTGGTGAAGCTGTTGTCTCTGTGCAAAATACAGATGTGGAATCTGGTGTTCTAGACCTAAGTTTGAAAAAGTTACCTCAAACTGGTTCCTCTGCTTGCCAGGAAAAGGATACTCTGCGTACTAATGCTGCAGAAACTTACCTCGGTAAAGCTGAAAAACAGATACAGGGTCCAGAGAGTAAAATGTTTTCAGACACTAGCAAAATTTTCACCTTTGATCAGAAAAGCTTTTTCTCTCAAGCATCTAGCAAAATGCTTGAGTCAAGTGAAAAGAATTGCTCACCTGTCTCCAATGACAGACTGTCCTCAGGCCAAGAGAAAAGATGGTCAAGTGAAAAGTTAATCTGCCACAGGCAGAAAAATATTTCTCAGTCCACCAAGACCTTTCCCTGGCAGGTTCAGGAGTATTGCCAGTCTCTAGCTACAGTAACGCAAAAGAATAATGCGGAGGAAAACTCCATGTCTTTGGCCCACAAAAGCTTGTCCAATCGAAATCAGGAAGTTGGCCATCCCCAAGAGATTGAGACATTGCCCAGTCAGAATAAAAAAAATCCCCCATCTCAGATGACTGAATGCTCAACGCACCAACTTCAGAAGAATCACCTCTCTCAAGTCTTTAAGAGCAGTTCTCATAACATTCAGGGCAGTGGTAAATCACATTCCAACAAAGGTCTGCCCCACCAACCTCAGGATAAATATTCTTCTCAGGTAGCTAAAAACTTTCCACAACAAGACCTTTCCAGCAGTACAAGTCAGACCTTACAGACTTTACCTGCTCATACTTCGGTACAACATCCCAGTCACTCAAATTTTTCAGTCTTTCTGAATACTATGCAAACTCAAACCACCATTGTGCCTGTTATGCTTGCTTCTCCTCCTACTGTTTACTTCACTAATACTATAGCACTGCATACCTCACAACCATCATCTATAAAGAGACCCGTGCAAAATTCAAGAAAACCCCTTGAATCAAGCCAATCATTGTCTTCACCCTCGGGATCAGAAAATGAAAGTAACGCATTTCACAGTTCAAAATCATTCATGTTTCGAAAGTACAAAATGAAGAAGTTATCTTCGTCTGAGGAGGAGCCCTGTAGGTCCAGTACTGACTCTGTTTCCCAAAATGTGTCTAATCCATTTCCATCTGATACAGTGCAGTCTCTGCCTCCTAGTGCTCCTGAATCCTCCCCAGCTCTAGGCGAAGCTAATGTGTCTTTGGCAAGTGTAGGTGAACCTTCTCGAAGTAGTTCTGGTCACCAGTTCTCTGAACTTCACCGCTCTGTGCATAGAGCTATCGCTAGTTCTGTTGCTAGGTCTCATTCCAGCTTGCTTGAGGACTGGCTATCAAAAACCAAGGAGGAAGAGATGAGCAAGACGCCTGTGAAGACTAAGAATACTTTTAGATCAAATGATCCATCCTCAGATTTGCCAGGAGAAGATATATGGCTTGCTTTTGATGGGGTTCGTTTACGTCTTCATAAGCTGCTATCCCAGTTGGAAACTTTCATGTTCACTCGGAAATGCCCTTTTCCTAATGTCATACGAGCAGGTGCAATCTTTATTCCTATCCATGTGGTTAAGGAAGTCTTGTTTCCAGAGTTGTCAGGTCCTGCTGTTGATAGAGTTCTGCAGAAGCACAAAGTAGAACTTCGTCCCACTACTTTATCTGAAGAAAAACTCCTCCGAGAGACCAAGCTGAAAGACTGCCCTTCCCGCATGTTAAAATTACTTGCCCTTAAACAGCTTCCTGACATTTATCCAGACTTGTTGTGTCTTTTTTGCAGACATACAATACAGCAGGAGCTTGGTGAGTATAATTTCTGTTGATCTACAATTGATTTTATGCAAACTAACTGTTCAATGTCATTGGAAGGCAGTATCCTTTCCACAATTTACAGTGTTTTGTTAGAAATAATAGGTTAACTTATAGTAGTGTTCCTTTTTTATTTCTTGCCACATATCATATACACTATGTACTGCGACGCCTGTCGCGGCCAGGATCCCTGAGTAGCGAGGATCCCATAGAAATGAATGGGATCGCCACAGCAGTTGCAAGAAATCCAACACTGTTGGATTTCTTGCGACTGCCTCGGCGATCCCATTCATTTCTATGGGATCTCTGCTACTCCGCGATCCTGGCCGTAACAGGTGTGGCGTGACCGGTGTAGCCCTAGCCTCAGACCTGCTCAGAAAGTTAATATACATATTACTGCTTACAAGTACAATATAAAGCAGCTTTCTGAGCAGATCTCAGTGTGGTGAAGCTATAGTACATAGTGTACATGATATATGCATGCTAGGACACAGCTCTACCCACAGCACGTCTAGTCCTTTCAGTCAAGGAGAGGGGGAGTGTGCAGAGCACAGGGGGTGTTACAACTTCTCATTTTGCATATGAATGAAAATGTTTCAGTCATTATGATGATCCCTACCAGCCACTATGCCTGGTTTAATAGGATTATTCCTGGTGACACAGCCGCTTTAACACAGGCCAACAATTGTAGCAATTATGAGGAACGAGCGTTCGTAGAAACACTTGTTCTTGTTAGTTGCCCTTATCACCCAGCGACACCACCTTGCTGATGTGGTTGCATAGTTTCTGAGCAGCACATTGTCCTGTGTAAACGGGGATCTACTGCCAAAACACAATGCTTCTCTACTGGGATTAGCAATCACTCGTCCCCATGCAGCGGAGACAAGGTTATTACTCCATGTAGATTCAATGCTGACCTCCTCTTGCAATCAATTACCCAGAATGTCCGGTTCATTTCCTATAATTGCTTGCTGTGTCTGCCCCTGTAAGGGCCCTTTACAAAAACCAACAAAAAGGACTAGAGAGATGTCTGACTAACTGCAAAAGTATTAGTTCTTTCAACGCTTTTTAATTTTTTTTTGATAATCCTTTCGAGCTGCATGCTTAAAATCTGTCAAACTGCTTCAAACTTTCATAGATCAGTGGAATTCCAAAATATTGGATTTGCTAACTTATATATGTTTATATATGTGAGATTCTAGGCAAATACATTTTGTACAAATTTATTTGTCTGTCCGCCAGCGTCAAGGTGATCTCTTGGAACACCTTTCTTTAGTATTAGTAGCTTGTAGATCTACAGCAGATTGTTGGACCACTAAATATTTTGCTCAAATATCATCTTTTTATGTGTCTTGTAATTGCATTTTACAGAATACAGTTTTCATACCGTTAGAAAACTGACAACACTTGATAGTTTATGTAGTTATGGCAAAGGCCATTGTGTTCAGCAGTTATTTTGGACTGGGGAGAAGCTAACGTTCTTCCGTATGACATGTCTGTTTTAGTAACAGCCTGCATTCCACTCATAATCATTTTGGAGCATCTTTTCTTAATTACTCTATGTTGCCTTTCCTTTAGTATGCCTGCTAGAAATTTCGAATGAATTGCTAGCTATTTACAATGAAGGTCCAGATGGGTGTTATCAGTTGGTAGGGTCTGACACTGGCAGCACTGATTGGATAGTATCAGACTCTGCAGGGACATACTCCCAACTGGTAACACCCATCTGCAAACTGGTAGCAATTCATTCATAACTTCTATCTGGAGTAATAAAGGAATAACACAGCATAGTCATAAGAATAGATGCTCCAGAATTATTACATGGGGAATGCAAATAGTTACTAAAAAGACATGGTGGAAGAGGGGACAGGTCCTCTTTAATAGCAGATCATTGTAGTGTATGTTGGTATTCTTGTATGTCCATATATAGTTTACATTTGAGATGTGCTGCTGATAGATTAGTGTTTACTCAGTTGCTGGCTGATTGGTGGACATCTTTAGACCAATGATCAGAAGAAAAGTTTCATTCACCTGCTCACTGCCTGTATAAGAGAGTCTTCAATTCCATCAGAAAGGGAAAGTTTTGAGACTGACACTTGTTGGTTTTCACAAAGTCTGTTAGTGTTTAGATCTCTTTGATGTTCAATTTTAGAAGCATTTCTTAAAGTTTTAACTTTCATTGACAAATACATCAAATGTATGCAAAGACTCAATATTTACAGCGTTGACCCTTCTTTTTCAAGACTTCTGCAGTTTGCCCTGGCATGCTGAATATCAGCTTCTGGGTCTTGACTGATGCTAAACAGTTCTTGCTTAATTAGTGCTTGGATTTTATCACAATTTCTGTTTTTGTTTGTCCACTCTGATTTTGAGGATTGACCACAAGTTCTCAATAGGAAAAATATTTGGGAAGTTTCCTGGCTACGGACCCAAAATTTCAATATTTAGCTCACTGAGCTTTAGTTACCACTTTTGCCTTGAGAAATGGTGCTCCATCATGCCGGAGAAAGCATTAATCATCACTAAATTGCTTCTGGTTCATCTGGAGAAGTTGCTCTTGGAGGGATTTTAGATATACATGGCAGTATAAAGGAGAAGCATCCCCACGCATGATTGTTCTCAGGATACTTTACTGTTGGCATGATACAGGACTCATGGCAGTGCTCACCTTTTCTTTTCCAGACAGTCATTTTTCCAGATGTCTCAAACAGTCTGAATGGGCTTCATCAGAGAAAATAACTTTACCCCAGTCTTCTGCAGTCCAATCCTTGTATTTCTTCCAGAATGTCAGATTGTCCTTGAGGTTGTTCTTGGAGAGAAGTGGTTTCTTTGCTGCCTTTTTAACACCAGACCACCCTCCAAAAGCTTTTGCCTTGCTGTGCATGTGGATGCATTCACACCTGCCTGCTACCATTCCTGAACAGGTTCTGCACTGGCAGTGAAACAATCTAGTAGCTGAATCCTCTTTAGAAGACTGTCCCGGCATCTTCTGACTTTTCTAGGGGACCCTGGAGCCTTCTTGATAGCAATTGAACCTCCATCCTTTTTGTTGGAGGTAACCATGGTTAACAGAGACTGTTTCAAGCACCCCTCCTTTTAAAGGAACCAGTTTGATTTTCTAATTCAGTCAGTATGACAGTGATATGAGCTGCCTTGTCCTCATTAACACTTTCTAATGAGCTAACGAGAAGATCTCTGAAATTGTGTTAGAAGGTCATTTTGTGGCAGGGCTGAAATTCAGTGGCAAGGAATGACTTGCAATTAATTGCAATTCATCTGATCACTTTTCATAACCATCTAGAGTTAATGCAAATAGTCAGCATAAAAACTAAAGCAGCAAACTTTGTGAAAATGAAACTCTTGACCGCAGTGTTATAGGGGTTGTGCCAAGTTAATAAGAAATCCCCTATCCTTATGCAGATTACTAGGGTCCGAACGCCAAGACCCCCACTGATCCTGAGAACGAGGGTCCCATTACACCAATCTAATGAATCATTCTCCATGGGAGGGCTATAGATAGTTGAGCTCTGTACTTGGCTATCTCCGGCACTCCCATAGAGTGAATTGTGGTAGTGTGCATGCACAACCTGCTGCTCCATCAGAAAGGGACCCCAGCGTTTGGACCCCAGTGGTCAGTCAGTTATCCTCCATTCTGTGGATAGGGGATATCTCTTGGCACAACCCCTTTAAATACAAAATATTGTTCTTCTGTAGCACTTAACAGAAATGATTAGCCCTCCTATATGGATATATTGTCAGTTTGCTGCTCTGTGGGGAGGATGTTATCTGCAAGGTAATCTCACTGTAATATCAGGTGTAGAATGAGGATTACAATATGGCAGCTCTATTGTTTTGATAGGCCTAGGTGAAGATATCCACAGAAAAGTATTGCATTGGTGAACGTAATGTAAGTCACATACTTTCGCCCTTCTCTGTCCGCAATAATGGTCTATGATTATTACAGTGGTTTGTTCCAAAGAACAATGATAGACCAAAAACAATAAAATAATAGTTTCAAAATATTCACCCAGGGCATATGCTTTATGTCCTATTCAGTTGTAAAATCCTCCATATACAGTAGATTTAGTGGTCCTTTGGGGATGTCTGTAAATGAAGACCAGTCGGGAACAACACTGTTGGATGTTGTCAGAATAATGTCTGGCTCCATTAACAATAATGAGGTCCGGCAGAGAAATCCGGCCGAAACCTGGCAAGTATGTGCGCAGCGGTTTGTGTCCGGCCAGTTCCCGGCATTTTATGCCAGAACAGCCTGCCAGGAGGCGCTGTGTCGGCAGTGTGAAACCAGCCTAACCTGCCCTACTGTTCATCCTGTCCAGTCTGCAGGCAGCATGTTGTGGATCTGGAGAAGCTGAGCACAAAATGCAGTTTTGTGGGAAAATAACTGTTTTCTGTTGGTGGGAAAATGATCTACTAAATGTGAGTCATTTTTATTTGACTGGACCTGCTACATCTAAAGCAACTTTTATTTCTGCTTTCACAAGCTTCCTTATGCAGATAATTTTCCAATTAATTTAAAGAGGAACTGTTACCTCTCCTGACATGTCTGTTTTAGTAAGTGATTCAGTCCCCATGTGCCATCCATCAATTATACCAATTAGAAGTTTATGAAAGTCTTGCCAGCAGTCTGCAAGAAAGGTACAGCTGGGTGTTACCCGTTCGGTGCGTGTCAGTGCATAGTTTGACAGTATCTAGTCAGTGTTTTCAAGGGCAAACTATGAAGGGACAAAGCCACAAGTGATAACAACTCGTTGGACCTTTATTGCAGACTGCTGGCAATTCATTCATAAGCTCCTAGCAGGAATAATAGCGGAATGAAAAGATGTCAGTGCAGGTGGCAGGCCCTCTTTAATACTCTGTATCCACACATGAATGGAATTAGGGATGTAACTAATTTCCTTAGCAATTTTTTGAGTGTTTTTAGATAATTTGGAAACCTTTCTTGGTTGTGTAATTTTGCTTGCACTACTTGAGACTAGTAGCATGTACATGGCGTTTAATATAGCTTTAGTGCTCTCATAGATATGTGCCCTTCATTCACATGTGCTCATTCTCTTGTCTGCTCCTGCTTCCATCTACATCTATGGGTAGTTCCTCATATAGTCCCTAGACATACTGCTGTTCCCAGGCAGATCGCTGCATGACTGCTGTACCTTTCTGCTACACGTGGTAATAGGGGATCTGGGTGTACAACTCCAGCGTTTTAATTATTTTCAACATGAAATCTTTTCCACCACCTTTAATTACTAACAGACCTATCACTCATTCTTAACCCTACACCTTTGGCTAAACAGGAATGTGAAAAAAATAAATAAATTATAATAATTAATAACAGACCGGTAATGCCTGGAGTTGTGTGCCCTGTGACTGACCACAGGGGTTTTCCTGTCTTTCCTATTCCCTTTGGGCTCATGTCCCTAAACTTTATATCTTCCAGGTTCCCGCACACAGTCTGGGCTGCATACACTCAAGTACGTATGCGATCTTTGCCAATAACACTACTTAGGGATTTTAGAAGCGTGTTTGTGTGTGCCATTGTGTACACATCTATGTGTATGTCTGCATGTTTCTCTTGTTTGGCTGACCTGTTATTTTACTAAATCAATTGTGTTTCTCTAAAAATGCAAAGTTTTGAAGAAGACCTGTCGGCTCTCCATGAATGTCCATTTGAGTAGATTCTTATATTCCCCTTAAGATAACAATTCGGGAGCATCTTTTTTTAGAAAACAAGTCCAAGCATATGTAAAAGATGGAAACAATACTACTGGTACATATAGGTGTCTAGATGTATTATTGGCATTTCTTTGTACCGTTTTTTTTTCACCCTATAAGATGCACCAGTTTTAGAGGACAATAAGAAAAAAAAATATTTTTCATTAGACATCAGCTCAGATCCCAGTGTGAATGACCCCTAATCTGACCTCAGATTAGATAAAAAAAATCCAGTTACCGCTCCTCACCTCCAGCGCATGCTCTCTCTGTGGCTGTACTGTGACCCGACGCGCACAGTGTGAGGTCACTGAGCACCTTCACACTGTGCGCGGGGACCAGTAAGCGGTGTGTACAGAGCCTTCGCTGCTTCCCGGTCCTCTGGTACTAATGACCGCTTACATAATGGAAGCGCTCATTAGTATTGGCCCCATAACATGCAATAACATTTTTCCCCTACTTTGGGAAGGAAAAAAAAGTGTGTCTTATGGGCTGAAAAATACAGTAATGGTATTTTCGGTCATTTATACCTTCTTGGATTCCGACACTGTGATAACTATTATCCATAATTCTAACAGCTGCATTGGCCTTGGCTGTGTGAAATAGGAACAACAGAGGAATGACATAGCCAAGAGTTCTAATAAAAGAGGCTCCAGAATTGATAAAGGGCACTTTTAGCTGGATCAACTCTATGAAACTAGGCATACTGCCTAGTAGGGTCAATCCTGCTACTTAAAACAATAATTATTGTAAAAATCTGTGGCCCCGTTTATGCTGTTTATTAATTATGCTAATAAGAACTTCAGTGCACTAAGGGGCCGGTCCTAGCCCCTCAGAGCACCTCAACTATACCACACTCCACCCTGTCATTTGACTGACTGCCAGGCATGGTCACTGTCCTCTTGTCTGGCCCTGTATTCCCTTGAATGTGTCTATGCATCTTCAGTCAGCCCATGTGCAGGATATCTCTTGGCTTTCCCAGATGCTGAAATGCAAACTGCATACTCCACACATACACCAGTTGAAGATTCAGCAATTCATGTGTGGCATCACAGCACCTGGCCTTGTCAGTCAAGGGGAGGAGGATTGGCTAAGGGTGGAGAGTTGAGTAGCTGAGGTGCTCCAAGGAGCTTCTCCTCCATATTCCCCCTCCACCTCCAACAGACCCCTGAAGGGAAGCATTCTTACTTGCTCCCTGATGCTCTATTCTGGCTACTTCTGTTTGTGCCACTCCAGTGCCTGCTTGACAATGTCAGGTATGAATGGGTGAATGGGAGTCATGTGTGCTGCTGCAGCGTCGACTTACCCTCCAAGTGGCATGTCACCGGGTCATGTGCCACTGCAGCAGCAGCACACGTGACCCCCATCCATCTTGAACGTTGATAAGTGGGAACGGGAAGCCACAAACAAAAAGAGCCAGAACCAGACAGCGGATAGCAGGTAAGTGTGCTTCCCTCCACAGGTCTCTGTTGAAAAGTGGAAAACCCCTGTAGCATAGACATTCTGATATGTTCCAATTTTGTGGGACAGGTTAGTGAAGGGTCCTCTTCTTTTCCAGCTTGACTGTGCCCCAATGCACAAAGCAAGGTCCTTAAAGGCGCAGTTGGGGGAGTGAAGACATGGTTGGATGAGTTTGGTGTGGAAGAACTTGACAGGCCCTCACAGAGCCCTGACCTCAATCTTATCAAACACCTTTGGGATGAACTATCATCTAATGTCAGTGTCTGACTTCACAAATGCTCCTATGGATGATTGGCCAAAGGTTTCCACAGACACTCTGGAATCTTTCAGAAAGCCTTCCCAGAAGATTGGAAGCTGTTTTAGCTGAAAATAGGGCACCAACTCCATATTAAAGTCTATGGATTGAGAATGGGGTATCATATAAGCTCCTGTAGGTGTAATGTGTAGGTTTGCCAAAACTTTTATCCAAATAGTGTTTTCTAGAATATCTTGAATTATCCAAATGTTTTCTAGAATATCATGTCTTCAGTCATTTTGACAAGTTGATCTGAGGATGGTGATTGCTGGCTACATAGCGAGAAACTAAGAGGCACACTTTATACTACATAAATGCATTATATACAACTATTGTTGGATTCACTTTAAAAAGAACCATGAAGTTTCTCTATAGGCACAGTATATCCCGGGTCACCTAAGTGGGACTGCTCACAGGGTCCATTCACTTTTTTTGTATAAAGTGGGTGATGAATGAAATCTTACCAAATGTGCGCATTTACAAGCAGAATGTAATAAGATGTAGGTGAGGCGAAGTGACTTGTCCTGCTGTATACTTATGACCCCCACAAAGATTATCTAGTGTATTTGTATTTCACCTTTATGAAATGAATGAACATGTCCATTGCGTGCAGAGAAGTGGAAAATAATTCTCAAAGTCCTTTTTGCTGCTTTATATTCTAACATCTTGAGAAACAGACATATCTGATTCTTTGGTCATCCCTACTTGATATGAAGTTTCAAAGTCGTTTAGATGTATCTAAAGATAGCAGATCCCGATTCTCTTATGCAAAAATGTGTGCAGTCCTTGTTAATGTAGCATAACCAACAAGAAGACAACCAGTCCTGTTATATCTTTTCTATTCTGTCCTTTTGGCTTTAGACTTTTTTTTTTTTTTTTTTTTTTTTTATTAACCAAATCGAAAAGCTTTTTCAGTACAGCTGCAGTATAATATACTTCACACCCTTTCAAGCACTGAAAGCTTACTTGACAAGGTATGAAGTATACATGTGACCCTTAGACTGCGGCCCTTTCACTAAGAGTTGCAGCAAATATGTAGCAGAAGGATCTTTTATGTAGAATTTCATTCTTCTCTATGCCAAGTTAAAAGCAGAGCCAAACTATATTTGCACGGTGAAGTGTTGTCTTCCTTTTCCTTCTACCGTATTCCTACATGTTCCCTGAACATTTAATACATTTTAACTATAGATGGCATGCTTGCTGTAATGAAGAAATGGATGTGCTTTCTTTAATGTATTTACCCCTGCTATCATCCTAAGCTGGTGCCAGGTACCTCCCTCTACCCAATGATGAGGGTGGTCAGAAATGCCATAGTGCGATCTCATTATACAGCTTCACATTCTTTCTTGGGGACTATATTAATTTTGCCATAATTCTTAAATCGTAGTATTTTTTTCTAGGTCACATTTCTGGCCACCAGTTGAAATTTCGCTTTGTGCCACTTTGGCACAGTAGTATTTTGGTCCGTATTGGGTATCAATATCTGAAAGACCGAACCAAGAGTGGAATAATTGAAAAAAATTCCACCTCTTTCTGTTTTTAAGAACCCACTACTGGTCTTGGCTTACCAATACTAATGCAAAGTACTGCTGCAGCAATGAGTCCCAAGTATCTGAGTTTCACAGATCTTCATTAGATATAATAGAACACATGGACTTGCAGATGTTGATTCAAGAAATGCTACAGGTTGTTCTTGCCTCGTATGTTACAATATATCGCTTACCATTCAGCCTTTTGTCCTTTTTAATGGGGTTGGCTAGGCGCTAGTATTTAGAGGGAACCTGTCACCATTGAAATGTAATGTAAGCTATAAGCATCATGTTATCATGTTATAGAGCAGGAGAAGATGAGCAGATTGATATCTATTTTTGTGGGAAAAGATTCAGTAAACCTCAGACATCCATGTTCAGTGTGACAGATTCCCATTAAAGGGGTTATCCATTAATATAAATATGCCTCACAATCCTGGGGCCCCTCCTATAGATGATACTTACCCGGTCCCCAGCACTCGCATCCCTCTTGGTCCTTGCACGGCCACTGCTGTATCTCCTCGTCCTGCAGAGAAAAACATCTGGTGACTGGGGAGCAGCCAATAGCAGGCCGTGACAGAGACTGGCCTCCCTAGCATCGCGGGTAACCGTTTTGGCCTGCTATTGGCTGGTTTGATCATTTTTCTGCAGTCTGTGTGCATATTCTGTCAGCAAGGGCAAATGTGTTGCCAACCAGTGAGGTTTTTTTTTTTTTTTTTTTTTTTTTCTTGCATGAAAGATCCAGTCACCTGACAAGAGTTTGCACATTTCTTGACTGAACAGATGATCATAGGCCCATTTTAAAGGGGCCTGAGGGAGATGACCATGTCTTTGCTGTTCCCTCTTCCTCCACCCATTGTCACCCACATTTGGAGCCTTTTACATTCTCGTTACTTCAGATGCACAGTTGTCCTTTTATTATAGCATGCAATAATATAATTTTTTTTATAATATTTTTTTTTTTTTTTTTTTTGCTGACCATAACTTTTTCTATCATTTCACAGGTAAACGTTCACAAAATCTAGAAAAAGAGGAGCTCAAATTAACAGACTCATCAAAGAAGGAACCACTCAGTGCCTCACCCAGGAAAGTTAAAAGTTCCCTAATTCTAAAGCTGCAGAGAGTTCGGAAACACTCGGGCATCCATGTGTATAAGACTCAGAAACCAAAGACTCCCCAGAAAAAGGATATATTACAGAAAAGTCCAGTTTGTCGCAAGAAACCATACAGAACGCGCCAAGTGTTTAACTACACAAAAAGGAGGCGTCGACGTACAAGGAAAAGCTTTCCAAATCTAGTAGGGAGGCGTATCCTACACTTGTTTGACGATGGTGAGCAAGAAGTTTGGTTCCCTGGCAGAGTGGTTCGAGTGCACCAACATTCTCGTAACCCCCGGGACACACAGTATGAGGTGTGGTACGATGGTGAGCCTGGCACTTGCTATTACTTAGAACTACTGCAGGACTACGAGAAAGGCTGGCTGCAGCTGGATGGTTAAAGTGGTCCATGGAAAACAGTGGTCACACTGTAGCCCAGGCGGGCCTGGTGCATAGTGATTAGCTGAATCTTTATATTTTAATATTGTTTTTTTTGTTTTTTTTTATTTCATTTTAAAATGTAAAATTCTCATTTTGTGAGGATTACTGAAAAAAAAAAGTGCCTCCTTTACATTTCCGGTAACCACCGTGCCAGTTTCAGGGGTTACTTTTTATGTACGTTTTAGCCAACTATCCTGGATTCCGGTGTACTGTGATAGAAAAGTTTGTCCTGAGAACAAGTATCTCTTGAATATGCAAATTTGCCTTAATGTCTTCATGTTTAATATTCCCATATGCATTATATGATAGTAAGTCATTGGTTTTGTTAGAACAGGAGAATGTAGCAAAAGTTGTCATATTAAAGCAATACCCCACGTTGAAGAAAATTACGAAACGTTTAAATATACATGAAGTGTTAAGTATTTTTCTTATTTTTACATACATTAATTATTAATTTATTACTCTCCACAACTACTTTATTCTTATCTTTGTTCTACTATAGAGGTCCACAATTTGCAGTCTAGCCCTAACTGAAGGTGGCCATACACATTAAATGAATGTTGGCCAAATCTGCCACTTTTCATGGGACTAGACAAACATCTATACATGTGCATGCCCCGACTCTCCCCCTAACGGCAGATGTCTAGGGAAAGCAGGATCGGGCATTTTTTATTTCAGTATGCCAAGTCTTGTGTTCTCACAGGAGATAAGCCACTAGCAGAGGTATTGCATAGTGGCTAATTCTCCTCTCCCAAGTCAAGTCAGCATGTGTATGGTCCGGGTTCACCCAACATCTCTAACACTGTCATTTGAGCTCCCACGATGCATTGCACTATAGTAATGTACAGTTTGGCTGTAAATATGCACAGAAGAGAAAATCATGTGATTCAAAATAATTTGAAGTTACTGAAATGATATGCACAGTTAAAGGAACACTGATGGGTCTAGTGCACGTTCTGAGGGGTGGTGCATCATTCACCTCCCATTCAAGTCCTTCAATAGGCATATCATTTCCTGTATTGGACCTTTTAAACTGCAAAAAGTGAGGGTATGTTTTAAAGGGATTTTACACTTCTTTTAAAGGGGTTGTCCAAGTTTTAAAGAGGACCTTTCACCACAAAATGCAATTCAATCTGAAAGCACCATCCTGTAGAGCAGGAGAAGCTGAGCAGATTGATATATATATATTTTTGTTCGAAAGGATTCCATAAAACTTTCCATAATTTATATGTTTATATCTTTGCTTTTTCCGCTTCTTGTGCATACCTATCAATCACTGATAACCCCTCCCTCCTGTACCGACAAGTATTCACAGAAGGTAGAAAAAGCAGAGATATAAATGTATAAATTACAGGTTTTACTGAATCTTTTCCTACAAAGCTATATATCAATCTGCTCAGCTTCTCCTGCTCTATAACATGGTGCTGTCAGATTGTATTGCATTTTGTGGTGACTGGTCCCCTTTAAATATTGATGCTATATCCTCAGGCTAGTTCATCAGTATTGGATCAATATCGCCTTCACCATGTTTTCAGCAGTCATCAGAAACAACTCAGTTGGTGGAGCTGGAAACAGAAAGCTCTGCCCACTGTATCGCAACGTGCCAAGTTCCTGAGCTACAGTATCCCAATACAGCCACTAAACAGTAGGCCGAGCTTTCTGGTTCTGGGCACTGTGCTTCTGGAAGCTACTGTGAATGGCTGATCTATGGGCGAGTCGGACCTCTGTCGATCTGATATTGATGACCTCTCTATGTCTAGAACTCAGACAACCCCTTTAAATTGGAGTTTGTAGCTTGTAAGTGTGAGACCCCAATTCAGAGGCCGCTTTACAAAAATGGAAATGTTACCAGCACTCTGAGGGGGGAAAAAAAAGTTTTCAAATATACCTTACTGTCGAATTCTCTACTGCTGCCATGATGGTTTGTGTTTGAAAAGCAGCCATGTTACATTGACTGAGATGTCATTTCATACTGTGGTGACAAAGTGAAGTCGCTGTGCATGTCGGCTCAATGCTCTTCATTCTAGACGGTCAAAGATTTAGGACATAAGTTATAAGGTGGGATATTAAAGTTTAGATTGTTCAGCCCCGTTTCACTATGATCAGGGTAATGTATTATCTTATGGATTATGCGGTATGTTTTAGGCTTTTATATGTGATGCGGATTATTTGTAAGCAGCCAAACAGTAGACTGTCCCAATGATTGTGCCTTGAAAAATAGAAACCCAAAGGAGGAACTGCTATAGTATTCGGTCAGCTCATTGCTTTCATTTTGGTGGCTTGTGTTAGAACAGTGATGTCCAACCTGTGGCCCTCCTGCTGTTGTAAAACTACAACTCCCATCATGCCCTGTTGTATGCTAATAGCTGTAGGCTGTCCGAGCATGCCTGGAGTTGTAGTTTTGCAACAGGGACGCAGGTTGGGCATACCTGTGTTAGAAAATACGGCATCTGTAATCTCATTGCTGGGAACAACTTCTTGTGATCTGTAAGCGCTACCTCACAGTGATGCTTATCTATATTAACTTGCCACACTCCATCTGGATAATCCTAGAATTGAATAAACTCGCCATTATTCAATTTTAAAGGGGTTTTCGAGGATTAGAAAAAAATCAGCTAGAAGGATCATTACACCCGTATGATCACAGCAGGCGATTCCTGGCCTCAGCAGTTTTGTGCTGTACATGATGACATCCTGATAAGGCCAGTGATTGGCTAGAGCTGAGTAATGTCTTTGTTTTGTTTTTTTTATATTTTATCATATATTTTTTTTTTTATTTCCCTGTTGCCTATTTTTTTTCAAAATCCAGAAAACCCCTTTATCCTGCCTAGAGATTTAATGACGGTCACATTTTTTTTTGTTATGGTACAAGTTTTCTTTTGGACTATACGTGGTTTTAATGGTTAAGGATATTTTTTTTCACAATTGTATTTATATAACTGGTCAAATAATGGTGCATATTGCATTAAAGGATATAATTGGACCAACCGTTGTCTGAATTTATATGGATCGATAAACTAGTTCAATATTTTTCACGCCATGTTTGTAATGTGTATGTGGTTTACATGCATTCTATAGGAACAATAAAAGCCTTAAAGGGGTTATCCAGTGTCGGGGGGGGGGGGGGGGTGTTTAGGAAATCGGATAACCCACCCCTTTAAGGTAGCTAAACATTAAGAGCAATATGCACATGTGTGGGTTTTGTTTTTTCTGCACATATGATCGTTGTTGTCCGGTTTCAATGATATTGATGAATAGGTTATTAATATCAGATTAGTGACTGTCTTACTCCCAGCACACCAGCCAGTGAGCTGTTTGAGGTGGCCACAGCGATCATGGAAATGCTGCATCCATTTCAAGATTACAGTGACGGTGTAATGCAATCAGTTTTTCGTACCTTTTACTTGAATGAGAAGCTGTAATTACACTGCACCGCTGTAAAAATCTAGACAGCGTGCAGGGAAACATTGATCTTTCCTGAGGATAGATCATCAATATCATGAAACCAGACATCCACCTTTTAGACAAAAAGTTAATTGGGTGACAGAATATGGAGACTGCAAACATTGGAAATATAGATTTAGATATTTTACTAATGCTTTATTGACTATATAAATAAATGATAGGTACTTAGCAAAAATAATTTGATCAAAATCACTTGTCCCCATCCATCACACCATATGACCTCTTATAGATTGGACCCTTCTCTATAATGACCCCTCTCCTTGGGCCAATAGGCTTGAAATGAATTAAGGGAAACTAGAAACCGACAATATACTGCGCTAATTAACAATAGGTGGCTAGGGTGCAGGACCAAAATGGAGGCAGCCATATCTGCCTCCATTTTCCCAAGTGTTATGCCCTGATAGAATTTACAGGTGGGAGCCCTGCCCCGGGGACCTCTGTCTGGTCTCGGGCACTGAGAAGGTTTACTACAGGATTGGAGTGCTCTCTGATCCCGGCAGTTGTGGCAGGAGTGTAGCTGTGTATAATGCTATGGCCACCCTGACACAGATCATTCCATTGGCCTTGCCATAATAGTACATCAAGGTGCATCAGCTACCTGAGGCTCTTAACATAGTGTTACATTGAGATGGAAGAAGGGGTCAAAATACAGCATGCTCTGTTTTATGTAAAATTGAGCTTCTCTGAATATCTAAATTAATATTTATTATTTTATTATATTATTTTTTTATAAATTGCATAACTTAAGGAAGCAACTGTATGGTCCTCCTAACATAAGGGAAACATCTGCACGATTTTGATTTACAAATCCACATGATTCAGCTTCAAAGCGGATGTAGGTTTGCAGAATTTATTTCTTACTCTAAAAACCATTCACAGTGTTTTTACAGTCTTATCCTCACACGTTTTCTTCAGGGGGATCCAAATGCAATCTACTGTACATTTTGTTTGGATTCTTGTTTCTTCAAAAAGCACAGCTGGTGCCACATGTTCTTTTTATATTTTATTCAGATGGAAAGTATTATTACTCTTTTCAGAGACTGAGCATATAGGTAGTCTTTAGAATGACGTTTGCTGTGCAAAAGCTGCAAAATGGCTCACCTCCTCCTTGTGTGCCAAAAGAGCAGACCCCTGGCATGTCTCCAGGATTTGGTTCATTATGGATAATTGTATAGATACACCTGCATGGCCAAACGTATGTGATGACATCCCATTCCAAAATCATGGGTGTTAATATGGAGTTGTCTCCTTTTATTTGCACCCTCTGCTCTGCTGAGAAGGTTTTCTGCAAGATTGTGGTATGGCTTCCGAAAAAACACTAGCCCTGATTTCCGAAGCTTATAAACGGAGTAAATTTAGACAGGTTATCTAGACCTGCACCAGATTTATCACAGGGACTCTTGATGATAAACGTGGTGCATGGAGAGACAATTCTGTCTAACTCTATACCAACTATTACATAGTTACATATTTGTTAAGGTTGGAAAAAGACAAAAGTCCATGTCCAACCTGTAATCCTTCTATATCGATCCCTGGATCAGTGTCCATCTTCCTTCTAAAAAGGGGTTGGGCCAAAGGGAAATGGTGAGTAGAACAAGATTTCTATACATTGTCATAAGCCTCAATTTTATTTTGAATTAAAGTCATCTGAACCTTTTTTGAAGCCATCTACTGTATTTGCTGTGACCAGCTCACAGACCGTACTGTAAAGAATGCTTGTCTCTTATGACAGAATCTTTTTTTTTCCCTCCAAATCTGCCACCAAAAATGACTTGTTTTTAGCTACTGGTCTTATGATTTTTCTGTGAACAACTTCTAAAGTTGAGCCTTCAAATGCTAATGTCTGTAAAGTGCTGCAGAATATAGTGCATAACATAAATAAGAATAAGACTGAGATGAATTTTTTCTAAATGTGTATGGCTTGCTCTGTATCAATGTTTTGAAGAATAACAATCAAGGTAGAAGGTAAGTGCCAAAGGATGGGGTACGTTAAGCATTCTTAAACATAAAAATTTGGCACGAACAATTATCGTTAATTGTCATGACAGAAGTTAGATGCGTCCAGTTTACATCCTGGGAAATATGATGTGGGAGAGGAACTGCAAAAATGTCCTTGCAGCTGAATTCCAAAATATTTATAACTCATTTTGGACAGTAATTGGCTTTCTGAATAAATATTAACATGATAGTTTCCAAGCATAATCAGGGCTGGCATGGGGTGAGGATGCGCAAACTGGAGAATTGCCCAGCGCCCTAATTTGTATGAACCGTTCTGTCAGGGAGCCTCCCCACATAGTTAAACAGGAACTAAATAAGGGCAGTTGGGAGCCCAGAAAAGCTCAAGGACCTGTGAAGAAAGTACAGGAACTGCACTGACAATCAATGCAGCTGAGGTTAGGAGCTTGCAGGACGTGTGATGACCTCATCAGAGGTCCTGCACCTTATGCAACTATGAAGGGGAACTGCAGAAGAAGCATCCAGCTCCAGCCTGACTAGTGGTGTCTTGTGTTGCCAGTCTGCAAGAGAGGTCAGAAATGTACTGACACTGTTTATGCCACAGGGGGATGGGTGGTCAGTACCTAGGACCCCTGGCAGCATCAGAGAGAAGGGGCAGGAAACCTACAGGTTCTTGGCCCCGTGTCACCTTCTTTGCTGTCGTGCCCAAAAGTGTCCTGAGTCCACACTCCACCATCTTCCAGTTGACCCTGTTGGCTTGCTTGTGGAACCTCCAGTAGCTGTCATGATCTTTCCTGGTATACACACATAATGAGGAGCAAAAATGTAATGTGAACACGCCCTTACTGTATCACCTAATATATATATATATATATATATATATATATATATATATATATATATCCCTGTACACATTGTTACATAGTGCAGGTTATAGATCAGGATGAGCTGAGCAGATTGATGTATAGTTTTGTGGGAAAAGATTCAGTGAAACTTGCAATTTATACATTTAAAACTCTGCTCTTTCTTAAGACCTCCTCCATGTACAAACATCAGTGACTGACATCTATTTCTGTATACACACTTAAGCCTTATTCACTTGTCAGTGTTTGGTCAGTGATTTACATCAGTGATTGTCAGTCAAAACCTGGATTTGAGCCTACACGGACATGAAGTATAAGGGAAAGATCTGCACTTGTTCTTTGTTTAGAGCCACACCTGGTTTTGGCTCGAAATCACTGACCGAACATTTACTGTATGAATAAGACATTACACAGAGAATGCTATATCGCTCATAACACCCCCCCCCCCCATGTACATCTAACAGTGACTGACAGCTATCTCTGTATACACACTGTACAGAGAAAGCGATCAATCACTAACACCTCCCATGTGTACAGCTATCAGTGACTGATAACTATTACATCTCAGTGATAGGACCGCCACGATCACAAGAAAGGGGGCCGCATACCCCCTGCAGCCCTCCTGAAATGAACGGAGCGGCCAATTGTACATTCATATGGTCGCTCCATTCATTTATATGGGAGTTCCAGAGATAGCCAACAGTGCTTCAGGGAGTACAGAGGTACCTTTTAACATTTGCCCCTAATAATCATGATAACAAAATCCACCTTGTGAATCGATATCAGACACAAAAATGTGGTTTCTTAGTTTTTTTTTTTCTTGTAGGTTTATGTAATATATAAGCATCTTGCTAATTTTAGCTAACTTGCACATCATTTCTCTTTATGTCATTTTTCTTAACTTCCTTGTAAAAGTTTTCAACCCCGCCAAAACATCCAGCGGATTTAGCAGTAAAATACAGGCATGATATTTTTTAATTATGCCCAGAAGGCATATATAAAGTAGAAGCAATTAACAGCATCACGTTCTTTTGCATTTTTGGATACAAGTCCATAACTTGTTTGTATCTTCAATATAAAACATGATTACAGGCTTATGTAGTGCATTGCTACTTGATAAGCATATCTAAACTATTATGATTAGAGATGAGCGAGCATACTCGTCCGAGCTTGGTGCTCGTTCGAGTATTACGGTACTCGTAAGTGCTCGCTGCTCGGACGAGTATCTCGCCATGCTCGAGGAAATGGCAACTTCCGCATTGTGCATTTTTGGCGCCTATAAACTCAGCCAATCACAAGGCAGGAGACTCTGCGGTACACCCAGCATCACGTGGGGCCCTTACATGTCGATAGCAGGGGTTGGCTGGCCTGATCAGGTGACCCTGGAATATACTAGTGACTGCCCGCGGTGCTCGGCTCAGATGCTGTCTGGATGTCGTTAGGGATAGAGCTGCTGCCTTTCAGGGAGAGTGTTAGGGCCTGCATTTAGTTCTTTGTTAGGCAGGAGTGATCTCCCAAGAACCCAACAGCCCTTCTAAGGGCTACAAGACATTTTTTTTGTCTCCTGGCTTGGCTGGCTGGCTGGCACTAGTAGTGCAGCTATCGCCATATATAAACCTTTTTTTTTTTTATTGTTATATCTCAGTGATACAAATCCATTTCACACAGCTGCATGGAACCATTCTGTGTGTCACAGTTCAGCTGTTCACTCACTACAATCGGTATTTTCTGTCAAGGTGACACTTTCTGTACGTCACTTAATCCAACAAGGTCTTTTGCTCTCACGTATATAGCTTGATCACAAAAATCTCTGTGCGACATTTGTCTGGGTCGCAGTCAAAATAGCCACCATCAGCAGGGTGTGAGTTAGGTCTACGATAGTTTCTGCATGTCACGTTAAAAAAAAAAACAAAACTAAAAAAAAAAATATGAAAAAAAATATATATAAAAAAAAAATAGTTTCTTTGTTGTTTTAGCTCAGTGATACGAATCCATTTCACACAGCTGCGTGGAACCATTCTGTGTGTCACAGTTCAGCTGTCCACTCACTAGAATCTGTATTTTCTGTCCAGTTGACACTTTCTGTACGTCACGTACAGCAGGCCCATTTATTTATTTATTTATTTTTTTATATAATACACTTATATACAGAAAATGTTGAACCCCAGGGCTAAGGGTCGAGGATAAGGGCGTGAGCGTGGGCATTCAATTACTGCAGGCGGCAGAGGCCGTGGTCCTGGGCAGGGTGAGACAGTACCTGCTAATGAGGGAGCAGGGGAACGCCGCAGAGCTACACTCCCTAGCTTCATGTCTCAACTTACAGGGACAGGTGGTAGAGGACTGTTGAAACCACAACAGTGCGAACAGCTGATGTCGTGGATTGCAGACAATGCTTCAAGTAATTTGTCCACCAGTCAGTCTTCCACGCAGTCCACCCACGTTACCCAAGGGAGCACTTCTCTGGCTCCTCCACCTCAACCTCCTTCCCCCCCAGTCTGCCCCCTCCCAGGAAAATTTGGAATGCGATCCGGCATACTCTCAGGAACTGTTTTCTGGACCCTTCCCAGAGTCACAAACCACTTCTCAGGTTGCTGCTGACCTCGTTCCCGATGCCCAAGTTTTCCAACTGTCGCAGTCTGTGGGTGATGATGATGATGATGACAATGTTGACTTAGTGAAAGAAGTTTGTAAAGAGGTGTCGGACGATGAGGAGACACGGTTGTCAGACAGTGGTGAAGTTGTTGTCAGGGCAGGAAGTCCGAGGGGGGAGCAGACTGAGGAATCGGAGGATGACGAGGTGACTGACCCAAGCTGGGTTGATAAGCCGAGTGAAGACAGTGCTTCTGAGGCGGAGGCGAGAACAGGTTGGAAGAGGCAGTGGTGTGGCCAGAGGGAGAAGCAGGGCCAGAGCTGGTGCATCAGCAGCAACTGTTTCACGTAGTGAAGCTCCCGTGGCGAGGCGTAGATGTTCGCAAGTCTGGAGGTTCTTTAAAGAAAGTGAGGATGACCGACGGACTGTGGTGTGCAACCTGTGCCACACCAGGATCAGCAGGGGTGCCACCACTACTAGCCTAACCACCACCAGCATGCGCAGGCATATGAGTGCTAAACACCCCACTCAATGGAACCAAGGCCGTTCACCACCTCCTGCGGGTCACACCACTGCTCCTTCCCCTGTGTCACTCGCTGCCTCTGCTAGTCAACCCCCCCGCGTCACTCGCTGCCTCTGCTAGTCAACCCCCTGCCCAGGACCCTGGCACGAGCGCCTCCCGCCGGAAAACCACACCTTCGCCTCCACGATCCTCCACAGCGTCCACCAATGTGTCCCAGCGCAGCGTTCAGCTGTCTTTACAGCAGACGCTGGAGCGCAAGAGGAAATACAGTTCCACCCACCCACATGCCCAAGCCCTCAACGTCCACATCTCCAAATTGCTTAGCCTGGAGATGCTGCCCTATAGGCTGGTAGAGACCGAGGCCTTTCGAAATTTCATGGCGGTGGCTGCCCCTCGGTAATCCGTCCCCAGCCACCACTATTTTTCCCGATGTGCCGTCCCAGCCCTACACCAGCACGTGTCACAGAACATCATCCGTGCCCTGACCAACGCGGTTAGTGATAAGGTCCACCTAACCACAGACACGTGGACAAGTGCTGCCGGGCAGGGACACTATATCTCACTGACGGCACATTGGGTTAACTTGGTGGAGGCTGGGACCGAGAATGACCCTGGGGCCGCTCATGTACTGCCCACACCGAGGATTGCGGGGCCTACCTCGGTCACGGTCTCTCAGACATACTATGCCTCCTCTTCCGACCCCTCCTCCTCCTCCACCTCCTCCGACGAATTACCATCCGTGGGCACGGTGCCTTCAGTCGGTATCTCTAGGCGCAGCAGCAGTGCCGTGGGTAAGCGCCAGCAGGCGGTGCTCAAACTGCTGAGCTTAGGTGACCAAAGGCACACCGCCCAAGAACTGTTACAGGGCATCAAGGCGCAGACCGATCTGTGGCTGGCACGGCTGAACCTCAAGCCAGGCATGGTTGTGTATGACAACGGGCATAACCTGGTGGCGGCTCTGCAACTCGGCAGACTGAGACATGTGCCATGCCTGGCCCACGTGTTCAATCTAATAGTTCATCGGTTCCTCAAGACATACCCCAATCTGTCTGATTTGCTCACCAAAGTGCGCCACATCTGTGTGCATTTCCGCAAGTCGACCACAGATGCTGCCACTCTCAGGGCAGCGCAGCGCCGCCTACAACTGCCCGCTCACCAACTGTTGTGCGACGTGCCCACAAGATGGAATTCGACATTAAACATGTTATCCAGAGTTTACCAGCAGCGCAGAGCGATTGTAGACTGCCAGATGTCAACTTCCACCAGAACTGGTAGTCATGTCACTCAGATTCCTCAAGTCTACAATGAAGAGTGGACGTGGATGTCTGATATCTGCCAGGTGTTGAGCAACTTTGAGGAGTCAACACAGATGGTCAGCGGTGATGCCGCCATTATCAGCCTCACCATCCCGCTGCTTTGCCTGTTGAAAAACTCACTGCTCAGCATGAAGTCGGATGCTTTGCGCTTGTCACAAGAGACGGTGGAGGAAGATACGTCGCTTGATAGCCAGAGCACCCTCCGGTCTGTTTCTCAGCGCGTATCGGGGGAGGGGGATGAGGATGAGGAGGAAGAGGAGGAGAATGTCGGCGAGACAGAAGAGGGTACCAGCGCTCAGTTCTTAACTCTTGAGCGTGTATGGGCTGAAGAGGAGGACTTTGAGGAGGAGGAGGAAATGGAGAGTCAGGCCAGTGAGCAGAGGGAATTCGTGCGTGTTGGGACTCTGGCGCACATGGCAGACTTCATGTTAGGCTGCCTATCCCGTGACCCTCGCATTAGAAGCATTTTTTCAAACACCGATTACTGGGTGTTCACTCTCCTGGACCCACGGTACAAGCAGAACCTTTCCACTCTCATCCCTGTAGAGGAAAGGAGTATGAGAGTGAATCAATGTCAACAGGCCCTGGTGCACAAGCTGAAACCATCCTACCCATCTGACGCTGCTAGCGGCAGAGGGCATGGTTCTGTGGGCCAAGTAGCAGGGGAGAGGAGGCGAGCAGGCAGCTTGTCCAGCACTGGCAGGGGAACGCTCTCCAAGGCCTTTGCCAGTTTTATGTCACCCCCAGTCTAGGCAGAGTAGGGGGGAGCTGTACAGAAAGATGGTGAGGGAGTATCTAGCTGACCATACCAACGTCCGGACCGATCACTCTCTATGTGGCCTGAACTGGCACTGTACGCCTTGGAGGTGCTGGCCTGCCCTGCCGCTAGCGTGCTGTCAGAGCGGGTATTCAGTGCAGCTGGTCGCGTCATCATCGATAAGCGCACACGCCTGTCAACTGACAGCGCTGACAGGCTGATGCTTATTAAAATGAACAAAGCCTGGATTTCACCGGAATTCAAATCTCCTCCGGGGGAAAGCAGTTAAAGATTAACATTACTTATGTATCCGATTCCTCTTCTCTACTCCTCCTACTCCTCCTCCTCCTTGTCGTCTTTGTCTAACGCTGACCCAAAAAACGCCATTTTTTAGAGGTCCAACTGGCACTCTTTTACCACAATTTTTCCGGAGGTCCACCTACAGGCCCTCTCTCTAAACAATTTTTCCGGAGGGCCCCCTACAGGCCCTCTCTCCAAACAATTTTTCCAGAGGTCCACCTACAGGCCCTCTCTCTAAACAATTTTGCCGCAGGGCCACATAATGCGATAGACGGGAATCGAACCCAAGTCAACTGCTTGGGAAGCAGCTATGCTCACCACTTTACCACCAACAGCCACAGCAACTGATAAGAACAGATACTAAACTTGATGTTAGCCAACATTTCGACAATCGATAACCCGAAAAGGGTCCGCCGTCAAGCCCGGCGTTCGGCCACCCTGAGCATTTCTCAAGGAGACAGCCTCCAGGCCCTCAACGTCCACATACAGGGCCACGCTAAATTTTTTATGTGCTCTACCTGCTACCGTCGTGTAGCTCGGTCACTCTGACCGAGTCTGACCCTGGGGCCACTCATGTACTGCCCATGCGGAGGATTGCGGGGCCTACCTTGGTCACGGTTTCTCAGACTCACTATGCCTCTTCCTCCAACCCCTCCTCCTCCTCCTTCAAATTACCATCTGTGCTTCACCTCCTGCTACCTCAGTCTAACTTGGTCACTCTGTTGTCACCGCCATGCTGCGTCAGGCTAAATTTTTGGGTGGCTCACCTGCTACCTCATCTAACTTGGTCACTTGTTGGTGTCACCGCTATGCTGTGTCAGGCTTATGCCTGCATCGTGTGGCTGGGGATAGGAGAGGAGTGCCAGCATGGGCATGGGTGATGGACCTTCTTTGCACCTAGTTGGGTGCTTCCCTAACATGTGATGGGCATGTGCCTCACCTTTCTTGGTCTGGGTGAGCACAATTGCCATGAGGGTAACCACCAGGCTTTTGCAGGAGAATTTGGGGTAATGATGGGATTAGGCAGCCTCAGAGGCATCCATGCATGCTGCTCCTGCTGTTTTCTGTCCATTTCCGTGGTGTTTCCATCATTTTCTGATGTTTCCATGTTTTCACCCAGCCTTCCCTAGGCAGAGCCTTAGTCCCCTGCAAAAAATGCTCGAGTCTCCCATTGACTTCCATGGCGTTCGAAACGAGCACCCGAGCACCGGGAAAAGTTTGTCTCGAATAACGAGCACCCGAGCATTTTAGTGCTCGCTCATCTCTAATTATGATTTAAGGTGGATTTACTCGGGCAGATGAACAGCGGATTGTCAGGAAGGAAGCATACCTTCCTGACAGTCGGCTGATCATTAAGAGAAGATGAAGTGCCGCATTTACATTCAGCGATCACCTCCACAGTATGAGGACGAGGGACCGTTATTGTGATCACTCGTCCTTTTAGCTGTATTGTGTCTGGGCAGCAGATCGCTGTTCAGACAGCACAATCTGCTGCCCAGAAAAGATAATTTAGGTGTCTACATGAACAGGATCACCCGATGAATGAGCATTTTGCTCATTGATCAGGTGATCTGCGGCACCTTTACACAGGCAGATTGTTGGGAACAAGCGTTCACAGGAACGTTCGTTCCCGCTAATCTGCCAGTGTAGATGCACTTCTAAATCCACCTTAAGCCTGTCTAGTCAATTTATCAGGCTAATAGTGAGGGGGCATAGGTTAACAACCTTATTTTGCCAAATATAGGAGACTTTATATCTAGTTTCCTGGCAGATATCCCGGGCTATTGAACAAATTATGTTTGTGTAATCAATTTATCAGATATAATATCTAGGGCCAAAGGCTAACAAACAAATGTAGTAAATGACCTGTCTTTTGGAACAGAATGTGGGCATGACTTGTGTAAAGCCTTTGTAAGCTGAGAGGAGTCAATCTTTTAATACAAGTTTCTGCTGCTGCACACACATCGACGCAAGCATTCTCAAATCTATAAAGTAAGAAAGTGTTAATCTGTTTTGTGTATCACGCACTGCTCATTCTTTTTAGTAACCTTGTATGTTTTAATATTTTGCCAAACATTTTAAACTGAATGCGTTTTAAACTTAAGCATTTTATAATTCTTAAAATATAAAAATCTGTTATTTTAATATTTATGATTATTAACCTTTACTCTAATGTAAATTACCTGTTCCACTGAAATGTTTTTATTGTAACTGTAGCATCTAATGTATTGTTTAGCACCACATATAGTTATTTATTTTACTCACTTTGTGGCATGGACATTATTCTTATTATGAGCTATATTCACACACTCATTTTCTTTTACTATACAGTATTTAATGTTTGTATCTATTTCCAGAAGGAATACATTTTAATGCTCTATTTGTTATTTGTAGATGGAACGACAGAATAAGTTAACAAGCTGTGACCTATGTAGTTACTGATTCTGAAATTGGTAATTATATATTACGCTTTTACATAATTTTTTATTCTGTTAACTGTGTGTGAGATTTGATTCCCAAGTGAAAGGTCACTGGTTCAAATCCAGGATAAACCATGAAGAAGATTTCCCAAGAAAAGAGAAGCAGCATCATTGAACTCATCAATAGCGGTATCTCAACCAAGAAAATTGCCAAACTGCATCATGTGAGCTCCATGACAGTTGGAAGAATAAGAAATTAAGTCTGTCCATCCATTCCAAAGCCAAGAGTTGGATGTCCAGGCAAAATATCGGAGTCAACAAGTTGGCTCATGACCAGATCTATCACTTCTGACGTGACAAACACTGCAATGGAGGTGGCTTGTTTGCTTCGTAATAGTGAGATCACAGACTTCCATGCAACACACATTACAAAAGTCTGGAATGGTGGGCCAAAAAAGGTGAATTAGCCTCGACTTCAATATCTTCATAAGAAGCGGTGGCTCGGGTTTGCAAAAAAGTACAAACAGTGGAGAGTAGAAGATTGGAAACTGGTGATTTGTAGCGATGAGATGAAAGTCAATAGACTGGGCTCTGATGGTTCAAATGAGTCTGGAAGAAACTGTCGAGTTCGGTGGAGGAAGCCTGATTATACATGGTTGTTTCATAGCCAAAAGCATTGGATACTTGACCAGGATGGATGGTTGTCTCAATGCTGAGCTATATGGGAGTATCCTACAAAACAAGTTACTTCATACACTCGAGTACTATGACATAGTGTTCAAACAGGACAACAACCCAAAGCATATGCCGAGATTGGCAAAGAAATGGTTCAATGAAGTAGAGGTGCTGGATTGGCCCCTACAGTCCCCAGACTGCAACCCAATCGAACACATGTGGGTAGTGGGAAGAAAAAGCTGTATTCATCCCCAAGTGAGTCGACCAGTATGTACCAACATTGGCAATGTGTAGAAGAGACCTGGGAACAGATTTTGGTTGAGACATGCTTGAATCTGATCGAGAGCATGGCCAGAAGATTTAGGCAGTGTTGAAAGCCAAAGATGGATTTACAAAATACTAACAAAATAATAAATTAAAATTTAGAATTTTAGGAGCAAAACGGCAACAATGCAGTTACATGACAAGAATCTGCATAACTAATCATATGTTAAATGGTTGCAAGACCAATTTATGTATGAGATTGTCTATAAAATTATAAAATGATAGTTTCACATTCAAAGCTATAGTGGATGTTGAGATATGGAGCCTGAAAGAATTGTTACTCTTTTGCTCATCAGTGTGTGTGTATATGTATATGTGTGTGTGTGTATGTATGTGTGTATGTATGTATATATATATATATATATATATATATATATATATATATATATACACACACATATATTCCTTTTTCTTTTTTGGATTTTGAATTTGATGAGACATATTTACTGCCTGCCCAGAGTGCGCTAACACTGGTGACGACATTTTAGAACAGGCTATTCATGGTTAATTTTATATAAATTAACTTGAACATTTATCTGTATAAATGTTGGTTGTGGGGTTAAATAACCTTTTTTATACAGCAATTAAGATCTTTAATGTAAAACCTGATGTAGAAATCAGAAGTGACTCAAAAAACAAAAACAATCCAAAAGGTTAAAAAATTTCAATACTAGCATGTAACAGTAATGAATAATAGCAAAACAGACACTACTTACAGTTGAAACCAAAAGTTTACATACACTATATAAAAAGGCACATATGCATGTTTTTCTCAATATCTGACATGAAATCAGAATAAACCTTTCCTGTTTTCAGTCAATTAGGATTACCATAATTATTATTATTTGCCAAATGCCAGAAATATGAGAGAGAAATGTTTTAAGGCATTTTTATTACGTTCTGCAATGTCAAGGGTTTACATACACTATGATTACTATGCCTTTAACCCCTTCCCAACCAGTGGGAAGGGACTTGCCGCCCAGCGCCGTACATGTACGGTGCGCTGATCCTGCACCCGCCTGATCAGCTGCGGGGACCAGCTGTGCCCAGTAGCCGGACCCCTGCTGCGTACGCCCACATCGGTGTTTTCACCGATGCGGGCGTATTAACCCTCGATGTGCCGCGGTCAGCGCTGACCACGGCACATGCGATGCGGGTGGGAGGAAGGGGAGTCCATCGGGTCCCCGCGCTGCTGTGACGGGGACCCAATGGCTTGAATAGCAGCCCAATGCCTTCCTTAGGCATCGTGGATGCTATCCCTGCTTGCCTGTGTGAAGGGAATCAGACCCCCAAAAGTTAAATAAAGTGGAAAAAAAAGTGAAAAAAAAATAAAGTTTTACAAAAAATAAACGTTTCAAGTAAAAAAAAAGTACACTTTTCCCAAAATAAAGGGGAAAAAAAGAAAAGTATACATATTAGGTATCGCCGTGTCCGTATCAACCGGCTCTATAAAAATATAACATCATCCACCCCGCCAGGTCAACGCAGTAAAAAAAAAAAAAACAGTGCCAAAATGCAATTTTTTGGTCACCTTCCCTCACAAAAAGTGTAATAGCAAGTGATCAAAAAGGCGTATTTAACCCAAAATGTTACCAATCAAACCATCATCTTGTCCCGCAAAAATGATACCCTACCCGAGACAATCGCCCAAAAAATATGGCTCTCAGAAAATGGCAACAAAAAAAAAGATTTTATCATGTTGAAAAATGCAGCGAATGTGTAAAATTTAATAAAAATAAAAATGGTAGACATATTGGGTATCGCCGCGTCCATAACAACCTGCTCTATAAAAATATCACATGATTTGCCCCCTCAGGTGAATGCTGTAAAAAATTTTTTTTAAAAACTATGCCAAAACAGCTATTTTTTTCACCTTCACTCACAAAAAGTGTAATACCAAGCAATCAAAAAGTTTTATGTACCCCAAAATGGTACCAATGAAAACGTCACCTCATCCCACAAAAATGAGCCCCCACATAAGACAATCACTCAAAAAAATAAAGGAAATCAATCCATCAAAATCTGTTCTGCAAAAACCATATGGCGCTCATTCTGTTCTGAGTCCTGCCATGTGCCCCCACAGCAGTTTACCACCACATATGGGGTGTTGCCTTATTCAGGAGAAAATGGGGAACAACTTATGGGGTGCTTTTCTCCTGTTACCCCTTGTCAAAATGAAAAATTTGGGGCTAAAGCAACATTTTATTGGAAGAAATGAAACTTTTGATTTTCATAGCCAAGTGTTTCCAAATTCCGTAAAACGCTTAGGGGGTCAAAGTGGTCAGTACCCCCCTTAATATATTCTTTGAAGGGTGTAGTTTCCAAAATGGGGTCACTTTTTGAGGGTTTCCACTGTAGGGGTACGTCAGGGTCTCTCAATTACAAAATGGTGCCTAAAAACCATTCTAGCAAAATCTGCCTCCAAAATCCGTATGGCGCTCCTTTCCTTCTGACCACTGCCACAAACCCATAGAGACATTTACCACCATATATGGGGTATTTCTGTAAACTGCAGAATTAGAGTAATGTATATTGAGGTTTAGTTTGCTGTTAACCCTTGCTGTGTTGCAAGAAAAAAATTATTAACATGAATAATTTACCAAAAAAGTAAAATTTTGAAATTTTACCCCCATTTTTCCTTTAATTCTTGTGGAACACCTCAAGGGTTAACAAACTTTGTAGCATCAGTTTTTTTTATAATTTGAGGGGTGTAGTTTCTAAAATGGGGTCATTTATGGGTGATTTCCATTACATTTTCAAAATCACTTTATATCTGAATTGGTGCTTAAAAAAATGGTTTTGGAAATTTTGTTGAAAAATTGCTTCTAAACTTCTATGCCTTCTAACGTCCGAAAAAAGTAAAACAACATTTATAAAATGATGCCAACATAAAGTAGACATATGGGGAATGTAAAATAATAACTATTTTTGGAGGTATTGCTGTGTATTTTGAAAGTAGAAAAATTGAAATTTGCAAATTTTCTAATTTTTCAAAAATTTTGCTAAATTTGGTATTCTTTTATAAATAAAAATGAAATATTTTGCCCCAAATTTACTACTGTCATGAAGCACAATATGTGACAAGAAAACAATCTCAGAATGGCCTGGATAAGAAAAGCGTTCCAAAGTTATTACACATGTCAGATTAGCAAAAAATGGCCTGGGCAGGATGGTGAAAACAGGCCCAGGGTTGAAGGGGTTAAACCATTCTGGACTGCCCATATGATGATGTATGTGTTTGGAAGCTTCTGCTAGGTTTGTTGACAACATCTGGGTGAATTAGAGACACACCTGTGGATGTATTTAAATGCACACCTGAAACACATTGATTCTTTGTGTAGCATCATGGAAAAGACTAAAGAAATCAGCCAAGATATCAGGAAGAGAATTTTGGATTTGCACAAGTCTGGCTCAATCTTGAGTGCAATTTCAAGATACCTGAAGGTGCCTCGTTCATCTGTACAAACAATTATAATTAAGTACAAACGAGATGCGAAGGTCCAACCATCATACCACTCAGGAAGGAAATGAGTTCTGTTTCCCAGAGATGAACGTGCTTTGGTCCGACATGTACATATCAACCCAAGAATAAAAGCAAAAGACCTTGTGAAGATGATGGCGGAAGCTGGTAAGATTGTGTCAATATCCACAGTGAAACGAGTACGGTATTAACATGGGCTGAAAGGCCACTCTGCCAGGAAGAAGCCATTACTCCAAAAGAAACCTAAAAAAGCCAGATTAATGTTTGCAAATGTACATAGGAACAAAAACCTACATTTTTGGAGACATGTTCTGTGGTCTGACTAAACTAAAATTGAACTTTTTGGCTATAATGACCATCATTATGTTTGGAGGAAAAAGGCAGAAGCTTGGAAGCCTAAGAACACCATCCCAACTGTGAAACACGGGGAGGCAGCATCATGTTGTGGGGTGGTTTTGCTGCAGGAGGGACTGGTGCACTTCATAAAATAGATGGCATCATGAGGAAAGAAAATACTGAAGCAACATCTCAAGACATCAGCCAGGAAGTTAAAGCTTGGGCGGAAATGGGTCTTCTAAATGGACAATGACCAAAAGCATACTGCCAAACTGGTTACAAAGTGGCTTAAGGATAACAAAGTCAACGTTTTGGAGTGGCCATCACAAAGCCCTGATCTCAATCCTATTGAAAATGTATGGGCAAAGCTGAAAAGGCAGGTGCGAGGAAGGCGACCAACAAACATGGCTCAGTTACACCAGTTTTGTCAGGAGTTATTAAAACCCTTCTGTTTCAGGGTATACCTCTAGTTCACCGCTCGTAGATGCACCCACCCCGAATACCCAGACTATACCCCAATGTGATTGTGTTAGGGTGGTGAGACTAATGTCAGCTGCTCACTGTGATACAGTAGATATTGTCCTATTTTCGCAGGACCTCAGTTGCTACATCACACTTCCACCCCAATCATTCCGCAGGCAAACATATAGATACTGAGATGGCAGAGCAATTGTTAGCTCGTCTTGACAACTCAGCTGTGCAGTTATTTGATGCAAAATCCTGCTCGTTACATCAGACATGCCACTTAGAATCTTTCATTCAGTCATACTGCTCACACACTGGGGAAAGCGGCTCTATTCTCAAAAAACTGTTAGGATAATGCTCCCTGCCTACAACATATTGCTCAACGCGTTTCTATGCTGGATATTAATCCAGCTTGTCATCAGGAGCCTATGGAGTACATAGAGGAGAGCAGATTTACAGGACACTGCACACCACTGATGGCGTGCGCGCAGCGAAACGAGCCTCTGGCACTAGAATGGCCATAGCGCGGGCGCCTCCCGCGTGACCTTTAAATGGAGAGATGCTCCACCCCTGTCGAGCCCACTTACAGGAACCAATCAAAAGACGGATGGAAGTACCATCCCTCCTCCTGTATAACGATGCATCGCTTACAACAAAGGATAGAAGTGAGGTAATTGTGATACATGGTTCAAAGGGAACCTATAAACACAAGAGAACATCAGCATATATATAGTAATGGACCGTTTGCCCCCATCTTAGTCTAGAGGAAATCTCCTTATAATTATGGGGTTACGTAATGTCAAGGTACTATATAGCTAATATTATCCAAAGCAGGAGATCGAATTCCTAATTACAGTATATTGACCTGATATGTCAGATCGTTTTTATGGCCCAAAATATAAAAAGTAAAAATGATAAAGGGAAAATACAACAAGTGGAGTCTTGTTGATTCCCTACTGTACAAACCCCCCCTTCTTTTTGGGGAGCAGGTGGTGAGACAATGTATGATGGAAAGTAGCAGATGAACAGCTGTCCAATGCTATTAAAGTCTAATCACACAGATATAAAAGGGCCTCAAGTGTTGTTATCCAGAAAATCAACATTTACTAATAAGACCCAGCTACAGTGTATAGTGGATAAAAAATGGACATCCACTTTATTCAATAAAACATGTGAAGGAAATGAAATCGTTGAGGCCCTTTGGTTTCACAGTATCCAATGTGAAAATCCAATGAGCCTCTTTCCTGAGCAGTAATGTGTCAATGTCCCCTCCTCTGGGTGACATCCTCACATGTTCGATACCCTGCAATGGGGGTATCATCCTTATTTCTTGATGTTAAGTAGATGCTCCCCTATACGCCTTCTCAATTCACGTTTAGTTTTTCCCACGTATTGTACTTTGCACATACATGTGGCCACATAAAAAACACCTATTGTCCCACAATTTATAAAGGACCTGATGTTGTAGTTGCGTCCCGTTACAGAGCTTGTGACCAAGTCACCCTTTAAAATAGCTCTACATGCCACACACTTCCCACATTTGAAGGTGCCATTAGGTATTCCTGATGCCAACCATGTTTTCGATATGGGGGTATTGAATGCACTGTGGACTAATCTGTCCCGTAAATTTCCGCCACGGCGATAAGTAATTTGTGGGTAATCCCCAACTAGATGACCCACATCGGGATCAGATTTTAAAATGTCCCAATATTCAGATAAGAGGGAACGGACTTCCCTATGTGCATTGTCGTAAGTGCCTATGACACGTGCCTTAGTATCCTCCAACATCCTGTCCTTAGGGTGTAGTAGGTTTTCCCTTTCGCCTGCCATTGCATGCTGATATGCCTCTCTCAATGGGGACATGGGGTAGCCTCTTTGTAGGAATCTGTTCTGGAGGTCTTTGGCAGATTGTTTAAAGTCTGACCATTCAGAGCAGTTCCTCCTCACTCTCAAATACTGTCAAATAAGGTAAATGGTACCAAATATTAATGAAATGTATGTAAACTTTTGACTTTGCAGAAAGTAATAAAATTCCTTACAACATTTTCTCTCTCTCATATTTCTGGAATTTGGCAAATAATAATGATGGTAATCCTAATTGACCAAAAACAGGAAAGGTTTATTCTGATTTCATGTCAAATAATGAGAAAAACATGCATATGAGTAGTATAGAATACATACTAGTCAACCACCAGTTTAGACCCCGCCCCTAGATGCCAAAACCCCAGTCGTCAACATCCTCTTGTGACAGGTCCCCACGCCCCTTGGCTCCCCCACAGTGTAAAATATCTGGGCATGTCTAAAGTACAGCTTACATTATATTATCATGGCAGATGCTTGCCTGGACCTGTCTAGAGCCCCCCACTCAGCACACACCCTTAATGTCGATATACAAAAAAGCAAAACGGCAGAGTTTTAAAAGTTTATTGAGCACATAAGCAAAGTGCAGAAATGCTACGATGTTACAATACATATATAAATTCAGATGTTAAATGCATTATGCTTTCATGTTATAGCCATGCTGATATACTAAATTCCTTAACAACTTCCCACAACCTGTTAAATGCATTATGCTTTCATGTTATAGCCATGCTGATATACTAAATTCCTAAACAACTTCCCACAACCTGTTAAATGCATTATACATCTAAATGTTTTGTGGCAGATGCTTGCCTGGACCTGTCTAGAGACCCCCACTCAGCACATATCCTTTAATGTCGGTATACAAAAAAAAACAAAACAAAACAAAACAAAAGGCAGAGTTTTAAAAGTTTTATTGAGCAGATAAGCAAAGTACAGAAATGCTACGATGTTACAATACATATATAAATTCAAGCACTCATGTTACAGCAACGGTCATAAAGTAAATATTTAAAAATACGTTTTGCAGAGTTACACTATACAATACATCAATAATATACACATAATCAGTATTTACAAGCTTAACCAACTAGATTGTAGCATTGGTGCGTTCTTCTTTTAGGTAGCAAACTCCCCTGTCTTATCCCCGTAGGTGTGAAGGGTTGGTCAGGAGAGTGCGATTAGGCAAGTCACTTATAGATGGATCATTCAGGTTTGTTTTTAAACCGTCCAGAATCTCTCTTGTAGATGAATTACCCACAACAGTAGACAGCATATTTATGTCAGCCATGGCATGCATAAATGCAACCCAGACTGGCGGATTTTTGTTTCTTGGCACTCTGTGGCTTTGAGGCGCACAGCGCACAGGGGTCCATCATGTTAGAACCAAGAATAACATCACCCTTATAAATAAATTCGCCTTTATCATTCCACGATGTAACTTTGGCATTCTGCTTCATCCTATTTAACAAAAGTTCAACATTTTTCTTAAAACGGGGGTTGACATGTGATACAATTTCAAGGACCGAATCGCTTTTATCAGCGGCTGTATTTGGCAATTGTTGATGACCAGGATCAAATTAATTAACAAGGTTTAAAGTCGCTAGCTCTTTAGTCTCCTGTTTAGCAAGAACCAAGTATCTTTGCATTATATCTGTGTATCTTTTAATTTTCACATCATCCGGTAAGTCAGAGTTGTGTAAAATACCGCTAATTTCATCATCCAAGCGTTGTATCACGCTCTGCCTTACATCGGATGGTGATGTAAAGACCTGACTCATCTTCTTGAGAGCGTGTTTCGGCACCAAGTACATTTTCTCCGCATGATCCATTATTTGTTAAAAAGCAAGCTTGTTATTAACGGAATTGCAAACCCCAATAGCGGACCTATGAATCCACCCGTCTGGTTCACTAAGCGCTTCTTTTTCTTTATACTTGTTGCTTTATCACACAGCCTCCTTATGGCTTTATACCAGTTCTTTAGAATCTTTTTCTGACGCTCCTTTAGCGGAATTCGTCCTTTTAGGATATTTAAGGCTACCTCAGCTATGGTCGCTATTAAATCATCGCTCGTGTGGCGCAAAATAGATTTTCTGACAGAAGGAGTTGCTTTTACAAGCGTTTTTAAGAGAGCCCAATTACGGCGTAATCTCTCCGACATCCTGGCACTGCTATGTAGGTGTCCTAGAATGCACGTAGCCTTCTAAATCTCACTTTTTAAAACTATTTCTCTTCTGAATATACACAGCCGGCAAAGCTGGCGGTAAGAAACCCGACCTTAAACAAAGTTCCTCAGGGGTATTCGCCCTTAAATCTACTAGCAGGTGGCCATAAGGCTCCCACGTAGCGTCCTCAAAAGCCTCCAAAAAGAAATGTGTTTTCCCAGGATACATTTGTCTCGCTAATGTTAGGATTTGCAATTTATCACGCGGGTTATTAAATAGAACCATGTACTTGGTGTTTAAATTTATCGTTCTAGTCTTTTTACCTTGACAAAATATGTTCTGCACCAGATACAATATACTTAGATTTCTATGATGCACATACTTGGTGAATGCCTTTTCAAGCTCGCTGTTTACACTAGCGGTATCCATAAGATCATCAACAATATTGAAATTTACCTTGTTGGGCGGGAATAACTCATCATCTACAAACGTTTGCGGTAGGCCTTCAATAAACCTGATGTTTGGAAAGAATAGAGAAAAGTTCGTCATAAAGTTTTTGCCAGCATGCATAAAACCAAAACAATATTATTGGGCTTGTGTGATAAATGTGTGTCAGTATATTCTAGCAGTTTTCTTACAAAATAACTCTTTCCAAAACATTCTCGTTGTAAAATCGCGCGAAGGTGGCCTTTCAAAAACAGGATCCAGGAGCTTCTTAAAAAGAGCAACTAATTCACCTGAAAAAGAACGGTGTAACTGTCACCACAGCATTAGAACCCGAAAGGTAGTGTGGTAAAATCGTCTCGCAGACGCCTCTTTGTATATACAAGCCTCTGAGTTTTGCGCAACGGTCTCAATCTGCCACAAGTCTTATTTCTAACAAACCTGGTTGCCTCCACAGGATATAAATTTCTGGGATTCAAGATTATGGTTGAGGATGTAATCCAAAACCAGATCCTTTAGGCTTGTCAAAATTAATATCCCTCGCCATTAGCAACGTTTAGCGTGATCCCCTTAACCTTTAAACCGTTCTTACCGTGTATTCAGTTTGTTACCCATAGGATTTTGGACCTGTAGATACAAACTCTGTGATGTATGTGTTATCTGGTATTTCGCTGGTCAATTCACCCAAATAATCGCCTAAAGGGGGAGCCAGTCAACTTCACGATGAACAAAATGACAGAATCTGTGTCGTGATAAAGACACCTTTCCTGCAGTCTGTCCAGAAGGGAGTAGAGTTCTAGTCTGGCATAGGCCATTGTAAACATGCTCTAAAAATGTTTGTGTTTTTGTGATTGTGTGATGTCCTTTGCGCAACCAATTGACTTATATTTAGTAAATACCCACTCAGAATTAAGTTAATCTATGCCAGACAAGGCTAAAATTAACCAATTGTCTGAGCTGAAACAAAACATCACTTCTCGTTTCGAGACATCTCTGAGAAGACCAGAGAGTCCGTTCCTGAAAACCCCAGAGAGGCCATTTCCATTCCAGACTGCTCTGACAAGACCTGATAGTTCATTCTGACTATATATGGTCGGATGGGCGGCTGAATGAAATGTGTAAACGTAAACAGGGTCTTTTTAAAAGCCTCAAAGTCTTTAAAAAGGGCTCTGAAAACGTTGTTGGTCTCTAAGAGATCTTTACCCCTCAGGAAGCGCCAGAAGGGCTAACAGGGCAAAACTCCAGACACAACGCAACAACAAAGACGCAGCAATACGAAAAAGACTATGACAATCTCTTAGAAGGCCCTAGCGGTGCAGGTTTGAATGACGGAGTATACACACCTGAGATTGACACGCGCTGTTATGACGCGCCTCTAGAAGGTGGCGACACTACCCCACGTGCCTCACAAACCCGTCCACAGAGGTGGCCACATGCCAGATCTATACATCCTGTACCCCGTCCAATATTACCATCGTCAGACAACGTTCTTCATCAAGCAGACAACCCTGTGATACTAGACCACCAGTTTCACAACGAGAGAGATCTAATTTGGTTTAACGGCGTTGAATATATCGATCACTTTAGGTTTAAGAATTTAGAACGTATACAATCGTTTGTAGCTGCTCTGGGGGCTGTGCATGATGCCATTCAATCTTTACTGAGAGAGATATTAACCCAGGTGATTTTGTTCAGTTAAGACTCGAAGGTGGCCATGCCTTAGATGCGATTTATTATACAAAACAGTCGCGAGAGACCTTTAGCGCAGAGACGTTTCTCAACGCGGTTGCAGCTGCTCTCCACCAGAGTAACACTGAAATCCTGTCTTCACAGTAGCTCAAACTTGTGGTTATAGCCATTAGAAATCGACAGGGGGGGGGGGTGGGGGGGGGTGAAACGCCGCTTTAAATCCATCGTCTACAGTAAGATTATTCAGCAGAAAAAGCGGTGGCTATATGACTTTAATAATGACGACTCTAATTTGCATCTTATCTTGCGACTAGCTTATGCGCTCTGATAGCCGGTGGTGATGCTGATGATGCTACTTTATTGTCGTGGGCTAGACAGATACACACTGATTTGGGTATTCCTGATAATGAGTTGGTTAGTTTCAGCGGTATAGATGCTTTCGAGAGTCACCTTGACATTGCCATTAAGATCTTGTACCACACTCGTGGTGACTGGCGCTATTTTCATACTGGTAAAAAAACCTATTGAAAAGACTGTGTATATTCTGTATCATGACGGACATTACTACGGTATCAAAAATGTGAAGGGTTTTATCGGTGAGTCGTACTTCTGTGAAAAGTGTAGTTCTGTGTTTCACCACAAAGACAACCATTCGTGTCAATATTTCTGCAGGGCTTGTCAAAGAGACGATTGTGGTGAGAGCGTTGAGCGACAGCCGCGGTGCCCTACATGTCGTGTGTTTTGTCGTTCGAACGCGTGTTTAGATCGCCACAACCAGTTGGCTAGAGAAAAGCTTGAGTTTTGTAGGCTTAAAACGTTTTGTGATCGTTGTTGTCGTTTTGTGTACAATAGAGAGGATAAGCACAAGTGTAATGGTTTGCGTTGCAACGTTTGTGGCGCCCTCATGTATAAATTCGATGATCGTCTTTGCTATATGCAACCTTACAAAGTAAAGAAAGAGACTGATCTATATATATATACGTTCCCAATTACATTTATGCCACAATGTTGTACGGCGCTAATTCCTGGGAGTTTGAGGGCAAAACCTGTACACGGGAGTTTGTTAGCTTCTTTACCAGTGGAAAATTTGCGGGCTATACTTTGATAGCTCATAATGCCGGTAGGTACGACGGGTACTTTATTGTTAAGGAGTTGATTAATGAAAAGGTGCGTGTGTAAAAATGGTTACTCAAGGTGGGCGACTTTTGTGTGTGACGCTGTGACCTGCCTGACTTGAAATTAAGGTTCATAGATTCCCTTAACTTCCTACCAATGAAATTAAGCCGATTAGCAGAAGCGTTAGGGTTCTCGGTATCATAGGGTCATTTCCCCCATTTCTTTAACACCGAAGAAAATCAAAACTATGTGGGATCCTTACCGGGTGTTGAGTATTACGGTGTTGAATATATAATGCCTAGTGACAAAAAGGATTTCTTGGAGTGGTATGAGACGCAGAAAAGCACTACTTTTGATTTTAAGGAAGAGTTAAAATCGTATTGTAAGCAGGACAGTCATGTTTTGAGACAGGCCTATGAGCGTTACAGAGAGCGTGTGATGGAGATGACTAGAAAAAAGGTGACAAAATACTGTAAGCGAGGAAAGAGAAATGTTGTAACTACCCAAAGCATCGATTCTTTTTCAGCTCATCACGCTGGCATCTGTATGTATGGCTATGTACAGGTTTAAGTTTCTCCCCAAAAATACCATAGCCATTTTACCAGCCGACAACTACCACAAAACTAAAAAAGCGTTACTCATCACCGGCTATTCAGTGGCTCATGTATGTAGCGCACACTGAAACCATTGACATTCAGCACGCTTTGAGAGGGGTGTGAAAAACAAGTTGGCAAATATTTTCTAGATGGATATGCCAGTGTTAATGGGGTGCACATAGCGTATGAATTTCATGGATTCTTTTACCACGGGTGCCCCATCTGCTATAACGAAAATGACACCAATGGTGTTACAAACACAAGCTACGGTCAGTTGTACCACACATTCTTCATTAGAAAACGTTTTCTACAGAGCTTTGGCTACGTAGTAGTGTGCGTGTGCTTTGGGAACATGAGTGGAATGAAATGGTAGAGAAAGATTCTAGACTTCAAGCATTCCTCCTTAACATGCGGTTCCCAATACCTCTAGATCCTTGTAAAGCGCGCTTTATGGCGGTAGGACTAACGCCATAAAGCTCTATCACAAACAGGCTGAAGGGGAGAGTATACATTACTACGATTTCACAAGTCTTTATCCCTTTGACAACAAAAACAAAAACGTATCCGGTAGGCCACCCCAACATCATTTATGACAATTTTTGCATACATAAAAAATTACTTTGGTATTGCCAGAGTTAAGATTTTTTTATAAATGAACAATAAATTAATGTTTCCCCTTTGCAACACCTTCGCCACAAACTCCATGACGGATGTCTGCATGCATAGTGATGAACAGCGCTCTCTGACAGGTGCTTGGTGTATGATAGAATTAGAGGTAGCTTTGGAGAAGGGGTACAAGATCGCAAAGATCTATGAGGTGTGGCATTTTTCCCAACACGACGGACAAACTGTTTGCGACCTACATTGAACTCCGTCTTAGGGACAAGCAGGAGTCATCGGGCTATCCGAGCTGGTGTACAGATTCTGATAAGCAAAAAGAATACATCGAGGCCTTTCTTGAAAGAGAAGGTGTACAATTAGACCCCGCAAATATTGCTGTGAACCCCACGAAAAGACAGATCTCTAAACTTTTTCTTAAATTCATTATGGGGGAAGTTTGCTCAGAGATCTAATTTACCCTGTACAACTATCGTGAATAACCCTGATGACCTCTTTCGCTATGTCTTTCTACCATACTACGAGGTTTCTTGTCTGAATTTTATCGATGATGAAACCGCGACGGTCAATTGGAAATACGCAAAAAGGACATCACACAATCAACAAAAACACAAACATTTTTTATAGCATGTTTTACAACGGCCTATGTCAGACTAGAACGACACAGATTCTTTATCACAACACAGATTCTGTCATTTTTGTTCATCGTGAAGGTGACTGGCTCCCCCCTTTAGGCGATTATTTGGGTGAATGTACCAGCGAAATACCAGATAACACATACATCAGAGAGTTTGTATCTACAGGTCCAAAATCCTATGGGTACAAACTGAATACCGGTAAGACGGTTTTAAAGGTTAAGGGGATCACGCTAAACGTTGCTAATGCGAGGGATATTAATTTTGACAGCCTAAAGGATCTGGTTTTGGATTACACCCTCAACCGTAATCTTGAAACCCAGA
>ONZH01007216.1:0-29415 GCA_900303285.1 Rhinella marina
AAATGTCGCACAGAGATTTTTTTGATCAAGCTATATACGTTACAGCAAAAGACCTGGTTGGATTAAGTGACGTACAGAAAGTGTCACCTGGACAGAAAATACGAATTGGAGTGAGTAGACAGCTGAACTGTGACACACAGAATGGTTCCACACTGCTGTGTGAAATGGATTTGTATCACTGAGCTTAAACAACAAAAAAACTATTTTTTTATATATTTTTTTTAATATTTTTTTTGTAGTTTTGTTTTTTATGGAACGTGACGTGCAGAAACTATCGTAGAGCTAACTGACACCCTACTGACGGTGTCTATTTAGACTGCGACCCAGACAAATGTCGCACAGAGATTTTTGGGATCAAGCTATATACGTGACAGGCAGCAAAAGACTTGGTTGTATTAAGTGACGTACAGAAAGTGTCACCTGGACAGAAAATACGGATTGGCGTGAGTGGACAGATGAACTGTGACACACAGAATGGTTCCACGCAGCTGTGTGAAATGGATTTGTATCACTGAGCTAAAACAACTAAAAAACTATTTTTTTAAAATTTTTTTGGGAGTTTTGTTTTTTTTGGAACGTGACGTGCAGAAACTATCGTAGAGCTAACTGACACCCTACTGACGGTGGCTATTTAGACTGCGACCCAGACAAATGTCGCACAGAGATTTTTGGGATCAAGCTATATACGTGACAGGCAGCAAAAGACTTGGTTGTATTAAGTGACGTACAGAAAGTGTCAACTGGACAGAAAATACGGATTGGCGTGAGTGGACAGATGGACTGTGACACACAGAATGGTTCCACACTGCTGTGTGCAATGGATTTGTATCACTGAGATATAACATAAAAAAAAAGGGGGTTATATATGGCGATAGCTGCACTACTAGTGCCAGCCAGCCAGCCAAGCCAGGAGACAAAAAAAAAATGTCTTGTAGCCCTTAGAAGGGCTGTTGGGTTCTTTGTGGGTGATTCCTGCCTAACAGAGAACTAAATGCAAGCCCTAACACTCTTCCTGAAACGCAGCAGCTCTATCCCTAACGACATCCAGATGGCATCTGAGCCGAGCACCTCGGCCAGTCACTAGTATATTCCAGGGTCACCTGATCAGGCCAGCCAACCCCTGCTATCGACATGTAAGGGCCCCACGTGATGCTGGGTGTACCGCAGAGTCTCCTGGCTTGTGATTGGCTGAGTTTATAGGGACCAAAAAAGCACGATGCGGAAGTTGCCATTTCCTCGAGCATGGCGAGATACTCGTCCGAGCAGCGAGCACTTACGAGTACCCTAATACTCGAACGAGCACCAAGCTCGGACGAGTATGCTCGCTCATCTCTATTCCTGACCTGTGTCTAGCTTAGGAAGGTTTAGCGTGTGTAACCAAGCGTCAATTTTCCGCTTCCTCTCTTCTATTGTTTGAGCATCTGATGAGGACTTTAAGTTATACAGTTCACTGTAGAAGGTACAGAATCTCTTAGCTATATGTTCTGTGGTGCGTAAGATTTTTGCATCTTGTGACTGAATCATAGGGATAAATGCCTTAGCTTTCTGCTTTCTTATGTCAGATCTAAAACTTAGACGCCTTGTCCCCGTGCGCATAGTATTTGAATTGGGAGTTTAAGAAAGATTTAGCCGTGTATGCATTTAAGAGATTTTTTAGATCATTTCTAGCCTTGGTAAGGGTTTCTAAATCAGTTGATGATAGGGTCTGCTTATGTGTGGCTTCTAGTGTCTGTATAAGTTATTATAGGTCTACAATCTTTTTCTGTCTTTTTTTTTTGTGTATATAGGAACCCAGAGCTATCAGGTGACCTCTTAGCACTGATTTGTGTGCTTCCCATAATATTCCCTTAGAGATATCTGGTGTGTCATTTAGACTAAAGTAGTTGATTATGTGGCGTTGCATTTGCAATACATTATCTTTAGTATTAAGCAGAGTGGTGTTGAGGCGCCAACTTCCTGATCTTCTATCAAGACCTGATAAGTTATATTGAAGAAAAACTGGAGCATGGTCAGAGAGTACTATATTACCTATCTGAATTTTGGAGCACAAGTGTAGTTGTTGTTGTGGGGTGAATAAGTAATCTATACGGCTATAAGAGTTGTGACATTGGGAGTAATATGTATAATCCCTATCTTCTGGGCAGAATTGTCTCCAGACATCTGCCAATGCGCATTCTTGTAGGTCTGATTTTATAAGTGATAGTGCTATGTGAGGAAGCGCAGATTGTTTTGACGATGAATCTAGGTGTGGTTGAAGCGTGATATTAAAATCACCTCCAAGTATTATGCACCCTTCCGCAAAGTCTCCGAATTTGGCTAGTGTATGCTTAATCCATTCAGCTTGATGGACATTCGGGGCGTATAAGTGTACAGTTGAGCACCAATGACACCTTTCAAAAATAGATACCTCTCATCGGAATCTAAGAGTTCTGATCGCACCTCAAAAGGAATATTTTTGTGAATTGCTATGCTTACTCCTCGGGAAGCAGAGCTTCGGGAGGTACTATGAAACCACTTGTCAAATGCCATATGATTTAATGTGGGAACATGTCTAGTGCGAAAATGTGTTTCTTGCAAAAATGCAATTCCTACCTTATGTTTTAGTAGATGCTTACAGATTTGATTCCTCTTTGACGGTGCATTCAGACCTCTGACATTAAAGGTACAGATTACAGTATTAGCCATTTTCTGTGCATATTGAGTAGAAAAAAGTGTTATTAACAACAAACATTCAGAGCATATACAAATCATAACCTGCAATTTCAGTGCATATAAGTTACCTTTGTCTATTTTCATATGGATATGGATATTGTTGGTGAGAGAATGTGTCCCTGTGGATACTAAGAAATCACCTTATCTCAGGAGTATGAGCCCCTGTCTACCCTGCATGTCTATGCTCATGACCTTAAAACCAAGAACTGGTAACTCAATAAACAAGTATAATAAGTATAACAGTGTAAACAAAAGAGATATGCACTCTAATGTTACTACAGCAATGCGTACATCTGTGAATGTCTTAAAAGGAGGTCTTGACGCCTGCAAAATTGCCATAGCAATAAGTAGAGATAGTGGTTGAAAGTTAGAAAATATGCATTGTATATGGAATGTTAATATGTGTGAACAAACTGTAGAGAGGATAAGATGTGTTATGTGGGGGAGAACTTTTTATCTAGTAAACCTATAACCATTTCCAGGCATATGTTGAGAACCTCTTAGTATGCCATTTTTAAGAGTAATACTTTACAGAGAGTCCCTGTAGTCAGATGTCTTCTCTGTTGATAGTAGGCAGTTGGTTCAGTCTCCTCGGGGTCATTCTCAGTGGGGTGTTCTTCCCTCTAGGCCTTCTGTAATTGACTACTGGAGTCCATGGTTCCCACTTGCGGGCAGTGGCGTAGCTATAGGGGTCGCAGCGGTCGCAGTTGCGACCGGGCCCCTAAGCCAGGGGGGCCCGAGTGCCCCCCTTGCCACTTGCAGGGCCGCACCGCCAATTAGCCAGGTGCGGCGCGCCCTGCAGAGGGAGATGAGCGCTTCCATTATGGAAGCGCTCATCTCCATAGTCCATCTGTATCGCCGTCCTCAGGACGGCGATACAGATGACTGTATTGTACTGGGGCAGGGGAGGGAGAGGTGTCTCCCCTGCCCGTTCCTCTGATAGGCTGCAGGCACTGGGCCTGCAGCCTATCAGAGGCCGGCTCAGGCGGCGCGATGACGTCATCGCGCCGCCTGAGCCGTACAGCGCGGGACACAGGCCAGAAGAGGCCTGCATCGCATCGCTGCTGGAGGTAAGTATAAGTGTTAATTTTTTTTTTATTATTTTACTGGCACATGGGGGCTTTTGGGGGCATTTTACTGGCACATGGGGGCACTGGGGGGCATTTTTACTGGCACATGGGGCACTGTGGGCATTTTACTGCACTGGGGGCATTTTTACTGGCACAATGGGGGCACTGGGGGCATTTTTACTGGCACTGGGGGCATTTTTACTGGCACATGGGGGGCACTGGGGGCATTTTTACTGGCACATGGGGCACTTGGGGCATTTTTACTGGCACATGGGGCACTGGGGGCATTTTTACTGGTACTGGGGGCATTTTTACTGGCACATGGGGGCACTGGGGCATTTTTAACTGGCACTGGGGGCATTTTTACTGGCACATGGGGGCACTGGGGGCATTTTTACTGGCACATGGGGCACTGGGGGGCATTTTTACTGGTACTTGGTGGCATTTTTACTGACATGGGGCACTGGGGGCATTTTTTACTGGCACAAGGGGGCACTGGGGGCATTATTACAGTCACTGGGGGCATTTTTAACTGGTATGGGGGCATTTTTTCTGGCAATGGGGGGCACTGGGGCATTTCTTACTGGCACAAGGGGGCACTGGGGGCATTATTTACAGGCACTGGGGCCATTTTTACTGGTATGGGGGGCATTTTCTGGACATGGGGGCACTGGGGCATTTCTTACTGGCACAAGGGGGCACTGGGGGCATTATTACAGGCACTGGGGCCATTTTTACTGGTATGGGGGGCATTTTCTGGCACATGGGGGCACTTGGGGCATTTCTTACTGGCACATGATTTTTGGGGGGGAATCAATGGGGGGAACTTCTGGCGCATTATGGGGCATTTCTTACTGGCACATAATCTGTGTGGTACTAGTGGCACAGTACTGGGGGTGGTAGGATGATTTGTCCAGAAGATGGGAGGATGATGGAAAAGTAGTAAACTAAGATTTTTTTCTGTCAAACTGCAGACATGAGAAATGGCTGAAAAATGGCGTCTGGTCTGAAAGGAGAAGATGAGGAAAGAGAAGATGTACATCCGAGGAGACGTCACTGGATGTACGAGGTATGGGCGCTGTATTATACTGGATGTAAGAGGTATGGGGCGCTGTATTATACTGGATGTAAGAGGTATGAGGCGCTGTATTAGGCGGGGGGGGGGGCAGGGGCCCAAGCTGAACTCTTGCACCAGGGCCCATGAGCCTTTAGCTACGCCCCTGCTTGCGGGATAGATGGTAGAGGGGCAATATCTTGGGCTATATTCCAATCTTGAATCTCCAACGCCTCGATATCGAGAAAATCATACATTCTCTGTAGATCTGCTGTTGATCTGATCACCATCTTCCTGCCCGGTGTATTTATTAGCAGGCCAAAAGGATGAAGCCATCTGTAGGTGATTTTTCTCCTCCTCAGGACTTCCAACAAAGGACGCAGATGGTTCCTCTTTCTCAGGGTCATGGGAGACAGATCTTGATAAATTGTGACCACTGAGCCTTCAATAGGAGGTAGTGGAGATGTTCTAGCCGCAGATAATATCAATTCTTTCGTTTTATAGCTGGACATACGGCATATGACGTCTCTTGGATTTTCATTTGGTTGAGGAGGTGGTCTGAGAGCCCTGTGAGCTCTGTCCATATTCAGATCTGTTGTCGTTGATCCAATGATGGCGGTAAAAAAGGTGGTCAACGTAGCTTCTAAACCTTCAGGTAATACGGATTCCGGGATCCCCTTGAGCCTGAGGTTATTCCTCCGTCCCCTATTATTTTGCTCTTCTATCAAAGAGTACAGGTAACTTACATGTGCTTGGCTAGTGACCAAGTTCCTCGCCACTGCTGTGTTAAACTCTGTTCCCACTGCTTGGGCCTGCTCCAGTGCCTCCACTCTCCCATTCATCTGACGTAAGTCCTGTTTTATATCTTTTAGTTACGTGATAAGGGGTTCTAAGGAACTAGCTAGCAGAGACTTCAGAAAAGTTTTAGAGATAACCTGATCCTCTTCGCTGTGTCGGTCCTCTAGATCGCTTTCATGTTCAGCTTCCGTGCCGTCCTCTGTGTGCGAGGCGGGAGGATTTTGCTTCGGCGGCGCCATCTTGCCTTGCTGGTACGGTGCTGTTGAAGCGCTTCTCCTGATAAAACGCTCAATTTCTCCTTGGGCTAGTGTAGATTTACCCGGTCCTGGGGTGTCTTGGACCTATCTTTCGAGGTTTTGCCCATTTTGTGCAGGTTTGGCAGCTTTTTTCAGCCTGGATTGGTTAGGTCTGCAGCAGAGCTCAGCGCCAAGCGTGCATCCGGCTCTGCGGCATAGCTCTGCGCCAGGTGTATATCCCCTTAAATAAATGACCCCTTTAATTTATTGAGGAAATGGTCAAATATCACATGTCTGTGAGTGGAAAATTATGTGAACCTTTAGGATTAGGTGATAATCTGAAGGTAAAATTAGAGTCAGGTGTTTTCAATCAATGGGATAACTATCAGCTGTGAGTGGGCAACCTGCTTTATTTAAAGAACTGGGATTTATCAAAGTCTGGTTATCACAAAATGTTTGTGGAAGTATATCATCGCATAAACAAAGTAGATTACTACTAGGACCTCAGAAAAAGAGTTGTTGATGCTTATCAGACTGGAAAAAGTTACAATCTCTATCTCTAAAGAGTTTGCACAGCACCAATCCAAAGTCAGATAAATTGTAGAAAATTCAAGAGCAATGAAGATCATATAAAGAGCAAGATGTGTAATAGACTGAAAGATCACAAAGGAACCCAAGGTAACTTCTAAGTAACAAAAGACCTTTCTTCCACTAGCTAATGTTAATGCCAATATCAGATCTGCAGGGTCCAACTCCAGGCACCTCAACAGATTAGCCATTTTCACATGCTCTGGCTTCAGAATCATTGACAAGAACTTCACAGTACCATCTTCTTGAATGGGGACAGTGTTGCAGTTACCAGACTTGACTACTACACAATGGATGGAGCTATCATTTCAGCCCCTGATCCTGACACCATGCTTGTGAAAACAGTGTTCTAGGAGTCGGATCCTCACCAATCTAATACTGACGTGATGACCTGTCTTAAGGATGGGTCATCAATATGTAAGTCCCAGATAACACCTTTAATTTATCCAATTCCTTCTCTTGCTTTGCTGTTTCTAGGTTTATTCCTTTTGATGTGTATGTAAGTATTCTGATTACTGCAGCCTAGGTGCATTACTGTATCAACATTGAAATTCATCTGCCTTGTTCTTGACCATGTCAAGCTCCCTATGTCTTTCTGTAATATCTCTTAATAATATAAAAATGAGTTTCTGTCTGTCTGTCTGTCTGTTCTCTATGCGCGACCAAACTACTGGACCGATTTTCACCAAATTCGGCACACAGGTACATCAGGTGTCCGGGAAGGTTTTAGACCAGGTCTCATCTCTCTAGGACGTACCGTTCCCGAGATATTCCCAAAATATGATCTCCATTAGCCAACATTACAACTGGGAACTTTGGTTTTAAACTCCAACTGCCATTCTCTGCAAAGGCACACAGGGAGGGCAGGTTTCCATAACAACCAGGTAATTATCAGCAGCTGAGGATCTCATCCATTTCTATTTACTGACACTGTTAAAGGTATTCCGGTTACCATAAATATAACTTATGTTTTTTTCTATTACTACAGTTCAGTAGTAATAAAAGATGTTTTCCTCCACTGCTGCCTATTGCGTGAGCTCATAAATAAGCACGGTATTGACCTTTAATTCAGGCCACCCTAAAAGATGTACTTAAAACCCCCGCCCCAGGTCTCACTAAGCCACACCCCCACTCTGTCAGGCCACACCCCCAACTCTGTCAGGCCACACCCCCTTTCACTCCGCAGCCAACAGAGATTGAAAAAATAAAGGTAAAAATCAACTTCTGTCAGCTGCAGGGATGGGTGGGAGGTTGACTTTCTTTCTGCAACAACACACACAAACATTAAATAAAATAGATTAAATCCACCCATGCGAAGCGTCTTGCTAATCCACGCCCCCGACTCTGTCAGGTCACGCCCCCTCCCACTCCGCAGCCAATGGGAATTTAAAAAAGGAAGGTAAAAATAAACTTCTGTTTGCTGCAGGGGTGGGAGGGTGAATTTCTCTCTGCAACGACACACAAAATTTTAGATGAAATAGACTGATTATAGACCTACAACCGTTCGAAGCCTTTTGCTAAGCCACGCCCCGTCTCTGTCAGGCCACGCCCCCTCTCACTCCGCAGCCATTCTGCAACGACACACAGAAACATTAAATGAAATAGATTAAATGCACCTATGCGAAGCGCTTTGCTAAGCCACGCCCCGACTCTGTAAGGCCACGCCCCCTGCCACTCCGCAGCAAACAGGGATTGAAAAAATAAAGGTAAAAATCAACTTCTGTCAGCTGCAGGGATGGGTGGGAGGTTGACTTTCTTTCTGCAATGACACACAGAAACATTAAATGAAATAGATTAAATACACCCATGTGAAGCGTCTTGCTAATCCACGTCCCCGACTCTGTCAGGTCACGCCCCCTCCCACTCTGCAGCCAACGGGGATTGAAAAAATAAAGGTAAAAATAAACTTCTGTTTGCTGCAGGGGTGGGAGGGTGAATTTCTCTCTGCAACGACACAAATTTTAGATAAAATAGACTAATTATAGACTACAACTGTTCGAATCGTCTTGCTAAGTCACGCCCCCAACTCTGTCAGACCACGCCCCCTCCCACTCTGCAGCCATTCTGCAACGACACAGAAACATTAAATGAAATAGATTAAATCACCTATACGAAGCGCTTTGCTAAGCCACACCCCCAACTCTGTCAGGTCATGCCCCCTCCCACTCCGCAGCCAACAGGGATTGAAAGAATGAAGGGAAAAATAAACTTCTGTCAGCTGCAGGGGTGGGAGGGAGAATTTCTCTCTGCAATGAACACAAAATTTTAGATGAAATAGACTAATTTCAGACTACAACCGTTCGAAGCATCTTGATAATCCACACCCCCAACTCTGCCAGGCCACGCCCCCTCCCACTCCGCAGGCAACAGGGATTGAAAAAAATCAGCTGCAGGGGTGGGAGGGTGAATTTCTCTCTGCAACGACACACAAAAATCGTAGATGAAATTGACTAATTTTAGACTACGACCATTCAGTACTAATAAAAGATGTTTTTTTTCCACTGCTACCCATTGCGGGTCCCCATAAATTACCATGTCATCGACCTGTAATTCATGACACTCTGACCCCCTCCCCAGATCTCGGGAAACCACGCTCCGACTGTCAGGCCACGCCCCCTCCCACTCCGCAGCCAACGGGGATTGAAAAAATGAAGGTAAAAATCAACTTCTGTCAGCTGCAGGGGTGGGAGGGAAGTTGGATTTCTTTCTGCAACAACATACAGAAACATTAAATGAAATAGATTAAATATACCCGTGCAAAGCAATGTTTTCTTCCACTGTTACCCATGGCGTGTCCTCATAAATTACCATGGCATCGACCTGTAATTCTGGCCACCATCAAAAGAAGGACTTAAAACCCCGCCCCAGGTCTTGCAACGTCACGCCCCCGACTCAGTCAGGCCATGACCCCTCCCACTCCGCAGCCAATGGAGATTGAACAATTGAAGGTAAAAATCAACATCTGTCAGCTGCAGGGATGGGAGGGAGGATGAGTTTCTCTCTGCAACGACACACAGAAACATTAAATGAAATAGATTAAATATACCCGCGCAAAGCAATGTTTTCTTTCACTGCTACCCATTGTGTTTCCTCAAATTACCATGGCATTAACCTATAATTCAGACCACCCTGAAATGAAGGACTTAACCCCCCCCCCCGTGTCCCATTAAACCACACCCCCTCCCACTCCGCAGCCAATAGGGATTGAAAAAATGAAGGTAAAAATCAATGTCTGTCAGCTGCATTGACTTTCTCTCTGGAACGACACACAGAAACATTAAATAAATAGATGAAATATACCCAGGCGAAGCCGGGTCTTTCTGCTAGTTTTAGAATAAAATTGAGTTTTAACCATACTACAAAAACAAAAATCAAATCTATCTGTCTGCCTGTCTCCTATAAATGCCCATATAAACTCATTCCTACCTACAATATCTTGTATTTTAAATACGTTTTTCCGCTTAATTATATTATCATGGCCATTGTCATATTTGAATAATCTTGTTTGATGTATTATATATGCATGCTTTAATTTATTCTTTTTTTCTTCTTCAAAATTGTCCAGATATTAGTAGTTAGTCCCAGCTCAGTCCTTGAATGTGATTAAATTTTCCCCTTTGTGACTGTCTTAAACTAAATCAATTGAATAATTGTCATTTGAAGGTTAAGTTCAGTGACATGCATTACATTTTTAGATATTTCACAGTAAAGGTTTAGGTGTTATTAAGGATAAGTATTCACAAAATATTACCAAACTCAAACTACAATGGTAGTAATTCATCAACTCTATAATATGTGGGGAAAGTAAGTAACTTAAAATGTGAAACTTTTTGGATCATGCATTAAATAAAAAGCAGTTCTGATCACTGACAAGCACAAAATATTTATTTGCATACTAAGAGAAAATGATAACCTAAAAGAACAGTTCCAACAGTATTTTTTTTATAGCAGCTTTAATTAAGATATTAACACAGTACAAATGGCTTACTCTATCGGTCAATATATAGTACCTGCAGAAACTCTGTTGCTCCATTTTTCTTCTGCAGACTACATGTTTATTTTATTTGGCTGTAAAGGTTAAAGGCCCCCATACACAGTAGCGTATTGTCGGCCAAACTAGTCAAGAATGACAGGTTCAGCCAACAGTTTAATGTGTGTGGGAAGCTCCCAATCCTCTTCTGACAAATGATGTTGCAGGACAGAAGGATTAGGCGAAAGTGAACATTTGTACCTGTACCTTTTATTCTCCCAGGAAATAAGCCATTGGCAGAGGTGTCTGGCAGTGGATTTCTCTGTTCCTCCCACTGAATACACATAAATGTTTGGCCGAACGCAGTGTCGGACTGGGATGCCTAAGGCCCACCAGTAAAATGTATTTTGGGGGCCCACCGTAGAAATACATTCATATATCACCTGCTCACACAGCAGCAAGATGCTGCCAGATGATTGAATATGGGGGTCCCTGCAGCAACTTTGAGAAGGAAGGTCCTGGGGAAAAGAGGACACTGGCTAGCTCTTCTCTATACCTAGAAGTCATCTCAGCTCTGATCGTGTCTATAATAATAAACTGGGGAGTTACTTTAATAATCTATCAAGTTTTTTACATGAACATAGGCTGGTGGAGGTGCTGAACATTGAATATATGTATGTAGTGCAGTAAGTCTACTGTGTTATGTACCACTTGTACAGGGGGTGGGAGACTAGGGGCCCACCTTGATCAGGGGCCCACCGGGGGATCCACCTGTACCCCTGTGGGCCAGTCCGAGCCTGGCCGAACGTGTCTGTGTGTGAGGGAGTTAGCTGGCAACTATTGAATGTGTATGCTAGTATTTGTGTTCTGGAGAGCAGAAAGAAAGGCTACAGATCCGTCAGAGAGCGCATCTGACATTTTTACATTGAATGGGCCTGAGCAGCCTGAAAGGTATGACAGTATATGCAGGCTTCAAAAGACAAACAGAGCACCATTTTTATTTTTTTTAAAAATGCTAAATTATTCTTCATTCTTTACTACTGTCAATGCAATTTAAATAATCTTCAATCTAAGCAATGTGAAAACACAGTTTTGGCAATATAAATTGAAAAACATAAATAAAACATACATTTCTGATGTTTTTTTACACAGAAATATTGAAAAGTGAGATAATGAGAACAAAAGACAACTACTGTATAAAAAATGGTAAACTTAAAAATGGATCCGGTTGTATTATCTTTAACATTGCTGGGACGGATCCGTCATTAACTCCATTGAAAGTCAATGGAGAACTGATCCGGTTTCTTGTTCCGGATTCCCAGGACGGAAAGCAAACCGCAGCATGTTGCGGTTTGCTCTCCGGTATGGAGACGCAACTGAACTGAACAGAATGCATTTAGGAGCATTCCGTTCTTTTCAGTTCAGTTTTGTCCCCATTGACATGTGTTAGGTAGAAGGATGTGCAAGGCCTGTACTTTGAAAACTTTGCTCCTCTGCTAGAATTATTCTTGCACGAGCAGCTAGGGTGTAGAGGATAGGGCCCTGTGTGTAGGGATGACATGTGTTAGGTAGAAGGATGTGCAAGGCCTGTACTTTGAAAACTTTGCTCCTCTGCTAGAATTATTCTTGCACGAGCAGCTAGGGTGTAGAGGATAGGGCCCTGTGTGTAGGGATGACATGTGTTAGGTAGAAGGATGTGCAAGGCCTATACTTTGAAAACTTTGCTCCTCTGCTAGAATTATTCTTGCACGAGCAGCTAGGGTATAGAGGATAGGGCCCTGTGTGTAGGGATGACATGTGTTAGGTACAAGCAAGACACTGATTTGTGTGATTATTGCCAAAGTTTAATTTCAATGATTTTTTAATTATTTCTACAGTCCAGCTTGTCAAGACTAGGTGGCACTCCAGCCGTGATCAATATCGGCGCGAGAATATTGCAAAAAAAGGCAAGAGTGGGAGTGGTGGGCGTCAGAAGAAACCATATCTGTATAACCGCTTCTTGGAATTCTTGAAGCTTGTGCTTGAATTGCGTCCGTAAGTACTTTTTATTTTTACTTTACATCTCTAATGCATTAAAATGGGGATTGCCAATCAAATAAAATGGTTTCCGTGCACTAGCCTATAGCAACATGATGTTAGATATGATGGTTGTACCTATGTGAAAGGAGCGGCTCAAGGAATAGATGACCTACTGCTCTTTCTCTGGTGCTGTCCTTTGTTTGCCCTACATTCTATAGTGATCCCATTATGTAGCTTATAATTCTGTTTTTAATGTTTTAAATTTTATGATTAATTTTTTTTTTAAATTGTCATTCCATAGGACGGTAGACAGTCTTCAGGACGACCCTGAGGGGGATTCATCGTCCCAAAATACAGATACCCAAGTTGCTGGGACCTCCACTCAGCCAAGAATGTCTCCCGGACCCTCCACATCCTCGCCGCCAATGCCTGCCACGCCACCCATGCCTGTTACACCACCTCCACAGACAACGGAAGAGGCAGAAATTAGTGAGTTGCCTAGACGCCCTCCACGTAGGCGTCAGCAGGCCCCTCCTGTTTCGGGTCAAAATCCAAGGGAGGTAATAGATGCCCATATATTGGAATTTTTGACCCGAAACAGGATGGACTGCGAGGAGGATAAGATGGTACAAGGCTTATCATCTTTTCTCAAAAATGTGCCCCCGGAGAGAAAAAATCTATGCGTCTTCACACTACATGCAGTACTGGACATTTTTACATTGTCTCCTGACCCCATGAACATACATAAGTTTGTTGAATATGAGAGACAAAAACTTCATGAGAGTTTTAACTCCCAACCCCCCATAGGGCCACATAGTGGCCAAGATACAGGCTCAACATCCCGGGGCAGTGGATCCACATACCCCATCGGCCAATATACACGGGAGTTGTTAGAACTTTGAAAAAAAATTTGTTTGTTCCTTTTTTCAAAATTACTGTCTCTGTGTGTAAAATTATTTTATTGCTCACATGTTTAAAGTTTGAATTTAAAGTTCATTTTGGAGTCACAAGTTTGATACTTATTGATCTGAAAAGTACAGGAATGTAATGGCTAACAATGACATAATGCTGTAACTGTTATCCATTTCATTCAAGTAATTTTTAAGGGTTACATAGCATTATAACTGAATATGATGCTATGCGATCCCTGTCTGTTCTGGGACACCAGCCCAGCAGATGCAATGCGGGAGATGCAAGAGTCTCCCACTTGTCTGTAAGGGGCCTAACACACACTGCCCAGCCGATTATGTTTATAGACATCTCCGGCTGCAATGGGCCATCTTTACTGCAGCCATAGCTAATTTACTGGCTAGGGCAGCGCTAAAGTTAGCCTAGTGGACTTTGCCCAGGGCAAAGGAGGGCCATGGCTAATTAGATGCTCCAATGCATTACTCACACGGGCTGCCATGTTGAAAAAATGTGTATGTCTGGGTTCTGCTCTGAACCCAGACATCCACTTTACAATATATTATAGAAAATATGTTAAAAAAGGGAATAACCAATATAGACCAATGGTGAAGTATTACCCGGATATGCCTCCATTGTGTTCAAGTTTCATGTCACTAGGTTGATAACCTCAGTATGGGGCATATCCAACAAATTCTCCACCATTGAACAATGAGAGACATCACCTTCGGGGAATAAATTGAGTCCTTTATAGAATACTATTTAAACGTTATACTTTATTGACTTTAATGAGGTATTAGTCAGCATCTTGAAGCAAGTAAATTTGTTTTCATCATGATATAGTGTTTCACTTTTTTTAAATGTAGTTTTTACAAAACCATAAGACAATTTAAAAAATTTAAAAAAAAACACTATCAAAACTACATTTAAAAAAAAGAAAAGTTGAAATTGGCAAACAAAAAACCTGCTTCAAAATGCCTAAGCCCGCAAGCCCACGTCAAGGGTCCTCATTCTCTTGCGAGTCCCTACTCTAACTAATAACTGGGGAACTAACTAACTAAAAAAATTAAATTTAGAGAAATTTAGAAACTAAAACCTAGATGAATTCAAAGATTGCCACAAATTCGGTCCGATAGCCATGGTAATGCACCCTCTGAACTACTGAAGTAATCTGCATAGAGTTCCCGAACTGCTAGTGCAGCAATTCCAGGCCGTTCATGCAGATTTTGGTCTAACCTAACAGAGGAAGTTGTCCTGGAAGGGACCTCTTCAGGTTGAGAGGGTGCTTCATGTATCCCTGTGAAGCTGTGTAAAATCACACATGCTTGGATCACTAGGGTGGCATGTTCCGGGCTCATCTGCAAGGATGACATGAATACTCTCCATTTATTGGACAGTATTCCGAAAGCGCATTCTACATACCGACGTGCACGGGACAGACGATAATTAAAAGTGCGCTTTCGGGCATCCAAATCGTGTCTGGGGAAAGGTCGCATTACATGAGGGGATAATGCAAACCCTTCATCTGCCACGATTACAAATGGTGTGGCCGGACCTGTAGAACTGGGCAATCTTCTAGGCTCTGGTAAGGAGAGTTGATTGGCACGCAGCCGTTCACCCATTCTGGAATTACAGAAGATGCGGGAGTCAGCTGTACTTCCATAGGCCCCAATATCCACAATAATAAATCTGTAGTTACTGTCAACCAAGCCTAACAGGACTACAGAAAAATATTGTTTAAAATTGAAATATTGAGACCCTGAGTGAGGAGGCTTGCGCACACGAATGTGCTTGCCATCCAAAGCTCCTATGCAGTTAGGAAACTGCGTTTTTTGATAGAAACCCTCAGCGATTTTAATCCAATCTTCCGCTTTGGGTGGGGGCAACACCGCATGTCTGAGACGCTGCCACATCAGCTCACACGTGTGACAGACTATCCCAGAAATTGTCGAGACTCCCAGGAGAAACTCATAATGCAGTGAAGCAAATGAGTTACCCGTAGCCAGGAAACTGAAACGAGAGGAAAAACATTATTTAGTACATATTCTAAGAAGTCATCAATTGTAAAATCACATTTTAAAAAAAACTTACCTCAACGTGACCACAAGACGCTCTTCGGGTGAAATGCTCCGCCTCATGTTCGTGTCCTGGAATGTAAGACCCGAACGTAGAGACTGGAGCAAAATATCAAAAGTGGATACTGACATACGACAGTACCCAAAAAATTTATCTGGATTCTACCGCAAGTCAGCATACAAAGAATGAAAACACCCTTCCTGAGCCGCTTGGAAACAATAGGATGAACCCAATGCCTCCTTCTCTTCACCGGCTCCTCAAACGACAGTGGTGACTGCCGTTCAAATTGCCGAGTGAAAAGATAGCACAGGAGAACCTCACTCACGTCAGACATATCTCAACACCAAGAAATATTGTGCGACACTAATGCTGGCCAAGCAAAAGTCTCTCACAAGGCACCCAGTGTTCACAGACACACAAAATGCCGTCTAGAGGATCATGTGATACCATTTTATACCTTTTTTCTTCCATAAATTCAGTCAATCTTTATTTAAAAAAATGATTTTGTCACCTTCCGTTTTTTTTTTGCGGATCCGCAAAAAAACGCACATCATACGGAGACAATCCGTTTTTGCAGATATCCGCAAAAAAACAGAACCGCATTTTTAAGCACCGTGAAAAAAGGAGAAAGTACGGAATACACATTCCGTGATTATGCAGATATCCGCAAAAAACGGATCCGCAAATATGCGGATCCTCAAAAAAATATACGGTCGTGTGAATGAGCTCTTAAACAGACATAGAAAATGATTCATGAGATGGGCCTGCAGGCCCATCCCCTTTTTCAGCCCTGGTGTGAGAAGGGAAAAGTCACAGATTTCAGCGCAAAGAAACTTTGTGCCGCAAACTGCACAAGAAATATGCCTAATATAGATGGTTTTCTGTTAGTAAATAACCCCCATAGAGTTTAAATTTTACCAATCACAAGATATAAAGTTGTTTTTAATACAAAATTAGAAATCTCTGTATATCAGATCTCTGTACTGACCTCTGATATATTTATACATAGTTATTAGATCTCCCCTCAGTCGTCTTTTTTCTAAAGTGAATAACCCTAATTTTGATAGTCTTTCTGGGCACTGTAGTCCACCCATTCCAGTTATTACTTTAGTTGCCCTCCTCTGAACCCTCTCCAGCTCTGCTATGTCTGCCTTGTTCACAGGAGCCCAGAACTGTTTTGGACTCCACTTCCTCATGGTGAAAAGAATATAGATGTATGGGGTAATTTATCAAATTGGTGTAAAGTAGAACTGGCTTAGTTGCCCATAGCAGCCAGATTCCCTCTTTTATTTTCCAAAGGAGCTGTCAAAAATGAAAGGTAGAATTGGATTGGTTGCTATGGGTGACTAAGCCAGCTCTACTTTACACCAGTGTGATAAATGACCCCAGTACTGTCTATACTGTATGTCTCTATATACTCTTTATATAGGTGTATAAATATATATTGTATGAAGTCAACACAAAGAAATGGTATTTAATTTATTAATTTCTGGGAACTGTAAAAATAAGACCAGGAGACATTTACATGTGGAGGAAAGGTGTTTTCAGACATCAATATAGGAAAGGGCTCTTTACAACTTGTATTTCTGTAGTAAATGTGCTTTCAAGTTGTTGTTTTTTGTACTCGACTTGAAACTTCTTCACTTTCTTATGCTGTGAAAATGTAAGATATTTTGCTGCAAAACATAAACACAGGTCTACATATTTCTTTTACCCAATGCTTCTCAAGTGAAGTGACATATTTATTCGAGACTTAGAGCTGTAAACAGCTCCTGATTGACATTCTTCCATTTGATTAGTACACACAAGAACCTCTACATTTAGTTCAAGGACAGATTTTCCTTTAAATGAACAGAGGTAGATTGCCCATTTTCATCCACTTCTAGCTTTACAAAAGCTAATCACAGTGAAGACAAACAATCAATTTAGAATCTGTTTGCAAAAGAGATATTTTATTAAGATAGAGTATACAATATACCTTTCAGTATCTATGCCAGTTTATACACTTTTCTGCTGCAGCATACAACCTTGAAAATGAAAACCCTCTGTGTCTGTCATTAATATCTATTAACTGCACAATATATTATTGATATGTCCAGAAAGGTGTCTAAGGTGACTGAAAAATGAACAATGAGCGCATTTTATTTAATACCATAAAGTTTATGTTTAAAAAAGTATTTGTGGTGGTAGATAGATAGCTAGATAGATAGATAGATAGATAGATAGATAGATTAACAAATCGACCAAAATATTAAAACCAGGTGAAGTGAAGAACTTGTCAAGCAGTGGGATATTAGTGATTAGTGTCTACTAAAGGTGGTCCAAGGGAGGACAACTGCTAAACCCTTGACAGGGTCATGGATGCTCACAGATCTTTGATGTGTGTGGTGAGCGAAGGCTAGCCCATTGGGGTTAATCTCACAGGAAAGATAATTAATGACAGAAAGGTATCGGTGCATTGAGACGTGTTTCAAAGAATCCAACTTCTTCCTCAGCTACTGAGGAAGAAGCTGGATACTTCGAAACACGTCAGACATTGACATATGTTGGCCTTTTATTGATCCAGCAATTCAGCAATACCGATCTTAATTTAAATACCACCTCCTGATCCTGATCGGAAGGACTGAATCTTTACTATATGCCAATGTTTTTGACGCCATCCATTGGCAGATGCTGAAAACAGTTGATCGATGGGACTGCCAGATATCGTACCCCACCAATCTGATATTGATGATACATCTTGAGGATATTGAAAATCCCTTAACTATTTTTAAGCATTTCAGTGTTTCTTTTGTGGTTCAATTTGAATACTTAAGGGATGCTTCACAAGTTAAAAAAGGGATGCTTCACAAGTTAAAAAATGGATTCATTAAATACTGGCTGTATTCATTGAAAGAAAAAGGTCTAATATTAAGGCTGGGGGGAGAAAGGTTGCTAGTAGGGTTATAATTGGAAATGAGAGATTAAGTGTAATGAGGATAAAGGGAATGGAGAGGTTTCACTACAGAGAAGGACAGTTTTGTAATTAATACTCATCTTGCATTAGAGTACAGAATGTGATTACCTTCAGGCAGTATTTTAAAAGTCTGTAAGAGAAATATGTAAAGTAATGAAATACAAAATTACTTCTCAAATTTGAAATATTTGTTTCTTGAAGCAACTTCTAAAAGATTTGTGATACTTTATGAACTTATGCCATGTTGAAATTATTTAGGTAATTTTTAAAGGGCAATCAACTGTCAGATATCAGATAGTATTTTGCTAGGGCTCATGTATGGCAGAGCTGTGTCTCATGTAACAATGTATGTTTGCTCAGTACTGCTCAGTTTTACAGAACTAGTTTCCACAGAAGCAATACTTCTAAGGGGAGCAATGCCAGATGATAAGGCATCCGATGGTAAATGTAATTTATCATTTATATGGAACCCTACAGAAAAGCCTCCATTGAAGTCCTGCAGAGGAACAATTAGGCTCCATACACTTCTATGAGTGCTGCCTTATGGGTCTGTATAACTCATGTGTTCATTTTCGTGAGGACAGAGTTAATTACAAATAACTTGCCAAAGAATCTGGTGTTCTAACCGAAGATTTAAAATTGACCTTTATATCAAAAGTAATGTATGTACAGCGCTATGGAATATTTCAGCACCATATATAAATGCGTAAAATAAATAGAGATGTAGCCGAGCTAAAATTGACTCTGATAACACATGTGTAATCTTGTGACAAAAACCATTGAAATCTATTGAAAAGTCAGTTAACATTTTTTTTACCATTCTTTACTTAATACATTAACCATCACGTTTAGCTTGGTTTAATCTGCACTATATAAGAAACATCTTAATTTTTACTAATGAACTGTATCTAATAGTCCAGTATCTCCCACTACCTGTAGGTTCAAATTAAAACTTAATTTGGCCCTTGCATTACTGGAGTGTTTCGGGGAGGTATTGGCTGGAACTTAAAAACAAGTCTTGGCAGACAATCCCTAACAGCCCACATACAATATTGCATACTCTCTCCAAAATTGCACAAAGGGGTAATTTAGAGGGATGAGTTTCCCTCTGACAATTGAATGTTCCCCTGCATTGATAACAGAGAAGCTGTTCAGTAGCCAGCAGCTAGGAGCATTTATACACTCTCTTGCTAAAATCTCTCTCTCTAGAATCTCTTGTTAAAGAATAAATAATAGCCAAATGTCTGCAATTCACAAGTGTCAGCATTCAGATCCAAATGATATGACTGACCATATAATTCCTGAAGTGTGTAGGTTGTTTTAACATGTTTCCCCTCCTCGACAGCAGGTTCTTTATGCAGGTTACCTTTCTGACTGACTTCTCGCTTGGCCATGAGAATTCTTTATCTTAGTTACATAGTTACATAGTTAATACGGTTGAAAAAAGACACATGTCCATCAAGTTCAACCAAGGGAGGGGGTAGGAGTGATGAAGGGGAGGGGGACGGGTAACCTTAAGACATGACTCTACATTTCTTAATATGTGGTGACCTTCTTTTTCTCTAAGAATTTATCTAAGCCTGTTTTGAAGCCCTCAGCTGTCTTTGCTGTGACCAGCTCCTGCGGTAGACTGTTCCACAGATTCACAGTTCTTATAGTAAAGAAGTCTTGTCGCCCCTGGAGTCTGAACCTTTGCTTCTCCAGGCGGAGGCAGTGCCCCCTTGTCTTTTGAGGGGATTTTACCTGGAACAGTTTTTCACCATATTTTTTGTATGGGCCATTTACATACTTATACAGGTTGATCATGTCCCCCCTTATACGTCTCTTCCCAAGACTAAACAAGTTTAACTCCTTCAATCTTTCTTCATAGCTAAGATGCTCTATGCCCCTTATCACTTTAGTTGCCCGTCTCTGCACCCTTTCCAGCTCCAAGACATACTTCCTATAAACCGGAGCCCAGAACTGAACAGCATATTCCAGATGAGGCCGTACTAATGCTTTATACAGTGGTAATATGACATCCCTGTGCCACGAGTCCATGCCTCTTTTAATACATGACAATATCCTGCTGGCCTTAGAAGCAGCCGATTGACATTGCATGCTATTCTGCAGTCTATGGTCTACAAGGACACCCAGATCCTTCTCTACAAGTGACTCTCCCAGTGTTACTCCCCCTAGGACATAGGAGGCATGCAAGTTGTTAGTACCCAGATGCATAACTTTACATTTATCCACATTGAACCTCATCTGCCAAGAGGATGCCCAAACACTAAGTGTGTCCAAGTCAGCTTGTAACTTCTGCACATCTTCCATAGACTGGACTCTACTACAAAGCTTAGTGTCATCTGCAAAAATTGAAACAGTTATAAATAATAATATAGACCGCACACTATACTCCAAAATGTAATGACAAATACTCCTATGACCACATAATAACCAGTATGTGACCAGATGTAACAGGCTGTAAGTGTTACCTTATATTGAAGTCCACTTAGTTCCACCCTGGTGTTCTGTGTCGCTAGGCTGGCCACTGGATAAGGGGTATTCTGTTTGTAGATCGCGCTCCGGCCGCAAGCGCAATCACACTAGAGCAAATGTTTGCAGCTCGCGCTCTCAGCGGAGCAGCTGGTGACGTCACCGTTTAGCTATGGGTATACAGGAGAACCTAAATACCATCCAACATGTTTCGGACAATAGCGTTGTCCTTCCTCAGGGAAATAGCTAACTGCTGCTTGCTGTGCCTCCTTTTATTTGCTCACACGGCTTAACCCCTTCCATGCCTTTCTGTGCTCAACTCAGTACTATTGCTATTGTATTTATCTCAGCTTGTGTTACCTGGGACCCCTTATATGTTATTCAAATGCAAACAATTCAATTTCCATATTCAACCCTATCGGTGCTAAAGTGTTTAAATTAAATATCCATCTAGTTTCAGCCTTGGACATTTTTGCAATGAAGTCCCCACCTCTCTTATCTCTATTAACCACTTCCACACCACAGAAGCTGGAACCTTCAAATTTTCCCCCATGTCTTTCCTTATAAATGTCTCGAAAGGGGATGTCCATCAAATTTCCGTTTAATATTATATATATGCTCCCCTATTGGTTTTTTTTAGGCATCTTTATGTATGGCCTATATATATCTTTTTACAGGGACCCCTTTTGTATTGCATGATATAAATCCTTTTATCTTCTGCCTATATGTTTCATCAGTATTGTTAATTTGTTTCTGTATCTTCTTACTTATGCCTTTTTTGCACCCCATGCATTTCTTGCATGGGGAAAAAACCTTCCATTTTTTCCCCTTGTATGGATCTCATTATGGCACTTGTGGTCTCTTTGTTTTTATTTATTAGATTTATACATTTATTAGTGGGGGCCACCATGTTTCCTATATTCTTCGCTCTCCTAAATACAAATTTTGGTTTATCAGGGATTTTTTCTCCTATTATTTTGTCCTCAGTTAATATATTCCAATATTTACAAACTGCTTTTTTGAAAGACGTAGCCTGACCATTGTATGGTATGACAATTGAAGGAAATTCATTATCATATCCATTTACTCTATCCTTTTTAATAGTATTTGTTGTTATTACCTTATTGCTTTCATTTCTATCCTTATTTAATAAAATGTGTCGTTCAAGCCGGCCTATTTTAATTCTTTGTTCTGTTAATTTTTCACTATTGTACCCCTTAGATTCAAACCTCTTTTGCATATTGATGGCTTCCTTCTCATACTCCTCATTTTTTGTGCAATTTCTCTTGATGCGTAAAAATTGGCTCTTTGGTATATTTTGTAGCCACTGTGGCAGGTGGCAGCTGTCCATAGAGATAAAACTATTAGCATCAGTGGGCTTATTAAAGGTTTTAGTGTATATCTGTTCGTTCTCAATATAAATAGTTAAGTCTAAAAAGTGTATTATTTCCCTGCTGTAATTAAGGGTAAATTCTAGATAAAAATCATTTTTATTTATTTCATTTAAAAATAATTTAAGTTCCTCCTCCCCTTTATCCCAAATAAAAATCAAGTCATCAATAAAACGCCGCCATAGGACGAGGCCCGCCCGGAGCCCACCATTAGGATGTATGTGGAGGTGCTCCCACCACCCCACATACAAATTGGCGCACCCCGGTGCGAACCTCGTCCCCATGGCGGTCCCCCATGTCTGGAGGTAAAATTCATCATCATACATAAAATAGTTTTTTTTTTAAATAAACATAATGCATTTCCCTAAGAAATAAATTTGAGTTTTTGGCATTTTTCCATCTGCTTCCAGAAAAAACTGAGCTACACTGCATCCTTTTTTGTTCTCAATAACAGTATACAAGGATTTGTATACAATAGCAATAGTACTGAGTTGAGCACAGAAAGGCATGGATGGGGTTAAGCCGTGTGAGCAAATAAAAGGAGGCACAGCAAGCAGCAGTTAGCTATTTCCCTGAGGAAGGACAACGCTATTGTCCGAAACATGTTGGATGGTATTTAGGTTCTCCTGTATACCCATAGCTAAACGGTGACGTCACCAGCTGCTCCGCTGAGAGCGCGAGCTGCAAACATTTGCTCTAGTGTGATTGCGCTTGCAGCCGGAGCGCGATCTACAAACAGAATACCCCTTATCCAGTGGCCAGCCTAGCGACACAGAACACCAGGGTGGAACTAAGTGGACTTCAATATAAGGTAACACTTACAGCCTGTTACATCTGGTCACATACTGGTTATTATGTGGTCATAGGAGTATTTGTCATTACATTTTGGAGTATAGTGTGCGGTCTATATTATTATTTATAGGTGTACCCAGTTATTGCGGTGTTCGTGTAGTAACACCAGACTGCAGCCCATAGATATAGAGGGAGAGGTTACCATTAGTGCCAGGTGTCAGTTTCAAAAATTGAAACAGTGCTGTTAATTCCTCCCTCTATATCATTAATAAATAAATTAAATAAAAGTGGACCCAGCACTGAACCTTGGGGTACACCACTTATAACTGGGGACCATTCAGAGTAGGAATCATTCACTACCACTCGCTGAGTATGCTCCTTCAGCCAGTTCTCAATCCAGGTACAGAGTAGATTTTCTAATCCAACCGACCTTAATTTACCCGTCAGACGTCTATGAGGGACCGTGTCAAACGCTTTTGCAAAGTCCAAATACACAATATCCACAGCCGCCCCTCTATCCAGACTTCTACTCACTTCTTCATAAAAACCAATCAGGTTAGTCTGACAGCTTCTATCCTTAGTAAAACGATGCTGGTTATCACTTATAATACTATTATCCAAAACATATTCCTGTATATAGTCCCTTATTAGACCCTCAAAAAGTTTCCCCATAATGGACGTTAAGCTCACCGGTCTGTAATTCCCCAGGGATGACCTAGAGCCCTTCTTGAAGATGGGCACCACATTTGCTTTACGCCAGTCCCTTGGCACTATGCCAGTCACCAGAGAATCTTTGAATATTATATACAAGGGCAAAGAAATTACTGAACTAAGTTCATTAAGAACTCTTGAGTGTAACCCATCTGGTCCTGGAGCCTTATTCACCTTTACTTTGTTTAGCTTAGCTTTGACCATATCTATATTGAACCAGTTGAGTATATTACATGAAGTATCACCAGCACTTACTCTACCGACAGCAGCTCCCACCTCTTCATGTGTATATACAGAACTAAAGAACTCATTCAGTAGCTCCGCCTTTTCCTGATCCCCAGTAATCAATTCCCAATCACTATTATTCAGGGGTCCTACATGCTCTGACCTAGGTTTTTTGTATTTATATATTTGAAGAATTTTTTGGGATTGGTTTTGCTATCCCTGGCCACCAGCCTTTCATTTTGAACTTTTGCTGCTTTTATGGTCCTTTTACAATCTTTATTAACCCTTTTGTAGTTATTATAGGCTATGGCAGACCCCTCTGATTTATATATTTTAAATGCCCTTTGTTTTTCATGTATTGCCCTTTTAACATCCGCATTAAGCCACGCAGGGTTTAATTTTAAGCGTTTGTATTTGTTCCCCCTAGGAATAAATTCTGCAGTATAGTTACCCAGTGTAGATTTGAAGGTCTCCCATTTATCATCTGTGTCACTACTTGACAACAGCTGCTCCCAGTCTATGTCCTGGAGTGTGGCCCGTAACCCTGGGAAATTGGCCTTTTTAAAATTAAATGTTTTTGATCTCCCAGCATGTTTATGCTTTCTACACTTTAGGATAAAAGTAACTATATTGTGGTCACTATTACCAAGGGTTTCCCGAACAATTACCTCCTCAACTATTTCTGCATTGTTAGATATAACCAGATCCAACAGTGCATCACTTCTTGTTGGTTCTTCTACAAACTGGCCCAGAAAATTATCCTGCAATAAGTTAAGAAAATTTCTCTCCTTTGCAGTTGAAGCCGACCCATGACCCCAATCAATACCAGGGAAGTTAAAATCTCCCATTATCACTACTGTACCCGCCTGGGCAGCCCGCTCTATTTGTCTATGCAGCTGATCCTCTATCTCCTCAGTGATATTTGGGGGTCTATAAATTACACCAAAAATAATTCTTTCATTGTTAGTCTCCCCTTGTAATTCCACCCACACGGATTCTGCATTCACACAATCATCACCCACTATTGTCTCCTTCATACTCGCTTTTATACTACTTCTGACATACAGACATACTCCTCCTCCTTTCCTATTCTCCCTATCCCTCCTAAACAGAGTATAACCCTGGAGATTGACAGCCCAGTCATGCGAAGAGTCCAGCCATGTCTCAGCAACTCCAACTATATCAATTTCTTCCTCCAGTACCATGACCTCAAGCTCAGCCATTTTGCCTGCTAGACTTCTGGCATTTGTGAACATATACTTTAAATTACCATGTGTTTTTGTACATTTAGGTTTAGAAATGTAATTTATTGATGTTTTCTGACTAGACATGTTTTTTCTGCTGATTTGTAACACATGGATCTCCTTATCCACTGCTGTTATCCTCCCCCCCATGGTCCACTTCTCCACTCACCACTCTGTTCTGACCACTCTCTAACCTATCTACCACTGCATGCTTTGCTTTATTTCGTGCTTGTCCTCCCCCCACATCCCTAGTTTAAAAACTCAGCCACCCCTCTAGGATTCTCTCCCCCAGCACAGCAGCCCCTCTTCCATTCAGGTGCAATTTATCCACAGAATACAATTTGTACCCCAATGAAAAATCAGCCCAGTGCTCTAAGAACCCGAACCCTTCTCCCTTACACCAAGACTTGAGCGATGCATTCAACTCCCTCAGCTCCCGCTGTCTGTCCTGCGATGCACATGGCACAGGCAGTATTCCTGAGAATACAACCTTGGAGGTCCATCCCTTCAGCTTGGCTCCTAGTTCTCTATAATTATTCTTAACAGACCTCCACCTACCATTTATTCTGTGGTTGGTTCCCACATGGACCACGACAGCTGGGTCATCCCCAGCCCCTCCCAGTAATTTGTCCACCCGTTCCACCACATGCCGAACCCTGGCACCAGGGAGACAGCAAACCATTCGGTTGAGGCGGTCTTGGCGACAAATTATTCTATCCGTCTTCCTGATTATGGAATCCCCTACCACTACTAGCTGTCTCAGCCTGCCTGCTTTACCACCCCCCCACTACTAGATGGACTGTTCCCCCGGCTGTTAGGGAGACCAGTATCCACTAGGGTTGCCATTTCTGAGACTGACACCCTCGCATCATCACCTAACTTGGCAATTTTGCTTGGGTGCACAGAAGCAGGACTGGCCTTCCTTTTCCTAGACCTCTTGCCACTCCCTCTATTCGGGTTAACCCAACTCCTTACATGGGCCTCCTGATTTTTCTCTCCACCCTCCATAACAGACCCCATAACTGCCTGTTCTGTGAGAAGCAGGCCCCTCTGAAGATCTCTTGTTTCCCTCAGTGTTGCAATATGCTTCTCCAGATCTCTAATGCGAGCCTCCAGATTGGCAACATCCTCACATCTACCACAGCAGTATTCACCCAGGAACTGCTGCTCCTGTTGTTCATACATGTGGCAGACTGTGCACTGTTGAAAACTTTCAATCTTGCTATCCATCCCAGTTACAAAACAGCAATCAATTAACAAGAATAAAGTACTTACTGCAAACTTTTTACAACTTCTTTACAACTCTTATAACTCTTCAGGTCACTTAGCTCAGTCACTTGTCTCAGGAGCAGACTCAGTCAAGAGCAAGGCTCAGTCTGAGTCCAACTGATACTTTTATACACCTGAGATTAATTAACCACACCCACAGGCAGACTAGAGAAAAAATAAAAAATTAAAAAAAAATGCCATTTAAACTTGTGTCTGTTCTGATTCTATTTGCTAATGTATGCTACACCAAACAAAACAGATTTTAGCTGTATATAATCTTTCTACAAACACAAATCACTCTCTACACAAACAACAATCTCTTATAACTCTACAGGTCACTTAGCTCAGTCACTTGTCTCAGGAGCAGACTCAGTCAAGAGCAAGGCTCAGTCTGAGTCCAACTGATACTTTTATACACCTGAGATTAATTAACCACACCCACAGGCAGACTAGAGAAAAAATTAAAATTAAAAAAAAATGCCATTTAAACTTGTGTCTGTTCTGATTCTATTTGCTAATGTATGCTACACCAAACAAAACAGATTTTAGCTGTATATAATCTTTCTACAAACACAAATCACTCTCTACACAAACAACAATCTCTTATAACTCTACAGGTCACTTAGCTCAGTCACTTGTCTCAGGAGCAGACTCAGTCAAGAGCAAGGCTCAGTCTGAGTCCAACTGATACTTTTATACACCTGAGATTAATTAACCACACCCACAGGCAGACTAGAGAAAAAATTAAAAATTAAAAAAAAATGCCATTTAAACTTGTGTCTGTTCTGATTCTATTTGCTAATGTATGCTACACCAAACAAAACAGATTTTAGCTGTATATAATCTTTCTACAAACACAAATCACTCTCTACACAAACAACAATCTCTTATAACTCTACAGGTCACTTAGCTCAGTCACTTGTCTCAGGAGCAGACTCGGTCAAGAGCAAGTCTCTCTCACTCTTCCAAGTAGCTGGAAGATACAAGTGGCTTTAGGGATTAGACCTAGAGGCCCCGAGGAGAGGAACACATTAAGTCATCTCCCTACCTCCTGACTGTCTACCTCGAATCTCTGGAATCCTCTAGAACTCTCTAGCCAGGGGGTTGGGCCAGCCCCCACCTTGAGCTCCTAAGAGAGTTGGGCCAGGATTATTAACTGTGGCCATGCCTACCACATGCAATGACACACTGGGTATGCATTACATCACATAAAGTTCATAACATGACATAACATGAAGTTACATTACTGCTAGCACTGGAGTACTGCACGGACAGCTTATTAGGGACATATTGATCTTAACATAGACTGCAATATTATTTTATTGCAGTATATGGAATTTTACCTAATGATTGGATGCTCAGACTCCCTAAGACAGCTAAATATAATTAAGAAAAGTAAAGAAAAAAAAAATCACTCAAAAAATCAAATCACTTCCCTTTCCGTATTTTACAAATAAACTATTGTTTGTATCACAGTCTCCAAATTATTAAAATATATCCCATATGGTGAACGCCCTAATGGAATTCCTGAATCACAGTTTTTTTGTTCCTCTGACTCGCAAAAGATTGAATACAAAGTAGTCAAAAAGTTATAAATAACCTAAAATGGTATTAGTAAAAAGCCTTTTCCATTCTACCCTAATCATAATTGTTTCCAGCTTCCTAATACATTCTGTAGAATATTAAATGGTAGCATTAGAAGGTACAACTTGCCCAGCAAAAAACAAGCCCTCTTATCGCTATTTAAATGGAAAATGTACAAAAGTTATAGCTTTTGGAAGCAGGGAGGAAAATAACAAAAATAAAATTTGAAAATTGCTGCATCAAGAAGGGGTTAAGGAGGACCTGTGTTAATTTAATTTAGGATAAGTCCCAAATTAGACTTAATACTCAGTTGTCTGTGGTGTTCAAATTATGTTAAATTTCCCCCTTCATGGTAAGAGGGTGTGGCCACAGCACAAGAAATGCACGTCCAGTCTCATTGCTGATCATGCAGATCTCTCCTGGTTACACCCAGGGAGCTAAATTTATTAGAAATACATGATGGTGTAATCACACCCCCCTTTGTCATCAATTTTAATATGTCCAATCACAATCATACAAGTTTACATTAAACAACAAATCAAAAGAATGATAATGGCAGCCAATGGGATACACATTACTTCATCTATCTGGGAAATTCCATATGCATATTTCAACTTCTGCTAAGTTCCTGTTTTCCTACAGACATATCAAGTGATTATGAGTCATTTTTATTTTTAAGCATATGTGACATCTAATGGAGATTAGAGATTATAAGATATAAGAGATATGTCTATAAGGAGATGGAGACCACCTAATAATGAAACATACAACCCTAGCACAATTGTGTTCACCAACTAACTAAATTTCTTTAACACCTGTTACCTCTTTTCCTGTGTCCATTAAATACTTCTGCAGCAACCCAGAGGGGAGGAAAGGATGGGAGGTAGTGGCTATGATGGTGGTGGTCATACAGTTCACTGTGGCAAACCTCCCTCAGGCACTCCTCAGGCTGTGCACAATAAATGAATGGTGCCCAAATTGTTCTTCTCTCTGGGCACTCTCATGGCCTTCTGGGGCTCCTCCCTAGTGGTAGTTGGGGTGCCCTTGATGGTGAACAGCTGGCCGGATATAAGGCAGGAGTATGGGAGCAGGGGAAGGTTTATGATAGAAGCAATAGCCAGGCCCAATTTAATTTGAATTAATAAGTACATAATAAGAGTTGCAGTACAGCGAGTAATGATTAGTACAGTCATGAGGTTTATTACCAAGCTTACTTTTCACCAGTGATTGTGTATGGGGAACAAAGATCATGTAAGTACTCCCCAAGTCTCAGTGTAAATACTCTTTTCAACTTTCCAAGATAACCATAGTCATGCAATTCTGTTTTCATTAAGTTTTT